>WBNO01006535.1:57473-185022 GCA_013400575.1 Peucedramus taeniatus | reverse complement strand
TGTGTGTTTGGTTGTCTCTACTTGCTCTGTTGGCGTTTTAAGTGGTGCCTTTTCTGGCACATGACTGGGCAGTGAGAGGCTGAATATAGGTAGAAACTCTGCTGATTATTTTTTTTTTAAGATCTAGAGATCCTGCTGTTCTAGTGTAAGGAGTTTATATTGTTTGGAAACAACAGGAGCACCAGATGAGCTGTGTGTAAGATGAGCACAGACATAGTTATCCAGTTAGCAATTCCCTCCTGTTTATGAGCCCGTTAAAATGCCAGTCCTGCAGCCTCACGTGGGCTCAGGCTTTGGCTCACTGTGTGAGAGGCTTTGTCAGGACAGTGAAACTGCTCTAATGACTCCCTTGATGAACTTGTGTGAAAGAGCTGAAAGAAAGTAGGAGTGTATTTGGATAGGCCTGATGTTTGCTAACAGTCAAGTGTAGAGTTATGGCAAACCCCCACATTTTAATTTATCTTTGCAAATAACTAATGTAGGAATGAAAAGAGGAAAGTGACATATTAAGAAATAAGTGAATTGTGTATTTTGAATTAGATATTTAGGATTAGATTTTTTTTTCCTTGAAAATAATTTCAAACCAGGTATAGATATATTACATCTGTGCTAGTGTTTGATCCTGCAGGATGCCTCTGCACATTCTGTAGCATACCTTAGCTGTGACAGGCTCTGAGCACAGGAGATGAACCGTAAGAGAGGGTTGAGGATTTCTTTCTTTCCACTGCTTTCAGAAGGGGTCTAAAACACTGATTAATTTTGAAAACTGTCCAGCTTGCTTATGCCCTTTACACAGGACGATCGCAAGAAAATAATAAAAGGAAGGGATGAAACAACTCAAATTTATTTCACAGGCCAAGAAACACTCTCAATTAACAGAGATGCTTCAGAGTATATTCAAGTCTGCAGGAAATGGAGTGTATTAACTGTGACCCAAAATTGTCTGCTGAGTAGATGAGTTGCATGGTGGTTAGTGATGACACACATCAGGGACATGCCCTGTCTCTAGAGAATTTAATTGAATACAAGTTCTGCTGCAGTGTATTTTACAGAGCTTGTTGGCTCAGTGATGAAGTGCATATAGTTAATTAATGAGACTCAAGCCCACCTCCATGTAATTTCTACTGCTGTGGCAGTGGGAGACCATACATGCCTTGCTGGAAGCAGGGTTCTCCTGTGTTTGACAGCAGACATGTCTAGGAGCAGTTGTGTTCCTTCAGCTGAGACCTGTTCTGGGTTGAGAAGACCTTCTGTAGAGCTTGTAACACTGACTGCAGTTACCCAGAGAGACCAGCTTTTAATATTCTAAAGACAGTGTCTTGAAATCTTTCTGTTTCTCTCTGTAGTTTGTTTTTAATAGTAATTTTTTGTTTTGTGTTGGGATTTGCCCACAGATATTTTTCCCATTTAATTGAGGGAAAAGGTATATGTGTTATATATATTATTACAACAAAAACATACTATGTATATTTAGATTAGAAATAGTCTTTAGCTGTCTCAATTTCTCCAGTAGTCCCAAACACAGACAAGGCTCTTGCAAGCTTGTTCAAATTGTGTAGACCAAGTGATTTCCCTAAAAGACTGGCAGCAGTCTTAGCAGCCTCTCTGTTATGGTAGCTATGGTTTGGGTGAAAGAGATGGCAAAGCACTACTGAACTACAGATCTAGCTTACCCTTTTAAAGCTTTTTTTTTTTTTTTTTCATGAATGATAATGAAAAACGTATCTTGGGAAGAGAGAGAATAACTCCAAAATCCATATATATGTCTACTATGTTTCAGTTTAATGCATAATGAATTTTTTTCTTCTCCTTGCAGGAGTCTCCAAGATGAATACTGCAGCAATGAGCCCACTCACTGTTACTCCACTAGGTTTTGTTCCAGACTTAAAAAATTCCACCCTTGATCCTCTCAATGAGACTGCATGTGAAAACTGGAAAGAGATTCATCATCTTGTTTTCCACGTGGCAAACATTTGCTTTGCAGTTGGACTCGTTATTCCAACTACTTTGAATCTTCATATGATTCTTCTGCGAGGCCTGCTCACCATAGGTAGGAGAATTACTCTGGAGACGGGAATGTGACACAAATGCCTGGGTTTGACCATTATGGAGCTGGTCCCTTCAGCTTTTGGTGAAGTTACTGCCTCTCTTAATGGCCATTGAGCTCTGATGAAGGTGGTTTTGGTCTAAGACTGGATCTGTTTTGACCTTGATATAGCTTTTCTACAAAGATTATATAACCCTTGGCACTTAAAACTTCCTAGAACTGTAATTTGCAATTTCAAGCCTATGAAGATGTCAGCTTGAAAACAAGTGGACATCATTTACATCAGATATAACTGGATGTTTAAAATCCACTTATTTCAAATCAATTATGTCTGATCATTAAGACCTTTATTTTAGAGTTCTTTTTTATCTTTAAGTAAAGTATCTTTTATCTTTAAGTCCTGGGACTGTGTATTGGCAGGTGGAATGGCTTAGTGTGTCTGAGTAGGTGAGCTTTTCCTTGAGGAGCTTGCTGTGAGCCCATGTGTTTTTTTAATGTGGGTTCACACATGTGGCACTTGTGGGTCACCAGCATTATTTTCGTTGCTGATTTGGAAGTGCAGCTTTTCGATGGGGAGTGTATTCTGTGTTCTGATATCAGTTGTGTTTCTTCTACCACTGTAGAAATCTTGTGATACCAGAGTCTGACTTGAGAGGAAAACCTAAATTTGGCATGCTTGAGACTGAGTGAATGTGGTTTGATTTGTAACATTGCAGTCTCACAGCTATTTCAAAGCCTCTGTACCCTGTGTGGGACAAGATCCTTGTGATCAAAGAAGGAATAGTGACTCATTGCAGTGTAAGAGGGATAAATCCAATCCAACAAGAGCATGCTTAAGTATTTTTAAGTGAGTACTTATTGCCTGATAGTGTGGATCAATTTTATGATAGAATTTGAATTTACAATGCTCTTGTATTTTCTATTTTATAGTTATTATAGGGTAACTTCTTAAAACAGCCTACACTGGTGACCAAGGGTCTGAGCATTGCAAGACCTTTTATCTTGGCTTTAAAAGCAAAAGGAGCTCTGCACTTGCTGAGCTTGCCATTTTGATCTGTGGGTCTTGCATGAGCAGATAGGGAATCAGAGTTTTGCAAGCTGGGGTGGCAGCAAGGAGCAGATTTACTCAGTGGGCAGAACAAGTAATGAGGCCTGGTTCCCAGGGACCTGTTCCCTTTGCTTTGACCCTCTCCCATCTCTGTGCTGCTCTGCAATGTTGATGCTCTTCAATACATCCAGACATCATATCCTCCTGTGCCTTGCAGTCTAGCTAATAAGCCTATCAAGAGTCACTATATTTTGATTTTTCTAATCCATATGTAAGTGCTGCCTCATCACTTAACAACCTAGACAGACTAGATAGTACCAAGTTCATTAAGTCAATGTCATCTTCAGGGAGAAAGGCGGTAAGAACACTCATTTAGTGCTGTCTCACTTTTGTCTTTGCAGGAAGCTTAAGGGAAAATATAACTGTGGCCTCTCCAGCCATCTCTCTTGGATGGTAGGCTCACAGTTATCTGGGAGACACTCACTAATACATAATCCATCATTTGACAAACATTGTAGGCTGAAAACAGAATCCCTATTCATACCCGATGCCTTGTCTTTTAAAGCAAGTGTCATTATTCAAAGTAAGGCAACTAAAAAGAGTAAGCATTTGGAAATTTTGTCTTTGATGTTACACAGGAGAATTCAGGTTCCTGATATGACCTTGTCACATCAGCAATAATAGTTTCTTTTAATTTTTGAAAATATCTGCATATGACTTTAGGAAGTTTTTATGCAACTCTTCCTTGCTAATTAGATGTGAACATTAATTTCTAGGCCTTTTTTGTGTAAAAGATAAATGCAACACAAATTTTTGTGAGCTGCCTAATTTTCCCCCATCTCTTTTCTACTTCATTTCAGTAACAAATCATCATGGACTGCACCTTTCTGCTTGCCCCTTACTGATCTGAATTACTGTGATTTCGGTATTGCAGTCCCATGTAACAGGGCTGCAGTCTGTCAACCTGCCCTCAGTGCCTGTTTGCAGCATTGCAGTGATTAGCTATTGTTGCATGCCTTCATCCAGAGAGCTTACCTGTATTAAAGTTTGTAGAATATACTGCTTTTCAGCATAATTATACTCAGTGGACATATTCTTGATGGTTTTCTAGGAATGTTTATTATTTGGTGAAATTTAACTTCCTCCATTTTTTTTTTTTAATTTTTCCAGGATGTGCATTATTCATCATTTGGGCTACACTCTATCGTTGTGCCTTGGACATAATGATCTGGAATTCTGTGTTTTTGGTTGTCAACCTTTTGCATTTCATATACCTAGTGTATAAAAGAAGACCGGTATGTATAACAGCTAAATTTCACAATCATTCTAGTAAGATGCAAGAAAAGGAGGTTTTGCCCATGTTTGCTGAGCAAATCAATGGATTAGTACACATTTTCAGCAGAATACCTCTGTGTTTGGCCAGAAATCATTCCCTGGATACACTCTGGAAGTGTGCAACAACTTATACCAAACAAAAAAAAACCAAACCTAACTAGAAATAGGCTCTTCACCAATTCAACACAGGCTGTGCAAGAAAGCAGCTAAGAAATTAGCTGTCAAGGCAGCATAAAGCTTGATTTCTGTCTTCCCTAGGAAGTAGCTTAAAACTAACTAGACTGATCTGTTACTAGACAATTGTAGATGTGTAGCAAATATTTCTAGTTCAAATTGCTCTTGAAGGGTCGTCTTACTATTTAAAGGGTAACTTCCTCTTTAGTTACTAAATTTAATTACTAATGCTATTTTTCAGCCTATTCAATCAATTTATGTCACCACTGAGATGCAGCACATGATGAAACTGCATTGTATTTCTGCTAGGTAGCCATGGCCATGCTGTCCAGCACACACTCAAAATAGCAGTCATGATAAGGGAGAGCCAGTGAGGCCAGACTCTACCTACTCTGTAGGTGTCCACAGTTAAATATCCCATGCAGGTACTCTGGTTTCTAATATAGGATGAACTCATTTGCAGTCTTTTCCCTCAAGCAAATTAGCATGTTCTGCTTCCCTTCAACCCCTCCACCAGTTAAGCCTTTTTAATCTTGAGGCTTCTAATCTTCTGTCAGATGGGACAGGAAATGGCCACCCAAGTCAGAAATTATTGCAAAAGGCAGGAGTGCTCAGCTGATAGAAACCCATTTCCTTGGGAAACCAAGCCTTTAATCCTACCTGTATTTTAAAAGTGAATTGTGGCATCCTTAAACATACATAATGGTCTTTGAGTTTGTACCTGTGCAACCCTTTCCAAAAATCTAAATGAAAGGTTATTGGTGAGTAAAAAAGCATCCTGGGAGGATGATGTGCTGGTTTGAGCTTGAGTGAAAAAAAACAACCAAACAAAAAAATCACCCTGCAATATGTAAATCAATACTGAATGAAGAAGGAAATACATTCTTTTGTAATTACAATTGTCTACTAAAAGCTGTGTTGGCATAGATTGGGGTACTTTGTGCATTATGGTATAGATTTCATCCTATTGAAGAGGCAGCTATTTTCACAAAATCCTCTAGTAAATTTGTTAGCAGAATTATTTGTAGGAGTTAGGTGGTAGAAGTGATTGAAGTACTCTGTAGGTGGATACAAAAGGAAAGAATTTTGTGAGAATGTGAAACTTGACTGATAAACTCAGTCACCAAAGCTGGTAAAAAATTGCATCTAAGAGAGGGAGACCTGGAGCACCTGCCTTTAACTTTGCTTTCTCTTTCTGTAGCCCTTGCCCACGGTCAGAGTAACCACAGCAGAACCAAGGTGCTTGGCACTCCCATAAACTCTGCACTGCTCACACTCTGGCAGGCAACCACAGCATATAAAAGGAGGCTAAAGGTTAAATTGCATCTGTCTACAACAAGTTGATAAATTGAGTGCATGTGTTAAAAAAGGAAGAGGCTCTACCTACAGCAGTGTTCCTCCAATATGGAACACAGATTCACCCAAAGATTACCATCAGCTGTGCTATATGACCTGAGCAACTTAAAAGCTTAGTCAAAAATTAGATCTGACAGGAAACAGCCAGGTAGTGCTGTTTCTTTGCATATTAAGGCTTAATTTCAATAGTCTTTTTTCCATTGAGAAATTACAGTATTTATGAACATTGTGTGGAAAATATTATGTTATTTTAATTGTTGTAATACATAATATTTTCAGTATCATATTTTCAGTATTAATATTTTCAGTATGAATCTTTGTTGCAAACTATGATCAACAAGCATACTTGAAGAAATGCCTGATAGTCACACATGTCTTTTTAGCTGTCTAACATGTTTATTATGAACTCCAAGGCTGTTTGAAGTGTTTTTCTTACAGGAGGACAAAGAATAGGGAAAAAATTAAAACTCTTAGCAACTAATTTTTGAATGAGATTTTCTCTCCACAGCTAAGGTATTGCCCATTCTTGATCAGTTTTGGTAATTCTCACAAAAGATCTTTCCAAGGAAAGGAAGGAATGACTGAATAATTACAAGTTAGTCATATTACAAAATGAATAATTGATACGTTCAGTTGTTAAATATTTATTTTATTAAATGGAGCATGCAGAATCACAGTGAGTTTCTTTTCTGGCCAGAAGACTATTTCAGTGGTTTTGATTCCTTGGAGCTTTACAAATTTGGCTTTTTTAGTCGGCGTGGAAGCTGAGTCTAATCAGTCTGACTCGGAGTTCTGGCAGTATCCCAGAGTATTTCAACCCCTGCTGAAAAAAACATTACACCTACCCATATGGCTTGTTTGGAATATGACCCACAAGCATGACTGGAGGAGCAGTCAGCTGTGCTTGGGAAGGGGGAATGGTCTGTTATGAGGGAGCCCATCTAAAGCTCAGCTACAGAGTGCAATCTGATCGGTCTTTAAGAAAGTGCTTACACCTGCTCTTCCCTCAAAGCATTACACACTGGAGGAAGATCATGAAACATGAACCATGCACTAGTTAAGGGATTGGATTAACACTCCAAGGCCAAAATTTGCCCTCATGTCTGTGTGCCTAGTTTTGGGTTCAGGAGTCTTGGGAGCTACGTAAATTCCTTTTTCAGATGGAAGTGTATTTCTTTAAGTTGCAGTGGTCATGTATAGAAAGAGGTGCAAATTAAATTGGTGCAGCTGTTAAAAATGAAAGAGTTCCTGGAGAGCATGATGGTAAAACAGCCATCTAGCTTTGTGCATATATGGAACATATTTTGAAATCAAACAGCTCAGGACAATCCTTAACATAATACAATTTCTCTTACATGTTTGTTTTTAATCCTTGTTTTGTCTGTGTTGATATCCTCTGAGGGATTAAAGATTATGGCATAAGGAACGTACAGGAAATTCAAAACCTGGATTTCATATGAGTGTAGTTGCTTGTGGAATATTTAACTAGTAATTGATTCAGTGTGAAACCAGTGTAACTTTAGGTCAGGTGATGCACTGGACACAGTAAGTCCTCAAGCCCTGATGTCACACAGCCTCAAGAGCTGATGTCACTGTGAGGCCATTCCTGATAGTCTTAGAATAATGGTGGTGACTGAGAGAAATGAGTGAGGAATAGAGGAAGCAAATGCCACTCCTTTCCTCAAAAAGGGAAAGAAGGAGAACCCAGGGACCTGCAGCCTGGTCAGTCTCAACTTGATCTCTGAAAAGAAGGAATAGATAGTCCTGGAAAACATTTCTATGCACATGAAGCTCAAGAAAGTAATCAGGAGTGGTCAGCAAGGATTTACCCAGGGGAAGTCATGCTTAACCAGCCTAATAATAGAGGGATAAGAAACTGATTGAATGGTCACCTCCAGAGGGTAATGGTCAAAGGTTCAGAGTCCTGATGGACATCAGTGACAAGTGACATCCTCTTTGGGACTGTACTGGGACCAGTGCTATTTACTGTCTTCATTAATGACATAGACAAAGGGATTGAGTGCACCCTCAACAAGTTTACAGATGGCACCAAGCTGAGTTGTTTGACACACCTGAAAGATGGGATACCATCCAGAGGGACTTGGACAAGCTTGAGAAGCGGGCCAATGGAAATCTCATTAAATGTAACCTGACCAAATGCATCTGCTGCATCTGGTTGGGGCTACCCCTGATATCAACACAGGCTGAGGGATGGACAGATTGAGAGCAGCCCTACAGAGAAGGACTTGTGTCTGGATGAGAGGCTGGATTTGATCTGGCAATGTGCACTCACAGCCAGAGAATCCCAATTGTATCCTGAGCTGCATCAAAAGCAGTGTGGCCAGCAGGATGAGGGAAATGACTGCTCTGGTGAGATCTGAGGTCCCAAGCACAGAGATAGAAGAGATGCTCTATGAGGAAAGGCTGGGAGAATTGGAGTTGTTCAGCCTGGAAAGTAGAAGGCTTTGGGGTGGCCAAATTGTGGCCTTCCAGTACTGGAAGGGAAACTACAAGAAGGATGGAGAGGGACATTTTACAAGGCATGTAGTGACAGGATAAGAGGGAATGGTTTCAAACTGAGAGTAGGTTTAGGTTAGATCTTAGGAAGAAATTCTTTACTGTGAGGGGGGTGAGGCCCTGGAACAGGTTGCCCAGAGAAGCTGTACATGTGCAATCCCTTAAAATGTTCAAGGTCAAGTTGAAGCTCTGATAGTACCTAGTCTCGTGGAAGATGTCCCTGCCCATGGCAGAGGGGTTGGGACTGGGTGATCTTTAAGGTCCCTTCCAACCCAAGCCATACTATGATAACCTTCCACATGAAATGACTGGCCAGATATCTGAGAACAGTGAATATCCTCAACGTTAATTTTGGTAGGGTTTTCAACACTCTTGTATAAAATCCTGATAGTCTCTTGAAGAGTGGCCTGGATGAGGACACAGTGAGATGGATTGAAATCTGGCTGAAGGGCAGGGCTGAGTGTGGTAATCAGAGGTAAGAAGTCCAGTTGGAGCTGTGTACTACACATGAGTTAGTGTGTAGAGTGTAACCTCGGGGCCGGTGCTAGTCCCAGTGCTGTTTGACGTCTTCTTTCATGATCTGGGTGGTGGGGCATATGTGAACCCTGATGACACAAAACTGTGAGGAGTGGCTGGTAGGCCAGAAGGTTGGGAAATCATCTGGAGGGGCCTCAGCAGGCTGGAGAAATGGACCAACAGGAACCTCATGGAGTTCAACAGAAAGTGTGGAGTACTGCACCAGGGAGGAATAACCATGCATCAGCACATGCCATGGACTGACCAGCTGGAAAGCAGCTTTGTAGAAAAGGACTTGATGGTCTTGGGGGAAGAGTTGAACATGAGTCAGAAACTTGTCTCTTTCTCTTCTGCCATTCTTTCTTGGTTATTTTTCCTTATTCTCTGTTCTATGGTGATTTTTTTGGTTTTTTGGTTTTTTTTTTTCATTATCTGATGCTTATTGTTCTAATTTGTCTTCCTCATGGCAAATATGCAGGCTTTATTCAGGCTGCTTCTGCTTTCAGGAAGGCTGTAATATTGTCTCATCCCTTGCTTCCTTCATTCAGGGAAGACTTCCAGGCTTAGGATTTCAGCCAACGTCCTTTCCCTCATTGCTGCTGCCTGAGTTTGGGTGGGCTCTTAGATGTGGGATGTTCAGCTGGCAATGTTTTTGGCTTTTTTTTTTTCCTCCCTCATCACATGTGGTTTCAATATAATTGGTTTGTTTTTCAGGACTTGCTTTTTTACTGCAAGTAAGCCAAGAAGCTCAGGGATGAGAGGGGCTCCCAGGAGGGCCTGAGGGATAGCCACAGTGATGTGTGCATGCAGTGTGAAAGACAACCTCTTTTTTTTTTTCCTCTGTATAATTCTTGCCCAAGTCCTTCCTAATCACTATTGCATCAACAGACATCTCAGAGGGCTCCTTGTGTGTGATTTAATGTGCCACTTGGATGAAACAGCATTCTAAAGCACCAGTGTGCCATCCTGGCTAATTTTAAATAAGGTTTCGGTCACCCTATCATAGACAGTGTTTGTGGATAGACATCACACATTTACCACTTCTTTCCTTACTTAAGCATAATGAAGCCAAAGATGTTCCTTAAGCTAAAGCATGTGTGCAGTCTTACCCTTTTTTAACTAATGCATCTGTGTTTATTGATGTCTCTTGTTTTTCCAATCTAGATCAAGATAGAGAAGGAGCTTAGCAGCCTCTACAAGAGAATGTTTGAACCTCTCCATGTGCCTCCAGAGCTCTTCCAAAGACTAACTGGACAATTCTGCAACATTCAGACTTTGAAGACAGGTCAAGCCTATGCAGCAGAAGATAAAACATCAGTTGATGATAGGCTAAGCATCCTCCTGAAGGGGAAGTAGGTTCTATAAAAGCTTGGGGACAGTCGTATGCTTTGTGTCATGGCTGAATAAATTAGAAAATTATTGAGGTTGTGATTGTTCTTAGTATGTTATGGTCTATAGTCACGTAGTCTATACTTATAGTCTATTTTGTGACACCATTTTCAGGGGACAGTAATATCTCTTACTAGGAGCATATTGTGTATCCACTTATGTGTGCAGCTGCGTGGATTTTAGGTGGGAATTATATTAGTGTAATACCAAAGGCAGTGTCTTGCAAAACAAGCAAGAGATTTGTTTGAGTCTTAGATATCCTAGTTGTCCATTCTCAGGTTTTAAGGTTAAAAAATATGGTGCATGAAGGAAGAAGTATCTCTCCAGTAGGCTTTTAAACAGCAGGCATTTGGAGTTGATTCATTGCACTTGTACATGCAAGTAGAGGGGGCAGGTGCACTGCCCAGAGGCAGACAGAATCCAGGTGAAAAAGGGTAAAATATAAGCCCATGGCCAAGTTTTAATCTTGAAACTCATGCTAAATTCTGGCCAATATTTTAACCAGTTTCTGTTGACAGCAGCAATGATGTCAGGCTTCATTGCTTTTCTTACTCATTACCACAAAGCTACTTACCTAAGGGAAGCCTGATTCTGGTCTGGCTGTGTAACATGACCTTTCTCATATTGAATAACAATGTTTTGTGGATGCATGCCATGTTTGTCAATTCTCTATTTGTCTGGCAGCCTGTTCTGCCTGGAATCAGTTAGGCAGAAAACAGGGTAGCTCTGGGAGTGATGTTCCAGAAGATGAATGTATTAATTCCTGTTACCTACTGCTTTACCATTGTCAGTAGTGCTACCCAATTTTTGATTAAATTAATCAGCCTCCATGGTTTTAAAATGTTGTTTCATACATTTTTATTTCCAGAATGAAGGTGTCTTATCGAGGGCATTTTCTGCATAATATTTACCCCTGTGCCTTTATAGATTCTCCTGAATTTCGATCAACGCAGATGAACCGGGGTGAGAAATTCCAGGTACATTTTGTTTTAAATGTCACTGGATATGAGTTGGTGAGACCATTAAAAAAATAGAATATAAATTTGATCAACAGTGAACTATTTGACTTGCATAATTTTGCTATCCTTCTAGTATAGGTGTTTGAAGATGGACCATATCAAGAATAACTTTTAAATGCTGCATTATAATAGTGTGTATTGAGCAATCTGGCTTTTGATATTTTGTTTTCTTTTACTGTTTCCAAGTATATTTTGTGTTAAGAGATTTTTGAAGACAAGTAATTTAAGAGGAAGCTTTGATGGAAAAAGATGATATGAACAGGTCTCATCAGTGGTTCAAAAAAAGAAAAGGGAAAAAGAACTGCTGTAATTATAAAAGTCTAGAAGTTCTGGCACTAGTAATTAGAAATTGGTATTTATAAAAGTGTATTAATACTTCTGTCATTTTGCAATTCGTTAAAGCAACATAAGCTGAAAATTATCTCAGTATTTGAATAAAAATATTCATATGGGGAACAATAAGGGTATATTTCTCTAGCAGTGTAATTATGCTGGTATATTAAATATATTTTATTATCCTTTGGGGAGGTGGAATGCTTTTACAGAAGGGTATTTTTTTTCCCATAGAAATGGCTATTTTGCTACCTCTTACTTGAAGTTCTTTAGCTAGGTATGTGTAATAATGACCATAGTGTGACTGGCTGATACATCCACACTGATACCGTGGCAGAAGGGGAGGGAGGCAGGGCAGTGCAGACTCTAAAATCAGTGATTGATATCATATGTTCCAGTCAAACATTGGGCTTAGTGCCAGGGGGAGAGACTTGTCCAGATGCACTCACCTTGCAGCAGCGAGGCCTCCCACAGCCTGGCTGCCCTCTTGGCACAGCCCCTTTCTCCTGGAAGCAGCTGGATAGGAATCGTTCCCTCCCAAGGGAAAAGGGTCATGCCCCAGCTTCTGCCTGCCTTGGAAGTTATTGTAATCTGGAGCAGTGTGCATCCTTTATTGGTGGGTTCTGCTTGTTACTGCCATGTGAATACCAGCAGCCTTGCAAGAGCACATGGATTTAGTCTTAAGGACCCCATCTGCTGGCAATGCTGGCGAATTCTTTCTCAGCCTGTGGGCTTATATTACAGTCCATGGAGTTTAAAATCCATGGATATAGGACAATGTTCCTAGGACTTAATGGATTTTTGATTTTTTTTTTCAGGATGTAATGTTATCTTGTAAAAACAGAGAGCACCTGATTTAGATTTATTCATAGATGCCTGACTCCCCCTTGCAAAACCTGCCCCTGGGTATGACCAGTGTGGGTTTTGGTGTGATGTTGCCCTCTGCTGGCACAGGGGGATGAACCTGGCAAGACTATCCTCCCATGAGAGGGGGCAAGATCCCCTGTAACTACCCATAACTGGATTATTAATAACTGAGCAAACAGAGCCTTGGCTCAAATGCTACAAGGTTGTACTTCTGGGATTAACAGGGCTGACAGTTATGAAAGGAAGATGGAAATTTATTTTTTTTAAATCAGTAAAAACTCTTTGATGGAGACCTTTAGCTGATGCCTATTGTTCCTGTTTGGTGACAGGAATGTAAAATAAAACCAAGCTACATATAGGCCTACTGCAAGTGCTTGTCATCACTATAGGACTGTCTTCATAAATAAATTTTCTCTTACATAAATGCTTTTTCAGTTTGGGAACTCATGAGAGATTTTCCCCTGTTATTGTCCCCCAGGTTTTCTGTAAAACAAACTGGCTACACATATCAGTTTAAAATATAATGATAATAAATAGCTGAGAATTTTTACATTTGTAAATATCACAAGGATACCAAAAGCTTTATGGCTTTAAGAGTTATTTTACCTGGAGTTACAAATAAAATGGTATCACTTCTTTTAAAGCATGTTTAAGTGTGCTCATCTTAAAACATTTTTAAATGTGCTAATTTTGAGCATGTATTTTTTTTCAGGTCACCATTATTGCAGATGATAACTGCAAGTTCCTGTGCTGGTCCAGGGAACGGCTGACTTACTTTCTGGAGTCTGAGCCATTTCTTTATGAGATCTTTAAGTACCTTATTGGCAAAGATATTACAAATAAACTTTATTCACTGAATGACCCAACCTTAAATGACAAGGTAAGCAACTTCAAGTTTTGTTTGGGAGTTTCCCTCCCACATACAAATATGTTTTTACTTCAATTTTAAATGCTCTTAAAGCACCTTATTTTAACCTGCTGCCATCAGCACACTCGTGGCCTTTTAGTGCCAAGGTGTGAGTCAGTGCAACATTTCTGTCAGAAGCAACATTTCTTAAAGTTAGCACAGTAATGTACAAGAAAGATGAGTAACTGAGATTCAGAACTGATCAGCTTGTGGAAATATTTCTGCCTAATGATTAGACATGATGTCTGGTAGCTAAAAGGATGCTTCTCCCTGGGTATCCTTTCTCACTAAATGAAAAAAAGAAGCCTTTGTAAAAAGAAGCTTCAGAGGTTTTTGTTAAAAAAAAGATTTCTTACTGGGGGCAAACAATTATGTAATACTGATTGCTAGGAAGAAAAATTTCAACATATCTTTGAGGGTTGTAAATGGAAAAAAAAAGCAAACATGTTGATATGATGCAGTTAGTGGAAGGAATCATTAAATACCTATAAAACATAAATATAATTAAAATATAATTTATATAATTTTAACTATATAAAGCATTAAGTGGTCTGGGTGTACTCATGGATATATGAACTATCTTGCTTCTATTTTGTCTCTTTACTTATTCCTTATCATAATTCCGAAGAATTAAAAATTTCAACTAATTTTGCCTCACTTTTGACTTAACATCTGCACACTTTAACTTCAGTTTGTACTGAGTCTTTGTTTTCAGTTGCAGTAGTCACATAAATTTAAAATTACAATGGCTGGTTTATTAAGTAGCTGGTAAGTTTTGAAAATGTATGTTGTAAAAATTGAGTGAGCATTTGGGAAATTTGTAGCATTTTTTTATTCTTCCTAAAATAAAAATCCTGTTGCATGGGCTCTTCCTACATAACTTGGCAAGAGAACTGTTAAATAAATTCTTAATTTTCCCATTGCCAGCACTCTATGTACATATTACCTCTCCCAAGCTTCACTTTCAAATATAAATATTATTGGTGTCTTTTATGTCTTTTAACTGTTGTCAATCTCAGCAGAAAATGTTGGGGTTGACTTCTGTATGTAGGGGACTACATAAATAAATTGAGTATTGATTATTCATATTCAATATGGTAGTAAGAAGGCAAAACTATCAAATATTCTTGGTTGGAAAACAGAAAATTAATAATTTATTTTGTAAGAAAACTTGTGATTTTCTCCTATCTAAGGAGACTTTCACTAGTATTGGGAAAATAGTAATTCCTTTCTGCATGAAATAGGATACTAGTTCCTGACTTTTAAAATTCAGTAAAGTGGAGTTATCCATTATAGTCTTGTCATTGATTGCTACCTTTCACATATACCTAAAACAGCATTCTGACTTGCAGTAATACCTTACAAGGTACAATGTATGGCTTCATATAAATGTTATAGTAAAAAGGCTTCTCGGGAAGGCTGCTCAAGGCAAAATGGAAGCTCCTCAGACCATTAGACAGAGAGAGGATAATGTTCACCTGATGCACTTAGTCTGCAATACAATCAAGAGCCAAATGGTCATCTACTGGGAAGGAGTGACATTCACCACTTTTCTAACATGATGAAATGAAAAGCTAAGAAAATGAACATGCTTCTGTTAAGGTATAAATTGCCTCTATGTATAGCATGCTGTTTTGTTTAGCAAGGAGGACCAGCCTCATCATAAAGACTACATTTAATTGCAGAGCATCATATTTAAATAATGAATTACCAGATAATAAACCCCAAGCTTTCTGCAAGAAAATACATGAAAATTTCAGTACAAAAGCGATTTGAAGTTGAATAATTAATGTGCAGTTTCATACTTGTCAGTGTTCCAATTCCAGTATATTACTGGCATTTTCTATTGTCATTTAAATTGACTTACACTGCATGGAATCTTCTCCTATAACAATTTCTTGTATAATCATGGCGGAGACCGGAGCATCTATTACAAGGCACGTAATAATTTTCTGTTTTTATTTTAATTTGCTTGCTATCTTTTTTAAAAGTAATAGTTGTTTTTTTTTTCTTTTTTAGGCTTCAAAGAAGATTGACCGACAGCCCAGCCTTTGCTCTCAGCTCTCGGTGATGCAGATGAGGAACAGCATGGCCAGCACCAGTGACAGCGAGGATGGCCTGCAGATGTTCCTTCGTGGGACTTCCTCTGCCTCCTCTCTTCGTGAGTGCCCAGAATAGTTTGTGCCAGTTTTGAACACAGCTCGGGTTGACCATTAGAGACCACTGCAGAACTCCTGTTGTCCTCCCTGGGAGCAGACTGTAGCTTTTTGGGTGCTGCTGTATCAGCCAAATGAAGGGACTTAACTGTAGGGCAGTCATTAGATGCATGAGGCTTTGTATTCTAAAGGAAGATACCTCATGTACATACTGGAAAAAAACCCCAACGTGTAGTAATAGTCTTTGGCATAATGTTTATGTTTAGGCATAATATGGAATGTTTATAGTAATGGGGCAAAACTTTAGAAGGTAGAGTGCCGGTCACAGTAGTATGTCCTTTGGTCTGTCACTGGTGCTTGTAGAAACTAAAAACCCAGACAAAACATTTTCCCTCAGCAACTTGGTGTCCTACTTTTCCTTCTGAGGTAGTTTGAATTGGCAGGGTCTGGAGGAATGTGGTATACAACCAATATTTTGATGTCACCTGGAAAATCTCCAAGTATCCTGTCAGGCTTGGCTCTGCTGTGCTTTGTATGACAGGAGTAGTAGACAACAGATGAAGTGAAAGGAGAAACCATGCCTGACCTTTTTGCTTCTATTATTTTAATTTATTCCTTTATGAAAAGATTCTAAATTATTCTTTCTAGGCTTTTGCTGTCTTTTGTTTTTAGTTCATCTGAATCTAAACGTCAGCATTAGCCTGAATTCTGAAAGCAGTGTTAGAATGAAAAGGCCCCGGATCATGCTCCATTTTTTCATTTGGCATAAGCTGTTAGTTTAACAGCATTTAAGAGGATCATATAGGATTATTTCTTTTGATTTTGGAAATATTGGTTTTTAATGATTAGAATTCAAATATATGAGAAAAAAAAACACTGTTATTGTTATTTGTTATATGTTATTTATTATGGTTAAAGTGTCCGCTAAGAAGAGGAAATATTTTCAAATATTTGCATCTTTCTGTTTAATTATCTGTTTTCCCTTGTGTTCCTTACAGTTCTCATCCAGTAACACCTTCAGACCTGGAGGGCCTATATGGTTTTACTTCTTATCATAGGTGTATTCTGCATGCCCAGATAGATGGAAGAAAAAGCCCTACTTGTGCTTCACCCTACTAGAAAATCAAGGGTGATACCTGGGATATAGTTTGATGAAAATTCTAGTATTGTTTTCTTTTTCTCCTCCATTCCCTGCAAGGACATTCAGAGGTAGTTGAGGTGGTAAGATACCTCTGGACATTATCAGGTCCAGCCTCATGTACAAAGCAAGATCAGCTAGAGCAGGGCCATGTCCAGTCAAGCTTTGAATATTTTCAAGCTGGAAGATTTTCCAGCCTCCCTAGGCAACCTGCTCCAGGGACTTGCCACCCTCACGGTGAAAAAAATTTCCCTGATTGCAACTCATGCTTGTTTTCCTTCTTTCTTTAGTGCATGCTTCTGAGAAGAGTCTGGCTCTCTCTTCTATGTTGCCTTCCATTAGGTAGCCAAAGACAAGAGTCAGATCCCCTGTGAGCCTTCTGTTCCTAAGGCTGAGCACACCCAGCTCCTGCAGCCTCTCCATCACTGCTCCAGCCTCTGGCCATCTGGGTTGCACTCCACTGCTCTTGCTCCAGTATGTCCATATCTTTCTTGTACAGGGAGAAACAAAACTGATGCAGCACTCCAGATTCTGTCTCACAATTGCCACATAGAGGGGATGAATCTCTTTCATTGACCTGCTGGCTATGCTCTTGCTTATATGGCTCAATATATGCTGCTAATGTGGCCCTGTATATGGATGGCACACTCACTGCAGGGGCACTCTGCCGACTCATGTTCTATTTTGTGTCCACCAGGACGCCCAGTTTTGTCTGCAAAGCTGCTTTCCAACCTGCTAGGGCCTAGGCTGGAATGCTGTGTAGGTGTGTCATGTCCTGGCTTCAGGGATTTGCCTTTCATGAGCTTGTAGTTTTTGTCAGTTCTTTTCTCTTTTTCCAGTGGCCTGTCCAGACTCATTGCCCTACCCTTTGGCCTGTCAGCTGTTTCCCTCACTACCTGGCTCTTGTCTGTGAATTTGGCAGGAGTGCATTCTATCCCATCAACCAGGTCATTCATATCTTGAATATTATAGGCCTTGGCATTGGCCCTTGAGAACAGTGCTGGTAACTAACCACCTGGCAGCTGGATTTTGTACTGCTGTTCACCACCCTGTGAACTAAGCAGTACAGCAAATTTTCCACTGAAGCTGTAGTCCATCTATCCAGTCAGTTTCCCATTTGTCTGGAAGGACCCAGTGGCAAACTGTGGAGGGCTGTGCTCCCATCCATGTAAACAACATCCACTGTACTCCATTCATATACAGAGACTGTCATCTCACCATCAAAGGTGGAAGGTGCTCGGAGTGGTCAGATGCAATCAGCATCCATGATGGCTTCCCCAGTCACCTTCCCATCCCTTGTGTGTTTGGACATGGCTTCCAGGAAGACAAGCTCCATAATCTTCCTGGGAAATGAATTTAGACTCCTAGGCCTGCAAGTTCCATTTTCCCCTTCATTAAAATGGCCGTGATGTGGGCATTTTCATTTGTCTCCCCTGACTGCAATCACCTTTCCAAGATGATAGAGGGGGCCTTGCAATTGTATCAGCCAATGCTTGGCACCCTTGGATGCAGCACATGGTTCCACAATCTTGTGTTCACCCTGTGGCCTTGAGGTGTTCCTAACTCAGTCCAGGTTTCCTGCCAGTCAAGCATCACTCTCTGTCTCTACCACTGGATGTAGAGCCCCAACAGGCCTCAGGCCAAACCTCCAAAGTAAAAAACTCAAAACAAAAAGTTACTGAATATCTCAGACTTTTTCATGTTCCTGTGTCCTGTGCATCACTGAACTCTTGCCTTGCAGTTACCCTGGTCTTTCTTTTGTTGCTGATTTATTTGTAGATGCCTTTCTTGTTGCCCTTCTCTAGATCCAGGTCTAGCTGAGGTTTGGTTTCTGTCATTTCATCACCGCATGCTTGGGCCATGGTTCTGTATTCCCTCCAAGGAGCTCATCCCCACTTACACTTTGTGTGTGTCTGTTTGAGATCTGTCAAATCTTTCTTGTTCATCTATGCCAGCCTTCTACCATACTTGCTCAGCTTTTTGTGCACTGGAATGGACTGTCCTTCTGTTTTGAGGAGGGTGTCCTCCAAGATCAACCATCTGTCCTTAGGTCCCTTTGCAAGCCTTGTCCCATGAGTTCCTGCCAAGTAAAACCCTGAGCAAGCCACAGCCCCCTGTCCTGTAAGGTTGTAATTCTACTATTTGTCTTGCACACCACTCTGTATCTTAAACTCCACCAGCTCCTGGACCCTGCAGCCAAGATTACCAGCAGCCTTCAGCTCCCTGATGAGTTCTTCCTTGTTCATCAGTGACAGGTCCAGCACCTCCCCTAGTTGACTCTTCAATCACTTGCACGAAGGAATTGCCTGCCACGCTCCTGAAATCTCCTGGACTGTCTGCTCCCAGCCCTGTTGCCTTTCCACCAGATTTGGGGTGGTTAAAACTCCCCACGAGCACCAAGGCTGTGATCCAGTTGTTGAAAGAAGACTTCCTTCTACTTGCTCTTCTTGATCAGGCAGCCTGTAGCAGATTCCTGCCACGAAGTCTCCTGTGTTGGTCTGTTCTCTGATCTTCACCTTTAAACCCTCAAGTGGCTTTTCACCTGTTCCACACACAGCAAAGTTCCATGAAATTGAAGCCACTCCTTTGCACAGAGAGCCTTTGGGTGAACTTGCACACTCAGAAAGAAATTGTAAAACTGTGTTTGTGCGATTAGTTAGAATTAAAATGTCTCTTTCAGGCTTAACAGCCAAACTCTTACACCAGTATTTCAGCTTTGGGAGAAAGTACTTGAAATGCATGACAAGTTCAGCTGTAATTATATAAATCCCCAAGATGCACTTGTGCTTAGCACATTCTTGATAAATACACTTTTCTCTGTTGTACTTTTCTTTGGTTTGTGTACGTTTTTTTTTGTAAGCAGGGTGTGCTTTACCCAAGAGCGAGGGGTTTATGTGTCTTTTATTTTCTGACATTCCTCAGCCCAGCTGAGGCAGCAGCCTCTGAAGTCCAATACTTTCCCTTACTTTTGGGGAGGCAGAGGGATTGCCCTTATACCAGTGCAACACACACCTCAGGAAGTATTGTTATTTATTTCTTCTTTGTATTTTGATTGTGAAATTTCTGACTTCTGTAAAAGGTTTCTTCATCTCCTTGAACTGTAATGCTTCAGTTTTTGTTTTTGCCAAGATAGCTTGTTAATTATTCCTGGGTACTGTCATTGCCAGTGATGGAGTTGCTACCAAGGTGAGCTCTGATTAAAGGTTTGTATTCAGTGTGGATTGTGGCCATGTATGCACTTTTTTTCAGATCACAGGGAAAAGTGAAAAAAAAAAAATGCCCTTTTCCTTGCCACTGCTATGTTTTCAAAAATCTTCTGCTGGGTGCTCTCAGTGCAACAGCTGGTATATTTTTTGTCTGTTTTTTTAAGTTTTAGTATAAGGCACATGCTGAGGCTTACAGTTCAAGTACTGTTCCCTGGAACCTCCTTCTACAGGCACACAATCCAAAATCCTCAAAAGATTTTGTGAGAAACATATGGGAATGTCAAATTTATTTTTTTTTTAATGAGAATAAAAAAAATGAATGAAGGGATCTTACCTGTATGGGAACTCTACAGGAATACTGCTTTGTCATTGCTAGGTGATTGTTGTGTGGACAAAAGCCTCCCACTACAAATATAATCTTTGACTACTATAATGCAAATAAGTTTTCATCTCCTAATTTCCATGTTCTTGAAAAAATTAGCGTTTTCATTTTTGTATAATCCCATGTTTTAAAATTAAGCTTTTATCAGTGCTATAAATGATAAGCTTTGACTCATTTTCTCAAGAAATTAATACTAATCCTTTTTCAAAGTGTTTCATAATAAAAGGGTTAAAATTACTAATTAGTAGGTCCCAAACTACAATTACTAACAAAAGTATGTTTTGAATTTAATTAATTAAGAAACCCAACTAACTGTCTGCTTTTATATTAAGGAAATAACCAACAAGAGTTCTATAATGCTTACGGAGTGAGTCGTTTGCAGCATGATGTTTTCTGTTGATAACATCACATTAACTCAGCAGGCATCCTCAAAAAGGTACCAAAGTGGGGTTTGTTTATCATGTGACACTTGTGCTTGACATCCATGGTCCACCTGTATGTAATTCATTAGTGAGTGAAATAGAGGTATCTCTTTTTCCAAAATTTGAGTTAAGCAAAAATAATTCAACCTGATCACAAGCGTAGTTTCACCTGAATTTCAGTCCTTTAAATGATATTTTGGTATTAGTTTCTATTGTGTAATTCTGTTGCTTGACAGCCATTCACATATTTGTTAGAGATACATTCTCTTTTTCTGTGGTACTTGTTCTAGATATCTCAGATTTGCTGGTCTATGCATCTGTATTTGTTAATTTCTAAGCTGAGCAGGAATGTAAAAAGGTTTTGGTTTGGTAATGCTTTTAGTGGTATTATCAAATTATATGCTCCCCGCTTGTGGTTAAAAGCAGGACTGGATTTCACAGGAATTTTAATATGTATTTTGGTTTAGGCCCTCAAGAAAGGGCAACAAAATGTAGTGAAAGGAAGGTCTGACTCAGTCACTTGAACATCTGTCCAACGCTGGATAATGGCATCAGGAGACAAAATTTTGTATTTGGAGCAAATAAGAGCATGTCTTTGAAACAAACAGGCTGAGTAAATTAGACCTTATATTGGATCCTGTTGTACAAACGCATGACCGCTTACTTCTGTTTTCTGGAGAGAATCAAGTGGTTTTAAACAGAAGAAAACCATTTAAAAATAACAATAAACTACACT
Source organism: Peucedramus taeniatus (assembly GCA_013400575.1). Taxonomy (NCBI): domain Eukaryota; kingdom Metazoa; phylum Chordata; class Aves; order Passeriformes; family Fringillidae; genus Peucedramus; species Peucedramus taeniatus. Next base: position 163,474 of record WBNO01006535.1, on the reverse strand, counting down.
GAAACAAAGATGTACAAAAAAAAAAAAGAAGCTGGAACTGTAACTGAGCATTTTCAGGCACCCTTTTACTTTTGGGTGTCTCCCAGAAAAGCCAATTTTATATCCAAATGTACCCACAGACTTTGGGTGGGGCACATTAGGCAATTAATTGATCTAGTTATCCTTTGCTTAGGCATAAAACACATCTGTGTGGAAAGAAATGTTTAATAATTTGAGTATCTAAAAATGTGCTTGAGTAACCCTGTATTGTGGCAGTTTAAGTAGTTTTTGAATCTCAAAAGAAAATACTAATACATTTTTAACATAAAAAGTTCTGAAATGCCAATTCCAAACAGTATCTTTGTGAATGTGACTTAAAAATGCATTAGTATTGTAATTGCTGGTGTTGCCTATGTCTGTGTATTGTTCTCTGTATGTAACACATACAGTGTAAATGAGTCTTTCCTCATAAGTGGGCTTCCTTAACATAGCACTTTACTGTATATCTGATAAGCATTTTTAAAAATAAGAGTGTGTTACAGCTATCAGTATTTTTTTCATGAATATTTAAATTTTTAGCTTGGATGCAAACAGTCTGTTAGCATGACCTTTATCTCCTGCTGTTTTCTTCTCAAATGGGATTTCAAAGATTTCCATCTTTTTGATCATCATGTACTAGCTGTTTGCAACCTCATACTGTTGTGATGGTCTAAGTCGAGAAGAGGGTACTGAGAAAAATACATTTGATTTCAGAATGAACAATGGAAACCAGAACTGTTCAGCTGTGTCGAAGGAGTTCTCTAGTTTGACCCTCATACTGAAAATTTAACTGCAATAGAGGTAGTTGGCAGTGGTAACTTGCACAAAAACTCCATTTAATGTCTTGGCAGTGATAGCTGTGGTGTGAGCTCTGCTCTGGCAGACAAGTTGCTGCCTTTCTAAAAGGGAGTTTTGTGGCAGTGAAATCACCGTCAGTCGAAACTTATGTGGCCTTTGCCTGTAAATCTTGTTTTCTCTGTGGTTGTTTATGGAGGTATAAATCTTGTGTAAGTTTTACATTCTCATGCTGCATTAAACTTAAGAATATGTGTCAGAGGAAGTTTAGATCAGCTTTTAGAATAAGGCTCTTCACCCAGGGTGTGGCTGGGTAGACTTCCCAGGGAAGTGGTCACAGCACCAAGCTTGGCAGAGTTCAAGAGTATTGTGTCTAAGTGTCTGGACAATGCTCTCAGGCACATGGTGTGACTCTTGGGGTGTCCTGTGCAGGGCCAGGAGCTGGATTTGATCCTGATGAGTCCCTTCCAACTCAGCATGTTCTATGGCTTTATGCTTTAAAGGCAGTTGTGGCTTTGATGATGTGCCCATCCAAGGTTTGCCCAGTGCACTCAGGAACCTTCCCTGCAGCCAGGCCAGTGTGCAGATGCACACACCCTTTGTACTTGGGGCAGCCACTCATGTTGCTGTAGGTGTGAGTGTAATGGTGAGAAAATGATCTCCAGGGAGCAGGCAGCGGGCACCCCTTGCACTCGGGGTTTGCACTGAGCTCGGGGACAATGCTGTGTCTGTGGTTAGCAGCAGGCATTGCCGGATCATAGCGGCGTGGCTGCAATTCCATGGCTAGAATTTCCTGGTGCCTGTGGCCAGACAACAAAGAAACCTTCACTTAGAAACCCTCTCATGAAGCAACTAGGGCAGGATCATCAGGTTGTGTCCACTTTGTCACAAATAGGTCTATGTAGCATGTGTATGTTGTTAAATTAACTGGTAATTTCTTTGTACCTGTGACAGGGCCAGGCCGGACATCTCCTTACCTGAGAACTTCAGCAAAGATGAAGCCCATAGAAGAAAGTGTTGAAGATGATGTCTTTGAAGCACCATCTGCTGATAAGCTTGAACTCCAGCGGCTGCCTTAAACAGTTGTGTCCTCAGGTGTATCAGAGCTTGCACAAAGCTCCAGTGCAACAGGAAGGAGCTGAATTTGGGAGGAATCTGAAAGCAAAGCCCACCTCTCCATGCCTGAATTTACTGCAGCATATGCCAGTGGTTTCTAGATGGAAATGTCATGTTTTATTTTACTTCTAAATAAATAAAAACTTGTGTGGGTTTTTTGTTGCTTCTTCTTGGTTGTTTTATTTCTACTTTGACATTTGCCATTATAAATTTAGTATTGTGTTGCTGACTAGCCAGAAATTTCTAGACTTACTTGGTGGAGAATATCCCCAGTTTCACTTACCTATGTTCCTTTGAAGTCTGTATCTTAGTGTTTTCAGTGGGAGATTTTGAAAGTCTTTCCAAAGCTGTGTTGCTGTTACCAGCCATCATTGTTGTGACAGTCTCATGTGAAAAGCACAGTCTTCTGCCTCAGTGTTTTTTTCAAGGTATTTGCCTTTAGCATTTCCCAGTCTCACTGCTTAACTCCACAATTGTAGTAATGACTTCAACTTTAGTTTTTCTTGGCCAAAGATTTAAACTTAATGCTACCTTTTCAACCTTAACTTTTTCTTCCTTAGGCAACTGTATTTTACAGAGCTTTATGATTTTCCTTAGCCTTATCCATGGACTGACTGAGCTTTTCTGAATTAACCTTCCCCCAAAGATACACACAAATGGCACTTGATATAGGAAATTCTGTTCAAACCCCGAAACAGGGTAGCTGGAAGTTTAGTAAAGCTCAGTTATAAAGGGAAGCATTGGGAAGCTTTTATAGGATGCACTTGTAGCAGTCCTGCCTGTGATATGTGGAGACATGTAGATGGTAGCTGTACTACTTAGCTTTGACAGCTCTTGAAAATCATGGAACAAATAGTATATTTTAACTAAATATAACAGAAAATAGCTACTCCTCCATTTATTGAGTTGCACAAAACTCATACATAGAGTAATAGATGTTTGGTGTCAACTCTCTGGCAATTAGAAGTGTCACAGTCTGGGTTTTTTTGCTTATATAATTCCATATTATTTCTAAAATTTATCCTGACAGAGCTTCTTTGAATAAACCTGAATCCAAGTTATACAACCCACTTCTTCCCTCCTTGAAACCTCATGCAATATCAAGACACACATTAGGGGATTGGAAGTTAGACCTGTGTTGTCAGCATTCCTGCTTCTGGGAATTTAAATCTATTGTTTAAGATTACATCATTGTGTCTTGTGCTTCTGACAGTTTTGCTTTATTATAAATGGCACACAGAGTTTAGACATACCCAAATAGATGCAAAATATCTTTAGACCACACAGATGCAAAAGGCAGCACAGTGACTCCTGGTGGAGGTGACAGAGTAGTCTAAGAGCATCATTAGGTAATGTCTCAGGGACAGTGGCCATGTCTCTGAAGTTGCCCCTTGGCTACTGGGAGACTAAGACAGGAAACAGGAACCATTTTTAATTTTTACTTTTTATTTATTTATTTATTTTTATATTTTTTTTACATTTTTTACTTTTGACGAGATACAAGGAGTAATGTCCTTGCCCTCATGTCATTTTCCCAAACTTCTGCTGGAGTTCAAACTCCTTTAAAGAGGAAAATGAAGCTGGTGGAGTGGAACTTGTACAGTTTAGCAATATCAAGAATACGCAGAGTGCCTAAAGTAAAACCAGCAGCTCCTACATCTCTGTTTGCATCTGAACAATTTCTTATGTTTAGTTACCAAATCAATCAATATGCAATGCCTGGAGAGACTGCACCTCCTGAATTATCATAGAATTTGTCTTAATAATCAGGGAAGGCCTGTAGGAGCTGAGCTCTGTGTACCCACTGCACGCCCCTGGCTCAGGTCTGTGAACTCTTGTGTGGTGCCTGGGAGCATGAACCAAGTTATCACCAAAGCTAAGGATGCTACAGCAGTAACACTGAGAAAAAATGATAAATAACTATGCCACTTTACCAAAAGTGATGCATTTTATTTACCTGAATATTCTTAACTGAAAATTTTAAAATTCTTGATAAATGAGTTAAATTAATAGGAAATAAGATTACTTTATAAATACAACTTGCAGAGCCTGTTTGCTTCTGTCCCTCTGTTTCAAATAGAGTTGTTCTCAGACAACGGAAGTTAAGGCAGACTATAAACTGATTTTCCATTTGGAATGAGGTACCCCTTTTCATTGCTGGTGCAGAAGGTAAAGGAAAAGCATCATGTAATCATTCAGAGTTAAAGGAGGGCTGTAGAGGAGTAGATGTGCTGTAAACACATGGTACACTCATTTTAAGGTAAAACTAATTTAAATTAGTAAATCAAACATAAAACAACATACCTTTTTAAATCGCAGCACCATGTTCTGTTGGTCATAACTGTAACTAAGTACAGTGAACTATATGTATGTGAACTATACTAGCAGATTGTTGGCTTTGCTAACCAGAATGATGCCTGTGGGGGGAAAATGAAAGTTACTTCACTAATTTTTTTTTTGGGTAAGAATTCTGTGATTTCAATGAATTTGTATATATTGTATATATAAAAGTGCATCTTGAGTCCCACAGATGTCAGGGAGAGCAAACTAAAAGTTATCAATTAGCTCTATCAAGGATTGTCTTAGACATGCACTTAAGGCTCTGTCCCATTCTCACAGCAAAGCACTGTTTGTCTCAAATTTTGTGGAATGAAGTTCACATGGAGCTGACTGAGCTGCAACTCTCATGCACAGGGGTCTGTGTGCTCCTACCATGAGATAAATCTGTTTTGGAGGAACTGGCCAAAGCTGGAAAAAATTAACTTGAGCATTTAGAGAGGATTCAGAAAATCAGCTGTAGCCCAGCACTTGGGAAGTCCAGTGTGTAGTGGCAGAGCTGGTGAACCACTAGACCTCAATCAGTGTAAAGAAACATGATAGCCACGATCCACATGATGTTTCTACAGGCTGAAAAACAGCTCTCTGGTTCTAGTCCATGATGGACATTTCATAAATGGCAAGTGTAGAAAAGGCTAATTCAACAACCAAAAGTTTTCAATAATATGAATGTATTTTAGGTAACCCTCATGTTTTGAATCAGACATTTTACAAACAAGCCCAATGTATTTAAATTCAAAAAATATCATGTGTTGAACCGGTATGCAAATACTAAATGTCTTCCTTTTTTCCTTTAAGAAATGAGGACAACAGAATCATAATCTCCTTATGGAAAATAGTCTACTTTACTTGATATATGCAATAGTAAGCAAAACAAAGATCTTTCAAAAGAAGTGATTTGGTTTAAAAAAAAATAGAAATATTGATACAATTCAGAGGCAAGGGCTTGGTTCTTCAGTACATTTTTGACATCTTTGGCACAATTGCAAAAGTACAGACCTGGAAAGTATCTGTGCATGTGGAAGGCAGCAATCTTTAGTGCAACATTGTACCTGACAGGCTATCACATACACATTCACAAACCATTTGGATGAAGTTTTGCGAAGTCAAATTGTAAAGACACATTTTAACCTTATCACTGGAATTACAACAACAGTTACTTTAATTATTCTCTCAGAAATGTTGTAAAGTGCTTCTGAGTAAAATGCTGGCTTTGCATCTCTGATGCCATGTTGGTCACAGCTGCTCCTGCTCAAAGGAGAATGGGTTTTCAGTACTTAGGGGATTAATAAGGGAAGACAAACCATCCTAGTTAATTAGCCCTGACATGTAAACTTCCTGAGAGCATGCTGATGATAGTATGAAAGTCATTAGAGGGCACAGAGATGCAATACAAAGCAAAAGTTGTGGGATCACTCGGTATTGATTGCAATATGGTCTCTGTACTGTTTTTTCAGTAAGGAGAGAGAGCAATATGGAGTGGCTCAACAACACTGCAAAAGTTGATGGGCTCTTTTTGGGCCATTTAACAGAACAAAATGCTTCTCAGTTGATAAAGTTATTATGACTACAGGTATAACAAAGCATTTTCAGTGAGCTTAAATATTAGCTGGATTTTAGTTCACAAAAATATTTACTTAACATTTAATGCACATAAAATAAGATCCAAACCTAAGTTACAGTGGTGCCATGTCATGCCTGTGTGTTTGTTAAATACCTCTAGAAGCCTTGAGAGCTTTTTTCCCAGAGAACTCTTTAAGACCCCTAGGTCAGAGATAAAGTAGATATTAGTACCCCTTTGCACAGGGATGAGTGCAAGTATTACTAAAACCTCCAGTATTTACACCTTCTGTAGCTGAATACTGTTCAGTCACTGCAATTTACTGTGCTTGAATTACTCCTTAGCTTTCTCCTGGGGGATTAATATCTGTTACAGCCACATCCTGATTTCCTGTGCAAAGTGCTTTTGGGATAACAACTCCCTGTCATCCTTCATAGCAAAGAACAGATCAAAGGCAGTGCCTCTTGACATGCATCCACTTGTATGCTATTCCGTCAACACTCTTGTGTTCGCTGTCACTCAGCGCTCCATCCTGCTCCAGAAAACTAAGGAACTTAATAATAGTATAGACATTGTCTGCCAAAATACTGTGAAGAAATATGAATCTTCTAAGCTTTTAAATGCCTTCTCTTCTGCAGTTCTTTTTCAAAATAATTTCCCTGATCACACCACCCTCTGGAGTTTTACTTTGTAAATATTTTTATCTTTCAGTGTACTTGGGCTTCTCTCCAAATCTTTATGAAAAGCTTTCTCTATAAAAACCTTTTGTGGACAAAAATTTCCAGGGTTTCATGACTCATGTCTGCAAGGACTTCGTTAGGCTTTCAGGGACACTTTATAAGGACTACAACTTACTAAGAAAATCAGACAGCCATCAATATTTTTCTCTGCATTTCCTCATTGTTTAATTTTTCAAAAGCTGTCATAAGTCCACAAAGAGACAAGAGAGGAAGGAATCCTTTTTAAAAGGCTGCAAAATTCATCTTCCAGTCAAGTCCACAACCTTAGTTGGTTCCTTAGGCTACTTCTCCATGCAGGTGTGCTCAGGAAAGCTGGCAGTGACACTGTTCTTTGGCCAGGTTGCTGGCTTAAGTCTTAGAAAGGGGAGGTAACATACCTGCTCCTGGCTAAACTGGACTTTTCCTGATCTCTAAGGGCTTTGGGAAGAGTGTGGAGCATCAGGCATGCAGTCACTTTCAGGGGAGAGAAAAAGAAACCTGCTCAGAGGCAAGACTTCAGAGGCATCTTTTTAAATACAAGTAAATGTTAAGATCACAGCATTACTTCTTTGTGGACATTTTCCCATCACACCTGCACCTTTTCCCTTTCCTGGAGCACATCATTGGCCTGTGCCAAAGAACAGTCAGGACTGAGCTCTGAGGTGGACTGGGGAAACAGCCTTGCATCTCACCATTGGGATTGTACTAGGACCAGTGGCAACAGGGAAGACCAGGTGGAGATGGCTGCTTCATTTGGGTGGGTGTGAGAAAAGAGGAGTGAGAGTCAGGATAAAATCAGCATACAGGTGTGTAAGAGACAAGCTCTGCTTTCTTGGAGTTGAGTGAGATTGTTCTCTGGGGTTGGGAAAATCCACTGAAATGCATTTCTGGGATGTGCTTAAGCTGCTGCAGTGGGGCAGGTGGTTGTCACCTGCCATCTGAGGAGAGGTAAGTGGTCTTGAGTGCAGGGCAAGGAGTCTGCATGTTCCCTGCACCTGATACCTCCACAGGGGTTTGTTCTTCTGAGAATTAAGGCAGGTTTAGTCTTATGCTCCAGCTGGTATTTCATCTCTGTAAGCATATGGAAGAATGCCACCATTTTGTCCAAAATACTAAGGTGCTTGTGGTGAGGATGCCAAATTGGAATTGCTCTTCTGGAAATCCCATAGAGAAATAAAACTCATGCAAGCATTGTGGGGATTACTTGGGTTCCTGTGTCCTTCCTGCTGCCTTCCTTATTTCCCTCTCTGAACACATCTGGCAGTAGAGACAGTTATCAAAGGAAACTTCATTATGTTCATTTGTAGCTTTTATGTGCTCATCACTAAACTATACAATTAGCAACAGAAAAAAAAAAAAAAGACTTGTACTGACATAAATTATCATTATATTTGGAGGGCTAAGTGCCTAACAGATTACTGCTTCTTTGACTTAGAGTACATTGAATAGAGAATGTTTTTTTATGTGTACGGGGTATGTTTTAAAATGTCCTACAGAATGTGAAAGTTTAAATACAAATCTTTACCTAAATGTCAAAGGGGAAATCATAGTACTTACATAGAAAAAGAAAATAAGAATAGAGTTTGTTAAAAAGTTGTGGGTTTCTTTTGGAAGAAAAAAGACTCCTCTCCTGGTATGTCTTGAACATCCTTTAATTGCTTAAACCTACTACTATGAGCTGTCGTATTATTTGAAGAGGGTGGGGCAAGTAAAATGCCAAGAAAATACACTTCTACTGTGTGATTCCTGGAGAAATTGGGATTCTTAACACTGCAGCAAATGTTTGCTCCCTCTGCTGCCTTTTCCTAGAAAAGGCGATCTGAAATTTTGCAGGTGAAGAAACAAAAAACAAATAAAAGCCCCTAAAATAACCTGTAATAGCAAATCTGTAACATTATGAGTGGGGTTTGTTTTCATGTTTTGTTTTAGTGGGCTGGGAACCATGGTTTTCTTTGTAGAACGAACAATGTTTTGGGTTCAGCATATTTAGTTTGTATCCTAAATGACTCATGAACACACAGGTAGTCTCTATCTGTGGGTTATTACCCCAGAATTTTTCTGTGACATTCATTTAAATCAGGCAATTGGAGCTAATTACAATTACTAACTTTGTCCACAAGTTGTTTTCATTGCATTCAGCTCAAACCAGCTTCTTTTTACATTGACTATCCTAATGGATGGAGCCCGCTTTTAAATCATATCTCCATTCATCACAAACCTCTCAGAACACTAATTGCTTTCTGAATGTTGCCTTAAAAATGGAAGGAGCAAAGAGAACTGGATTGGTACCTTTTCTCTGCTGCAGTTACCTCGGCAGGGTCAGGGAAGGTGAAGTTGGGAGGCTGTATTGTGGCCAAGCCTGTCCCTGAACTGCTTCTGGAGTGCACTCAGGCATCTCAAGTGCTTATCCCAGCACAGCCCGATGGCATGAATGCAGATGAGCTCTATTGACTGCCGGGCAGGGCAACAGAAATTAGCTGTGTGCTAGAGCACCCTGGAATTTGTGCTGTTTTCTTATCAGAGGAGTAATCTTAAAAGTTGCTCATGTTGGAAAACAAGAATGCAGACAAACAGCAGCCTCTGCTGGGGAAAACTTCCTATGCTTTTTGCAAATGCTGTCAATACCAGTGGGGAAGCCAAAAGGAAAAAAACCCACTTAATTGGAGAGACATGGATTTGGCAGAGGCTGTGGTAGTGTATGCAAGCTTCAGGCTTGGGGATGAGCCAGATGAGCTTAGAGTACGTCTTCTGGTGCCAAAGTAAGCAATGGGGGCAACACTGCTCTAGGCTGGGGTGCTTAGGTATAGTTGTGATCACAGATTCTTGGGGGAAACTACTGAGGTGAATAAAATTGTGCTGATATGTGGCAGATCTGTAAGCTGCCCCATACAACTTTCCCAGACAGATGTTCCTATTCTGATTCTTGTCTTCCTCTTGGAGACACTTTCTCTGCCTCTCTGAGATAGGTGCAGTAGAGCCTACTGCGGAAAGACAAGGAGAAAAAAATCAATTGTGCACTAGCATAATCATGTAATGGAAAGAATGAACACTCTGCTGTTTGTCTTGAAGCAGCTGATCTGAGTTCTGCTCTTGTCCAGCATCATATTTATCATGCTATACGGTGCATTTATAAGCACTAAAAAGTGCTGACTGCTGAAATTAATGGAAATCCCCAATAGAGTCAGTCTGAATGAAAGGGAGGTGCTGTGTATAAATATTATGGGAAGTATTTAAATGGCTCTTGCGGATTCTTCTTTTCCAAAGGGGGAAATGTTTGGGGAGAATTTTCTCAGTTGTCTGGCACTTCCAAACACTTCAGGAAAATCAAAGCCTCTGATGTGCTTTCTCACCCTCCTTTTTCTTCTGCTTACCAACTCTGTTGACTGAATGATATGGACATCAGCTGTAATGCACTAATATCCAAGCCCAGCTCTGGGCTGTACTGTGAAAAGAAAATGATAACATCTACTGAGCTGTTATTAGAGAAAATTTTAGCATCTGCAGTATGGCTCTTTCAGAGTGAGTGCTACCCTCATGGCCGGGTAAATGGGATATTTCTCATCAAAGCCTGCCTCATTAGGATTTTGTACACCATGCAGTAGAGCAGGGAGGCAGCAGATTCTTTTCTGCAGCTGCTGCTGTGGCAGTCCTAAGGCATTCAAGACTCCAGCTAGCTCTTCTCTTCCCTGATGGCCCCTGCCCCTCCAGAATGGGACAGGGAAAGATAAAACCCATTCTGCTGGTCTGGTCTGGCCCAACCAACCCAGGGTTCCCCTCTTCTAAGGTCAGAGAGTTGGGTGTTCAGTGCTCACCTACACCTGACCTGTTTAAAAGTGTTGTTAAAGAAAACTAGGTTTAGTGTTTTGGGGTCTTTTCCCTCTCCTTTGGACTTGGAGAACAACTGTTTGTTAATCCCTTTGAGCCAGCCTTCCCTGTGAAAGGAAACTGCTAAAAGAGAGACATTTTCTTCTTTCAGCCCACCCCCACAGCTGCATTTTTTTGCATTTATTGCTTGTACCAGAAGCTGTCACCTTACGGTGTGTGGTACCTTCAAGCAGAGAAGCGGCCCCAGCTGGGTCCTTGGCACTGATGCCAGAACAGAGCAAATTCCCTCAGTTTTTGTTTTATGATATTTTGATGTGTATCTTTTCAAACAAACAAATAGTCTTAGGCAATTGCACTTTTTCTCTAAGGCCTGGGAGATCTTACCTGTACATTTCATATTAGAGCTAGTACTTGACATGTGCAGAGCTGTCTAACAGCCCCTCTACCAACAACAGCAAAATTGCACATTGAATTAAAAATAAAGATACAAACAAGACAGCTGAGCAGATCTGAAACTCCACAAAGCAAGTACCTTGCTTTGTAATCTGGAGAAATAAAGCAGGGTGCTATAAAGAGACTTGGGGTATATTAACTGTTTTCCTGAGAACCTGAGCAAATTAAGTGATGATCAGAGAATGCAGTGCAGGAGCAGGGGTTTCCAGACCTGTGGTCTCCTCACCATGTCACTGCAGGTGTGGTTCACCAAGCCCACTTTTTCAGAAGGGATTGGCACGTTCTGGAAGCTGCTGAAGCTGCACTTAAAACATTTCAATCCTTTTCAGGGAAGCAGGGGCTTGTCCTCCGTGCTGACCTGTGACCTGGCTGCCAAGGCCTCGCTGAGAACCAGTGAATAGCAGACAGGGATGAGATGGAGTAATTACAGTGGGTGAATGGGGAAAATAAAGATGGACCCCTTTCTTCTTTTATCTCAAACAGAGGAGCTAATTTAGGGAACCTTTGCAACAAAAGCTCACAGTGACCCAAATCCTTCCCCCTTTGACTCAGTGGGGACAAAGCCAGGCTCAGAAGCAATGGGTTAGATGGACACTTTAGAGGCAGCGGGTGATGAGTGCGGCTGGACCCTGGCGGTGCCGGCACGGGCCTGGGAAGCTCAACTGGGGGCTCCGGGTGACCCCAGGAGCCCTGTGGCTCTTGGGACCTGCCAGAGTCTCTCTGCAGCGAGAGGAAACCAATTGAAAGAGACTCTTGACCTTCTTTATTCTTCTACCAGCCCTTTTTTCTTGTATCCTGTCACTTCACTTGGGCTTTGTGCTGGTAGTTCCAGGAAATGGATGATTTTGTTTTGATTTTGAGTGAGTATAGCATGTCCCTGCATGACTCATGAGGGTGACAAGGTTTTTCTGGTAACTGCTTGTAGCTCTTAGCTGCAAGCTAATAAATACCTTGTGCTACTTAAGGGCTTGAGATCTGTGCTAATTGGTGTATTTTCTTCCATTACCTTCCCTGCTCCTGTGGTGTCTATGTCTTGCTGTAGTGCTTCAAACCCACGTAAAAAGAAGCAGGTGGGCTGTTTTCACTGCAAAAAATCACCTAAAAATCGGTGCTAATCCCTGCTGTGGAAAACACTGTCAGTGCTGTTGATTTGAAAAATTTGTTTGTAGAGAAAAATACCTGTTTTAAGCCTCAGAAATAGATCAGCATATTGTCATTCCCAGTCCCAAAAACCTACCAGTTGCCAGAGTGCTCAGAAAATGTTCATCTTGCAGAAAAATTGAGGAGAACCCTAGGCCTACCTTTGCCAGTTTGTCAAGCTGAAGAGCAGGAAATCATGAGCAGACAAAAAAAGGGAGGTTTTACACCACTACCTGTAGAGATGATGCTGTCTGGTCAAACAGCTGGAACTTCAGCCCCTCCCTTGCAGTTTCTGGGAAGCTATGTGAGGTTTCTAGGAACAAGCTTTTACCTTCTTCTTTGTGGTTCATAGCCTTCATCCAGCAGGACTGTGGTGACTCCTCAGCAGAGTGCAGCACCCAGAGGATGCTCTGCAGAGGTGGCTGTTTCTCACTAGTACTGGCTCAAGGTGAAATACTCTCAGCCTCTCTTGACTTTGGGCAGTGTGGTGTGTTGACCCAGCTAGATATCAGATGCCCACCAAAGCTGCTTCATTACTCCCTCTTCAGCTGGACAGGGGAGGGAAAATGCAATGAAAGATTCATTCAGGTTGAGATAAGGACAGGGAAAGATCAATCTCCAGTCCCTGTCATGGGCAAAACAGACTCGACTTGGGGAAAATAGCTTACTTTATTACCAATCAAATCAGAGCAGGGTAATGAGAAATAANCCCCCCCCCCCCCCCCAGTTTCTGGGCTTAGTTTTATTCCCAAAATCTGTCTCTTTCCTGCCAGCAGTGCAGGGCAATGGACATTGTGGATTGCAGTAGGCTCCTCACAGGCTGTCTCTGCTCCTCCTTTCTCCTCAGGGAGATGACTCCTCATACTCTTTCCCTGCTCCAGAGTGGTATCCCTCTCATGGAAGAGAGTCCTTCATTAACTCCTCCAGTGAACTGAGTCCTTCCCATGAGCTGCAGTTGTTCATGAAGTTGTTCATGCAGTTGTTCACTGCTCCAGTGTGGGTCTCTTCCATGGGGTACAGACCTTCTGGAACAGAGTGGTCCAGTGTGGGTCCTTCATGGATCCATAGGTCCTGGCAGAAGCTTGCTCCAGTGTGGGCTTCTCATGGGGTCACAGCATCCTCCTGCTCCCCCATGGACTTCCAAGGGCTGGAGGGGCACAGCTGTTTCACCATGGTCTCCACCAAGGGCTGCAGGAGAATCTCTCCTCCAGAGCTGGAGAATCTCCCCCTCCTTCTACACTGACCCTGGTATCTGCAGAGCTCTTTCTCTCACGTGTTCTCACTCCTTTCTCCAGCTGCAGTTGTGAAGAGTGTTTTTCCCATTCTTAAATCTGTTACCCCAGAGGTACCACCACCACTGCTGGGCTCAGCCTTGGCCAGCAGCAGGTCTGTCTTGGAGCTGGCTGGCATTGGCTCTGTCAATGTGGGGGAAGCTTACAGCAGCTCCTCACAGAAGACACCCCTGTAACCCCCCTGCCCTCACACCCCCAAACCTTGCCAGCAAACCCAATATGGGCAGGGGAACAAGGCTGTAGCTTTCAGTACTCAGGTCAATTCAGGGCCATCACTTCTTCATCAGGAGAAACAACCCAAATCCCAGATCTGAAAATGGAGCATAACTGAAACAGATGGAAGGGCACCTGAGCCTATTGCTGCTCTTTGAAGCCCCCTGATTCGCTGTCCCCAAATTCCAGGAGCTGCCACTAATCCTATTTTTTCCAGATTCTTTGGTCAGAGTGGCTAGCAAACCTTGCCCTCTTTTTTCCCTTTCTTTTCTTTTCTTTTTTTTTTTTTTAATCACCTGGTGCTGAAACCATATGTCCGTTCCTGCAGTTCTTTTGCTTTAATTCCCCTTGGCTTTTGCTGACAGACAAACGGATCTTAGGGCTCAGGGACTGCTGGTGTGGTGCTTGTGCCTGTCCCCTTCACCCTCCCACACCGCAGCAGCCGAGCAGAGGGTCTCTGTGGGGGCAGCCTCTGCTCCTCTCTGCGCAGCTTTGTGCAAGACAGCTGCTTTTCAGAAACTCTCAGGCTTGAAACTCCAGAGAAGTTACGGTTCAGCAGGCTTGACTGTGACTTTTTGTCACAGCTGTCAGTGTAGGTCAAGGAGAGATGAAAGAAACAGGGGCTGAATGGAAAGGAACTTGCTGCGCTTCAAGCCCCCACCCTTGCTGTGCTGCCTTGGGGGAGAAGCAGCATTGCTGCTTTCTTTCATAGGCAACTCCCAAAATACTTTGGAATTTAACTTATTATACATTATTCTAGTAACTTTCAGCCAGCATCTCACAAAATGTCTGATTAGTCTGATTGCCTCAAATATTGTGGCTGTTCCAACTGAAGTGGATTTGGTTGTCCGTTGTTTTTTTTTAATTATTATTTTGTTTTATTTGGTTTTGGGGGGGCAGTTTTACCTAAATGCTTTAAAGAACCCAGCACATGATAATCCACATTTCTAAAAGGGAGAGAAGACAAAAGAACCAGTTTTCTAGGACACTGAAGACCAACACTGGCAGCTCAAAAAGGCTGATTTTAAAGCCAGAGCTGATATGCTATCCCAGCATAGAAGTTAAAGAATTATGAATGAGGCAAGTAGCGGGTTTATCAAAATCATGATAAAGGAGGAGGAAAAAAAAGGAAAAAAAAAAAGAAAAGAAAAAAGATACTGGCTCTTGTCTATCATTTTAAAAACTAAAGAAAGAGAATTGAATATCCTTATTGGTTCGCATAGGACTTTTTACTATAGTGGACAACGAGCTGGAAGATGAAGCCAGTGAAACTGGGAATGAGACACTACTTGTTAGCAGCAGGAGATTAAAACAAGCTGTCATGGAGCAGAGCATATATATTTTTTCTCAAAAGCATTCAGGCCTGATCTGAAGCCCTATCAGAAAATATGCTTAAAGCACCCAAGCAAACATGGCTCCAGTTAAAGCCAAGTGCCAAAATTCAATGCCCAATAACTGTCCTGAATTTAATAGCCTGGGAGGTCCAGCAGGTCAAACTAGATAAACAACTGGTACTTCCTGGCCTGGAATCCTGGATTATTTGGAAGTAAATGGGTTGTAAGGCATCTAAACCTGGATGGATACCTAAGCTCAGGGCTCATCGTTTTTTCTGCCTAGTTTGCCTTCTCCTGGCTGGCCCAACATTAGAAACACCACTAGTCCATTTTTGTTGGTTTGTGAACTGTTTGGCTGCTCCCACCCTGAATATCTAGGCAAAGAGCTGTGCAGCAAGTAAAAATTCCCGGGGCCAAATATTGAACAGCCAGCAAACAAAAATCGACCAGCTGCATGTTAACTGAGCATCAGCAGCCTGAAAAGGTGCCCGGGGCTCCATGGCAGCTACTCGGCAATCAAGCAGTGGCCAATGACTGCAAAAAATAATAACTAGTGCAGAGTGACATGCTCTTGAGGGGACTGCTCATCCTGGAGGTCAACAGCATAGCAGGCAGCAGACAATACTGGAAACAGCAAAGCACTTTGCCAAAATGGTGTTAACATTAATTAATTGGCACATCACCTGAATTATACTAATATCAGGAGAATTCACATCACATATTCATCCACAGAATGAATTCCCTCCTGTCCACCAAAGAATGTCTTCCTGTGCAAGCATACAGGAAGTGTGAGGGCTAATTATGTAAACAACTTGAAAGTACGTGAAATTACTTGCATCTGGGATATTGTTGTTATTGGAGAAAAGTTGACTGGTGTTGAGGGAAGGAGATAGACTCAGCATACCTATCATAAATTAGGAGTAGTTTTGAACTGAATGGCTTGTGTAAATGTAATGGCTTGTGGGAGCTCTTGCTCCCAACAGGTTGCAAGAAAAATGCAATTCTTTCAAAAATAGCTACATTTATTTTGGCACTTAGGGTCACAGAAAGGCTGGAGATAGCTTGGAAGCATGTGTCCCATGACCCACAGAACAGGGAAGAAAATAAACATGCTACTTTTATTGTTATTTCAAAAGGCTTCTGTGATTTTGATGTTACTCTATTGACTAATTTAGAATTGTCAACCCAAAGATTTCTTCTTGTTGGCACAGAGCAATGTTGTTGTTAATGTGTGTCAGTGACCACTTCTCTGCAAGGTTAGGAAGGGGGGCCTTGGCTTGCATCAGTGGATTTAGGTACTGCTGATCATCTGCCTTTGCCTAAAGCACAAGACAAGGCTTCCTGTTATAACATGAAGAGAATAGTTCTAAACTGTCCTGGGGCAGCTGCTGAAAGGATAAAGATGCTGACTTTTAGGGACTCTGGGAAGGAGGGCTGCTCATTTTGGAGATGAGGTGGGGAGAATTAGGTGCTGCTGTTCTTATAGGTGCTTTGGTTTCAGTCAACATTAGACACTGCTGGAGAGATTTCTTCATTTCACCTGTTCCAAGGGTTTTCCACGTGGGAAAACGTGCATGGCCAGAGCTGCTCAGTGCTCCCCAAGGTTGCTTCCTCCTGCCTGTGTTACCTTGCAGGGTGTTCCAGGAGTTAGTTGGTGGCATACCCAAGGTGTCCCCTCCTATATCCTGAAACACTGGGGTAAGGCTGGCCAGGAGCTCATGTAAAGCACCTGGTGTGAACTGTTCTTCACAGAGCACTCATCAGATGTTTCACAGAAAGCCTCACCCCACATGACTGACACCAGGAGTGGGACATGTGTGGGATTGTAGCCAAGGGGACTGAGAGTCACCTCTTCCACATTTCAGGAGAGTGATGAAACCTTTTGGCTACAGGTTGGGAGTAGAGGTGGGGACACAACTGGATGTGACTGGACATGTGATTGCGACACATCTTCACAGCTCATTCTTTTTTGAGGGCATGTATTAGAGGGGTGAGGTGAGGGGAAGTAAATGGACATTTTCTGTGACTAGAAGAGTAGTAGACAGTCACCCTTTCATGCAGGTGTTTGTGCAAATAGAAAAAAAAATATTTTCTGCCTTGTATTAGCTGAGGTTGTTAAATTTTGCTATTAATCACCTGCATGCAGAGCCCTGAGTTAAAACAGAGGCACTGGAGCTATACAAGCCCACAAATATTTTAATACAGAATGATAAGCTAATGCTATCCGAGTCACTAATAACGCTTTATGCAATTTAGAGAAGAAATTTCCAGGTAATGAAAAATGACAGCACATTCCTTTCTAAAAAGAAACCCCTCTTCAATTCAGTTTAAATTACCATGAAATATACAAACTTAGATTATGGAAGTAGTAATAAAGATGGGATGAGGCTTAAACACCAAAAACTTTTCAGTCCAGAGAATAACCTAAATTTCTAAATGTCTGATAGCTTTAATGTCCAGTGTATTCTCACAGAGAATAAGTACCAAAAGCTATAATCCTGCAGTTTAATTTCAATAACTGAATAGGTTTTGGGGTCCAATTTCTGCAGCACTACAAGTATGATTCACGTATGAATTAATCATGTATTTCTCCCTCCCTCCCCGCAACACTGACTTATGTAACTAAAATTATTTTTTCTGAAGGTAATATCCCAAAACTAAGTGAGCATAGGTGCAAAAGAAAACTCTCCAGTGACATGCAGTGTGTTTTTACCATGCAAATAAAGCAAATCTCAAAGGCTTGCTGTAAATGCCAATGTTATATGTTTTATTTTTAATCAAGTAATTCTTTTAAACCTCACAATATCCATGACTGACAGGAAAAAAAAGACATTAGGCATGAAATGAGGATATAAAATACATGATATGTAGAAAGGCAATCAGTGCTTTAGTCCCTCAAGACAGTAAACAGGTGAAATGACCTTCAAAACTTCAACTCAAGGCTTTTTTCTTACAACATAAAATTCAAGTGATTTTTCTTTTATTTCACCTTGTAAACAACATACAAGTCAAAATGGACGATGAGGTAATCTATACTACAGAAGATAATTTAAAAACACTAGATAAGACACAGTATTAAAGACATATAGAAATCAGTGTTCACTTTGGTCTCTAGTATGGTTATTGTTATTATTATCACAAGCAACACATACTAGTTAAAGCCAGTCTGGTGATGTTCGTCAGACAGTTGTTGCTTAACTTAGTAATCCAAGAGGTAGTCAAAACCATTGTCCTTTGTAAAGATCTTCATACATTTGGTTCAATGACAATGGTAGCAAATACCTTGCTACTTTCCAACATTCTCAGAAAAATATTGCCACAGCTGCTGATACACAGCTCTGGTTTATACAAAAAAAAGAAGCGTGTGTTCATAGATAAACCTCTTGTTATCAGTCAACAGTTGTAACAGGGGTAACACAACCACTGGATCTTAAAGAGGCTGTTGATAAAACTAAGCAAAATAAGATTGATGCATTTAACAAGGCTCTGCTTGTTTCTAAAACAATACTCAAATCTCATTAAGACTTCTAGGAAATTAAAATCAGTGCATCTGCACATGTACACATCTTCCCAATTACTTTTATATCTAGCACAGGGGAATACATATATATTTTTTATGATAAACATTTCTTACAGATAAATTAATTAAATTAAATTTAAGACTCCATGCGATTTCCCATGTTCTTTTATAATTCTTCTTACAAAGAATGGTACAAGATCTATAAGCACTTTTTTTAATGGGGTTCTATTAACAAAACTAAGCAGGAACTCCAGGATAACACTGGTGCAGAATAAAATGTCTGAAAAAGGTAGCCTGCAATGGGAAGAGGTAGGATCCAACTGTGGTGTTTGGCACTCCCTGAAAGCTGGCTAAAGGCAAAATATTGCAAATGGTATTACAATGCCAGATCTACCATTAACTGCAGCAAAAAGTTATTTGGCTCTTCCTCCAAATACGAGTTTTCCTCATGGCCTATCTTTTGTAGCGTGTAATTAAATATCGTGACCTCTCCTTGGGGAAGAGTAAAAAGTATCTCACAATGTCCCTTACAATTAAATCACATTGAGCATTTTGGGGTGGGGGAAGGGGAGGGAGAGAGATTCTTGCTTCAGGTTTAACCTTATCTCCACTATTGTTAGGAGAAAAATACATCTGTCTGAGCAGATATTTGAACTATTTCTACTCAAACGAGTTTTATTGTGGAGCGCTCTGGCAAGGACAGGCTTGTGAATAGGGGGAATCTAGCCTGAGCGAATGCTGCCGAATATTAATTTTGTCCTTAGGCAAGAACGAAGAATCCCAAACTCAGTCTGTGCCTCCTCCTTTAAAAGGTTCTTTGCTTATTTGGAGCAGCCAATTGAAGGAGTATATCTAGATTTTTTTCCTACTGCAGCCCAGTGCTAAGTAGTTACCTGCTGCAGCTTATGCTGCTATATGTTTAACTCAGGCATGTATGTTTTTGTCTCTTCTGGAGCTGTAATTATTCCCGTGAACAGTGCCCATAATCCTTTGGACAGAAAAATAAAAACTCTCAAAGAAATGTTTCGAAAGGTCTCATAATTTGAAATGGATGCTTCATCTTAAACAAGTATTTACCATAATGTCTGCAGTGGTGAACTAACAGTTACATATTTAGTACAGATAAAAAGTATGTACCATAGATCAACAGCCACCTTTAAGGCCACAGCAGCACAAAGGTGTGTTCATGCAGTAGATATGAGGTAGCCTTTTGCTGTAAACAGAATAATAATTTTATTGTCACCTATGTAAACAAAGTGGGCTTGATGCTTTTGTGTTTTTATTTTTCCCCCTCCACCCCCATCCCTCCCCTCCTAGAAAAGCTAAGCACCAGTAACTCCGACTGGAAGTCAGTGGGAGCTGTGGCTGCCCAGCATCTCTGAAAACTCAGACCCTGTGAATGTAAAGACACAAATGCTCACATAAGCAACCAGTACATAATACCACTTCATCATTTCACAGGAACTTATAATACAAAACGCTGAGATCTGATTATCAGAAACGTAGATCTACGTCAACTCAGAGGTAGTTACTAATATCAGTACATAATACTTATATAGAGATAAAAAGGTCTAAGACTATTTGGTTTGTTCTGAGTAAGCAGGTCTGTAGACTAGTCTGTAAAGAAAAAACATTACGTGGTATATTCCCTGAGCAAAGTTCTTTGTCCTGAGTATGTTATGTAACAGTGATAACATTCTAATATATAAAAATAAAACCTTAAGCTTTCAACAATAAGATAGGGTTTGGTATGTGCTCTTAGCAGTTCAGTCTGACTTTGGTGCACACAGTGATTTCAAACAGCACCAATAAAAATCCACATGTTGAAAACATTTCCTTATCTCAGCTCTGAACTTTTTACATATAAACAGGGAATGACCAGTTTTCAAATCCACAGTTGCCTATTTCTATAAGGAACTTTGGTTTAAGTTTTCAAAGTGACTTAAGTTTTGCATCTTTGCTGTTTAACCTGGTTTTTACACCGACTAGAAGGTTAAGCAATGCCACTTTGATTTGTCTACATAATTTAAATAAGTTTACTATCCTTACATAAGGCAAGGATGTTCTCTATAGATACATCACATTCAATATCGTCAAAGGTAAGCTTTGCATTAGCATAACTGAGAACTTCAGTACAAACCTTGAGATTCTTGCAAACACTGGCAAGGAATTCACACAAAATATTTCTCTCGAAATTGTGCCCTTCACTGAGGAGTTTGATGACTACCTGTTCACTGAAGCAGCAGCAGCACCAGTAAAAGTCTCATCTGGCAGGACAAGTGGGAAGGGGAAAGGCCATGCACTGAGCCAGCTGCATACCTGTTGTAACCTTCGGCTGCAGAGGAGTTACCACGGTAAGACTTTGGCTCGCTGTAGCCTTTCATGCAGGCTGTTTCTTTAGTTTGATTATCCAAGCTTAAACCTACCCGACACTTTCAAGCTTTAACAGCCTGTGTTTATTGCCAATGTTAAGGATTATACAGGTTTCTCTAATTAACTTACATCCACAATGGGATTTGTCAGAGTACGTTATCTTACGTATGACTTGGTAATTCAAAAGTTACAAATGGAAAGCGACTTGAAGTTTTGATAGGCTCCAACTCTATTAACCCCGAGCAAGGCCTGCAGCCCAGGGAGTCTCACTCTGAGGCCACCAATCTTCCTCCTCTTTCACACAAAAGTGTGTGGTCCTGGGCACTCTGGACCAAAGCTGGTCAGCTGCAGCCCCCAGTTCCCAAGAAGCAGATGATGCCCAGGGCTTCTGGCAAATTTGCAGGTCCCTTCACTCAGGCTGGTCTGCACTCATGCTGTATCATCATCTAGGGAGGCTAGCTGAGCAACCCCAAGCACCCATCAACCTTTAGTCTTAGGAAACTATCCAACCCAGGATCTCGTTAGCTTTGCATTTTGTTTTCTTTAAAACCCGAACAGACAACAACAATAAAAATCCCTAGGGAGTTCTCTCCATGGTATTTCAACAGGAAATAAGGGGGAAGACCCTTCAAACTGAGGGACACTACTTGGGACCAAGAGAAATTGCTGCTGCTGCGGCTACTACTGCCACCAAGGTACCCTAAATGTTCACAGTATACAAATGGCTAACCAGGATGGCATCCTGACACCACTCAAAAGGGTCTGTTTGGTAACAACTTACACATTCTCCCCTACACAACAGACATCTAAATTACAGTTACAATCATATTAATTTAACAAAACGTTTTGAGAAACCATCACAGAAACTACACATTCATTGTCTTTTCTGGAGCTCTAAACTCCTCACCAACAAAGGGTGGTGGCAATGAGAGTCATCTTGAGTCATGAAACTGCCCTGCACCGGCATGGGGAGGGGAGGGGTTTTGATACTCTGTGGAGATGAAAAAGGGAGTAATTCAAATCGATGGTACGGGGGATGTCTTAGTATCTTTAGTACCATATGGCAGCTTTAAAATATGAAAGTATCCTTTGGTTCACAAGAGACGTAACAGTCTTGATCTCAGTTCTTTGTGTGGTTTATCAGGTTTGGTTTGTTTCTGAGTGAAATTTTAGAAATTTGGGTTTTCTTGTTTGCTTTCTGAACGTGTTTGGAAACAGGTTCTAGGAATGAGTTCAGGAACATTGGGTACTGTGACTTTTGCTTCACAGTGATGTCTGGTGGGATCTGGAGAATGGTCTGATGGAAAAATATATATTTATAGATATGTACACATACACACACACATGCATGCACACTCATACATACACACAGAAAGTAAAACATAATGCACCCTGCTCAAATGTATTTTGTTTGGAGTGATTTGTCTATCAAAGAAAAAAAAAAACCAACAAAACAACAAAACATTCACAGTTCCTCAACAGTAGTTAAAATTCCAGGTCAGCTACTGATAATGAATTATTTCCCCTGTACTTGCATGAGGTAGACATCCCAAGAGGGTAAAGAAAACGGAATATTATGAAAAAATGCATTAAGTTTTTTTCCTTTTCTGAACAGAAGGCCCCTTTCTGTTTGGTTCTTCAGGCGACGCAGACAACTTACTCGACGACACGTCCTGCGGTGACCTGCCCGAGCGCTCCGAGATCTCCGGCCTGCCTTCCTGAGAGTACGATGGAGACGAGAAGCCGTGCGTTCCTCCCCCTTCTCTCAGGAAGGCAGAAGTGGAAGGCTGTGGTTCGGCTTCGTGTCTTCCCTGAGAACTGGCGGGCTGCTGCGAGACAGTTTTATGGGGGCA
Source organism: Peucedramus taeniatus (assembly GCA_013400575.1). Taxonomy (NCBI): domain Eukaryota; kingdom Metazoa; phylum Chordata; class Aves; order Passeriformes; family Fringillidae; genus Peucedramus; species Peucedramus taeniatus. The sequence goes on along the minus strand of WBNO01006535.1, from coordinate 140,925 downwards.
GTTAGCCACCATGTGCATGATGCTCTGACAGTAATGGCACTTCTTTGGCTGCGGAGGTAGACTACATTCTTTAGCGTGGTGGTCGAGGCCGCCACAGTTGTAGCATCTAAAACCAAACAGAGAGACAGAGATGGAGTTATGCAATGCAGCGTCCAGCGGGAAGGTTTCCTGCGGGCCCGGGCCCGGCCCCACTAGAGGGCACCAGATCTCCAGCCATCGCCGCCCCGCTGTCCCTGCTCGCCCCGGGACCCGAGTCCCGCTGTGGCCGCGCCGAGCGGGGATGCTCCGGCTCGAACGCTCCCGGAACCAGGTCCCGAGGAACCCAAGCCCGAGGAGGGGCGCGGTGCCCGCCGAGAGCCAGGACTGGCGCTGTCCCAGGGCCCGGCACCTCGGCTCCTCTGGCTCAGCCCAGACACGGCGGGCCAAGGCTCCGGGCCAAACCTTCGCAGTGGGGTCTGTAATGACATTTAGGGGTTCGAGTCAAAATAAACTCAGCGAAGCCCCGGCAAGAGTGGCGAATCTGTGTGTGTTTGTTTCCTCTCCGAGCTCCCGGCCCACGTGCACGTGGCTGTGGCCGCGGGGCCGCTTTGCTTTCCCCGGGAGGCGCTGCCGGGAGCCGAGGGGGGCAGAGGCCCCTGCAGCCGCACGGACACGGCTTCTCCCACACTTTCAGAAATGGCTGAAGCCTACAAAACCTCTTCTATTTAACCTCGTTAGCCAGGGGAGTCCTGAAGAACTCTCCAGCAATTCCTTACTGAATCCTTTGTAACACACACCAGGAACACCAGTTATTGGATTACATTATTCTAACATACGATACAAAGAAATAATTACACGCCTTTGGCATGGTGACCTTATGTGCACCACTGAGTTTTCAACTTCGGCTGCTTTTGTAGGGTTTTTGTTCCTTTGTTTTATAAAACTTGCACTGAATGCGTAGACACTTCATTTATAATAATCAAACATTACTGGAAAGGACTAAACCTTTTTTTTTTTTTTGTTTGTTTGTTTTTTTTTCTTTCCCTTAATCACCCACTAATTAAAAACAATTATTGCACAAATACTTAGGCCTGTGGAGTCAACTTAAGGATTAAAAAAAAGACCAACTATGAACAAAATACTGCAACATGCTCTGGATCAAGCCCACATAAAGATATGTTACATTTTCAGATTCCTGAAAAGTGACAAAGCACAGTTTGACTATTTCACCTAGTATTTAGTAGTCCCTACTAGTTTATACATTATCAAGAAGTTTAATCCAAGCAAAGCTTATGTACAGCCAGAGTCTCACCTACTGAATTTGCTTTACCCTGCAAAGAAATGCTATTGATAAAACCTGTGTAATTTTTTAAAAAAGATTGCAAATATTAACATTCGTAATTCCACTCCAAGAAACAATCCCTGGCACCTCCCACTTCACATCTCTTCATCACTAGTAGCAAGATACCAACCATATCTTCATTTCCACAGACAAAAAAAAAAACAGAAGTTGCTCATGGCAAGCTGCATGCCATCATGTCCTAAAAAACTGAACAATAATTTAAAGAAGTTAAATAACGAACAGAACGTCATTATCCTTTCAGAATTATCGTGATTTACTGTTGTATCTTCCCTAAAAATGAGTGAGAAGAAACCAAGCCCAGTACAATGAACTCTACACTATTACAACAACTGTTGTAATAACATATTTTAGGTGAACTTGTTCCATTTTGACGTCACCACTGCACTGAAGTCTGATGTGATTTTTCAGTGGAATTTGAAGACTGCTTACACTACTCTGTCTGCATATACTACAGACTAACCCACGAAGAGAAACACAGTCTATCAAAGCTTCCCTTGAATCACAAAGAAAATAACGTGTACCAGCCCCATTATCACTTAGTATTGATTTTCCTAGCACAGGAAGGGAAATGACATACTAAGTACATTGTAAAATCCAAACATCCTGATCTAAGACCAAAACATCAAGCTTTTTTCTCCAGTGGTTAAAAAAAATATTTTACAAGTTATTAAACAGTATCCCTCTGACTACTTCTTGCCAAATCATCCCAGGTATTTTCAAATTAGTGACCCCCACTTGACAGTATGTTCAGCATTCACTCTTCCTAACTGGCATTCAGCTGTGTTTCCACCACAAGCTTTCTAAACACCTTCTGGAAAAAGTAGTAAGGAAATAAACCTTGCAATTAAAGAAACGAAACAACAGCAGCAAGTAAAAATCTTCAAGTGTAATACTTTCTCTCCTTCCAGTAAATACATCTAAGGATTCACAGATGTGGTACTGATAGTCATTTAGGTTATGTTAGAGAATTATGTCTATTATTGCCTTTTTCATTGGTTTCTAGCAGTGTACTTGTTCCTGGGATAAATGCATTATAACATAGTATAGCACAGGAGCGAGCAGACATTCTGGAAGTTGTGTTTTTTATCTTAATTCAGAATATGGCATTTTATGGCTGTGGATGCATCAGCACATTTCTTTTCTCCCTTAATATCACATCTGTTTAGGGCGGTTAAAAAAATTTGAAGTTTGAAAATAGGGTAAAGGGCCTCAGTAGCAGGATAGGCAGTAGCCATGGACATATCAATTTAATCAGTCACTATGGTATGCTCTGTGTTATCCAATTCAGTGGACCATTTCACCTCACCAGTCAGCAAAGAACCTGCTGTCAGGCCCCTGCTTCCACTCAAGCAGCCTCTCTCACCATTTGCATATATACTCAATCAATACATCCTATTTGCAAAATACTGTAATTCCTTGCATTTATTTAAATTTTCACTGAAATGTCACTGTAAAAGAAAGGCTCTATCAGAAGTAGTTGTGATTAAACTCTGATTTGGCTTTTTGGGGATGTTTTTTGTTACCAATCAATTCAAGCATCTGGGTAAAGTGTCACATTAGAATATATATGTGCCAGCCGGGGTGTGCCTGGACTTACAGAGGAGGGTGATATTTATTCAGTTCTTTTAACTATTTATTCATTCCTTGTCAATCACTCTTACCAGAAGAACAGATCACACCTCGCTCTGAAACGCCTTCCCTTTCCAAGGGATTTATCCCAAAATGGAAGTGGTCTTCAGCTCACAATGACAGCATGGCATCATCCCCAGGCATTAAGGTATGGCATTAACCCTTTTGTCCCGGGTGCTTCAGCCCTTTGCTCCTCTCTGCTGTGTGTACTTATGTTACAAGATCAGGAAAGCTGAGAGCACCATGTGCACAGGGAGCTCACACATTCCCATCTCCACATATGTACATATGCAGAACAATACACAAGCTGACTCCTGCCATGAAAACTGACCAATTCTCCTTCCACTCTGCTCCCAGAAACTCCAGATTAGTGCAACCATAGCAAGTATCTCTTCTCTTCCAAAGCACCATGGAAAGAATGTATGTTAGCTTAAATACAAGTTTATATGTAAATTCTACCGTGAGATGAATAAAACACAAAAAGCCCTTAAATGTGCAATTATAATAGAATCAGCACTTACAAAGAACAAAAGTAAGAAGGATTTGTTAAAATAGGATTGTCTTTCTCACAGTAGGCTTCTATGATTTGCTAGCTAGCTTCAGGCTCAAAAATATAAAGAGATGGCAATTATCCTAACGGGAAATCCTTTCTTCTCTACAGCACTGACAGGAAGGTGAATCAGGGTGATTTTTTAATATAAAGAAGATGAACATCTTAATAGAGGAACACCTTGAGGAATTTGTCTAGCATTATATTTCAATATTCTCAAAAAAACCTGTAACAATAATACCTAGTAATGAAGAAAGAAGAGAGCATATAGCAAGGTTAAGAAAACCTCCTAAATTCTCCTTCACTATGGTTTTTTGATTGCATAAAACTATACATATTAAAGGAAATATAAAGAAGCAGAAGTGTACAGATTCCAACATAAAACATGCTGTATTAATTGCAAAAAGCTGATGACTGAAATTGATTAGAAGTATTCAATTTCACAACCAAATAATACCATCTAGTCTTTAGCCTTTTTTCCTTGTTCCAGCAATCAGATACTCCTACTCAGGAAGCACACCCCAGCCCTAAACTTTTTAAAACAACAATACCCTTGCCTTACAAATACGCTTTCCACAGTAACAACTCAGATGGGTTAAGCAGCACTAAGTAAACACAACTGCTTGCTTCTTTGAGCTGTTTTATAATATAATTTAGATGATAATCCAATACATATGACAAGAAGAGAAAAATATGTGTAACCCCAGACTGTTATCTGCTGAGAGAAAAAACTGTAAAATTACCACAGTGACTGACTTGGGGGAGGGGGAGCAGGGAATAAGGGGTTAACATCTAAAAGGGAAGGGGAGGGAAGGGGGTACAGTCAGAGGAAGACTAAAATAATTCACCAGGACATACCCCACACCAATTCCTCTTTTGTTATGTTATTTCTGAATGCTATCAAACTACAAAAAATGATTCTTGGCAAACAATACTCCATCTTGCAACATGGATGCCTTGAAACACACTGCATGTGAGATGCTGTTACAATACACTGAGTGCAACTGTGCAGTTAAAGCATAAAGGAAATATTTAAAATCGTACCTAAATGTGCTGTCCTTTTCAGCCATTACTTTCACAACATACCTAAAGAAAGGCAGATGGAACAGGCAGCAGATCACTTCAATTATTCTATTTTGTAAATGGCTGTAAAGGGAAGTTAAACTATCCATGATCTAACAGAAAAATGGGTCTTAGACATAACTAAGATTTCCACTTTTTAAGGCTTCAGTGACGTGTCTTGAAAATAAGGTCATGAAACACTGCAGAGGGATGCTTCTCACTACCTGGATGTGACACTTAAAAAAGCTCAGGGTGGAGAGTGCTTGCTCAGGCACCACCTGGGACAAGTGAGAAAGACCTCCAACACCTCAGCAGGTGTTGGAGGATCCTCAGAAAGGTTCTTCTGGACTATCGAGGATCTGCTAATTTCAAGTTGTCTTTGTTGCAGCTTGAAAAGCCAGGTTGGATGGGGCTCTGAGCAACCTGGTCTAGTGGAAGGTGTCCCTGCCCATGGCAGGGGAGGTTGGAACTAGATGGTCTTTAGGGCTCCTTTCAACCCAGAGCATTCTGGTGGGCTAAGGAGACAGAGAGGATGAGTGGAATGTACACTCTGCTCATGCCCTCTGACAGGGAAATGGATTGGATGTTTCTGCTCACACATGCACTGCTGGGGTTTTACACCATTCTGGTTATCAACCTTTAATTCTGAAGCTGTAGCTGAACGCAGGAGAGAATACAGCTAACTTTGAAAACACTCTAAACTCTAGGTATTAGAATTAAAAGTAGTGGATACTGAAATACTACTGAAATAATAAGGTCAATGAAATTATCTTGTTAAATAAACTAGAGAAAGGAATATTTACCACCTTCATCAGAGCATTTATGGCTTGTTCATCAACCAGGCTTACAATGAGACAGAAAACCTCACTATCACCCTCATTTAACAATCCATGGGGGAAAAAAATCAGTTTAATTTTAAAACTGAAAGTATTTTTAATCAAGAATGTTGTAAAACAGCTTATTATCAATGCAGAAAATGGCACACTGATGCCACATTTAGGTTTGTGTTGGTCCTGTGAGTATTTGCTGCCCTGAACTTCTTGTTCATGCAAAACACTGTGCAGAGGCAACATGCTGGGAAAGTTAATTGCAGGCTGGCATTCTTCAGTGAAATTCAGTTAGAAAATTTCCTGTGCTTTACTAGCTTTTTTAGATTTTAACAGAAATATAATTAAAAAAAAAAAAAACTCTTAAAAAGATGAAATACAATAAAAATGCTCATCCATCTATGGGTCCTGTGAATCCTACAACTCATGATAACGTACCAGAGATCCAAGACTTTCAATTTTGTGAGAAAAACACAAAGGTCCCTCCATTTTTTTAAGCTTGCCTTCCTTCATTTTACAGATAGCCCCATCACGCTGACACAAACCCACACTGTCTGCGAGGCTTCCAATAACACAGGGTGGAATATTGATGATGTTTACTCTTGTTACAAATAAATAAATAAAAAATGCTCTGTTGTAAACTCATCAGATCGACTAGTTTTCTGTGGTTAGTTCTAAATCAATCTATTTTCCCCAGTGTATCACAGAAGTAATATCAATAGGTTACGGTCTTTTGTTGCTCGGGTTTCCCCTCCCCCTTCCCCCCAACAAAGAAGCTGACAAACAACGTGGGGGCATTTGGCTGATAAATCAGGCCTGTCAGGATACAATTTAGCTTAAGTTCACAAGGAAATAAAATTGTTTAAAATCTGCTAATACAATTTTACTGGAAGGTGATGGGGTTTGTTTTGGTTTTTTTACAACCAAGAACAACAATGAAACAGAAAGGTGGTTCAAAAAGCACAAAATGCAGCTTTTTCTCCACAAAAATGGAAAGGACTACAGAGACAGCAGATCTTAAAAAATAACTTCAACGACCTCATTTCCATTCTTCCCTTCCACGAAACCTTATCTCTACTATCCACTCAGCTCCCTTTACAGGCATGGAGGAAAATTATTTTTCACACAATCACACAAAAATCCTTAGGAAATGCATCCTCATGGAGGAATGATTTGGATGCCTTTTCATTAATTACAACAAAAGGGTTTTCTTTATATTAAGAGCTAAAAAGTCCTGAATTAACAATTTACATAATGAAGTCTAGTTTCTATATAACATGAAAGATGGTTTTGCTCCTGTAGTATCAATATAGCATGGAAAGAATGTGTATATTTTAATGGCTTTAACCCATCCAGATAAAGGAGATGCAAAATCAGCAATGGTTTAAGTAAGTTATGTTTTAAGCAGTCATCTATTTATCTCTTCAAACATGAAATGTTATACCATGATTCAAGTAAGTCTACTACTGTTAATCTTTTTGCACTGTAAAACCACACACACAAATACTCTCAACCACAAATTTCCCTTGTAAGCTTTAACTTCTGTGGGAATAATAAAAGAAACCGGTTTTTCAACAAGAACACCTCTGTATGCAGTAATTTTTTTTTAGAAGTACGTATTTTCCACAGTTCCTGCTGGTGGAAAGGCTGCCTGGGCTCTGCTCTGGGCAGTGCTGCTGCGTGTACCCAGGTCGGCAGCGCTCTGCCAGAGCCAGCTGGGGCGCGGCGCTGGGCGGGCGCGGGGTGCCCAGAGCTGAGCAGACCTCGGCTGCCTGCCTCTGAAAGCACTGCTCCGTGCCCCTGTCGACAGAAGCCTAGCTCGGTAACACTAGAAGCCTTTCACAGAGGTGGCTTGAGCCTCCTGGCCATGTGGATAAGGATGCACGCTGCATAAAACCGGCTCAGCTCTTTCTGGGTCAGTGAGGTGCTGGTCATGAGCTAAGAGGCATGCCTGACCTTATCTGCCTCTCAGCAGAGCTGGTTCCAGGGTTTCCACATCCGCTGATCAGTTAATCCACACATGAGATAAAACGGCAGTAGGTAACTGGGAATCAGTTGTTAAAAATTGCCTTTTCCATTTTGTTCCTTATTTCATCGCTAACATTAGCGGCAAATACAACAAATACAGCAAATACAAGTGACGCCAACTCACAACAGCAGGAAACAGCAAATGGTGTCCTGGCACTAGGCTGGAGCACTGAAGCAAGCCGCGGTAGAGAAAGAGGAGGAAGAAGATGGTTCTGGAAGTTCATAACCTATTCTTCCTCGCCAAATACCAGTTGTGAGTGGTATGACTTTAGGTACTATAGAAATATAAGTTTGTGATTTTTCTATTTAATGTCTACTTAATGTGGTAAATGGAAAGATAGAAACTTCCACAAGGTACCTCATATAAATCAGTGTCATGCACGAAGTTTCAGAAATATTTGGTGACAGGAGTATGAACTGCCTTAGATGCTAGCCTTGAAATGGATTCTCCCATTACATACACCGAGAATTAGATGACTTGCATGAATACAGGCTTCACGAGTGTTAAGGATTGCAGGATTTAACCAGCAGCTCACATTTTCATTTCATTCTTCAGAAGTAAAGGGATGGTTACTGTCTCTATGACACACTCTATGAGGAGACCACACCAGCTATCTCTGTAGGGGTTCTTTCCAGAGCTCACGGCACTGATAAAGTCATGTCACATGAATCACATGGAGGGCTTCCTATCCCAAATGTGGAACAAAAAGGGCATCAAACATGGTGCTTGGTTTTGCTTGAAACAGCACCTGTAAGCTCACACATTCAATACCCACAAGAAAATTAAATAATTCAGATGCTCTATAGCCACACTTTAATGGTCAGGAAAATCCTCATCACTCTGATTGCACTGACTGAGAAAGGAAGCAGTCACCTTATTCACTTTTCTGAACTTGGATCTTAAGATGTCTAAAATGCACTAGCTTCATATATTGACATTATTACTAAATGGCTGGGCTGAGCATTTTCTGTAACACATTTTTAAGAGGCTCTCAGTATCTTGAAGAGAAAAAAATGATTTTGCAACTTTCACATTAAAATGCCGAAGCAACAGTGAAGCGTGAAAAGAGGATTTTGGCTGCAACAGGATTAAGCCTTATATGTTAAAGCTTTTAATTCCCACCTGAGGCAGGTATTCTTGTTGTCCTACACTGCCTGGTCCCTGAGCATTAAAAGAGAAATAATGCCATTTTCTACTGTTCTGCCCCATATCACCACCGGATTTATCCTCATCGTTAATTCTCACTATTAACTGTGTACATAAGAATAAAAAGCACATTTATGCATATGAAAATTATTGTTAATTCAGAATTTGGTGTTTCCCTTTTCCTTGTTTGGCCTCAGGATGGCAAATCTCATGCACACGTTTAATACTTATTTCTCTGAATTTTGTTAATTCTGTGTATAGTTAAAAATAACGGAACATAAATAGTTTCCCTATATGTGGTAAACTAGATCACTTTATCCTCTTGGTTGGGATTATGTAGATTAAGTGATATCACTGCAGTAAAATTATAACAATGAAGTTAATTAAAGTTTTCTTAAATATTGCTAGTTCCCAAAACCAGAGCATCTTAATGGTCTTAGTTCTGATCTCAGCCACAAGGGTGTAGATCCAGAGCAATTCTGATGACTTTGCTGAGCTTGTTTTCTGTTATCTTTACTAATGTAACACAGAGAATTTCCCACTGTGTATGAATTCTGAAAAGTCGCACTGCAGTAGCCAAGGCTGGTTGCAGAGGTCAGGTTGATACAAGCTGTGAGGCCACGGAGCAATGTAGGCTGAAGCTCCTTCATTCCACCTGTAAATCTGTGTTTGCTGGTTGATGTAACATTTGAAAGCAGAACACAGCATAAATCACAAAGTTTAAAAAAACAACCCAAAGAATGATGGCAGGTGTAGAGGAGTGATACGTGTTCTGCCCATTTTTGCTCAGCCTTTCAGCCTAAGAAAGAATGAATGATCTCAAAATTAAGGACGTTTATAGGCTAAGGATCAGCTTTTCTGGCAGGGCTGATGAACTCTGAATTAGGAGATTTGATAAAATAGGAACCCTACACTTAAATAAAATGTTTGAAAGCAAAGAACGATTCAGGTAAGAGCACCCCAGTTGTGCTCATCGCAGGGCAAGAACAGATTACAAGCTGGACACAGGAAAAAAAAGACACAGAGTAAAGCTGCCACAGGAAAACACAGTGGATATGCTCACTGAACACAGCACAACCAACTTCCTGTAGTTTTGATCAGAAATTCATACCCAAGCCACAACTTCAGTTATGGAAGCCCTGAATTTACAATTTTGAAAGCAGTCACAAAGCAGAGGAATGATTATTGCCAGCATCATGTCTATATTTTAACAATTCATTTATACTCCAGTTATCCAGTAGCACTCACTGTGCAAGGCAGGAACACTGTACATTAAGAGTGGAAGTGCATGGAGGCAGAAAGGGCAACATATTTTAATGCAAGCCCACAAGCTGCTAGTGATAAATCAAGACCACTGGTTGGGGTGGAAGAAGGCATGTGTGTCTCTGCAGTCACTTAGTGAAGTATGCAAAGGGCACAGGAAGGAATTGGGGAATGGTTACAAGGGGACTGGTTACAAGTTCTTCCAATTTGGAAGGAAAATCCTGACTTCCAGTAAAATAGAGGATTACTCAGTTATGCTGGTAGCCTGTCTGCTCTCCTCAGATCCCAGGCTCTGGGGCACATTAGAAGACACAGAAAGGTGACTGTGACATACTGCAGGGGCTAGGAATGGAACATATAACATGTCAAATCCATAGGACTTCATTAGCCCTGACTGAAACTCAGTTTTTCCTGCTTTAATGATTATTTACCATACTGCTACAAGGTTATGGAGACAATTCTTACTATTCATGTTAATTATTCTAGTGACAGATCTACTGCAGGAAAAATTGAGAGTATCCTTCTGCCACAAGACCTTAAAATATCACTGCTGGGGCAGTGGATTTGAACTCACAGCTAGACAGCAAACCAAATTTATTCTTTTTTTCATTCTGCATAAACACTCTGTGCTTGAGGGAGGAGGGAGCTCACTGGCAGGCAGTGTGAGGGAGCACAGCTTCTCAGCATCAGGCTGGAGCAGGGCCCCTCCCATCCAGTCAGTGTCCTCCAGTGGCAATGTCCTTTCCCACAGTTGCTCCTGAGGGGTGGCACACGGGTGCCACAGTCCTAAACAAATTGTACTGGGTGTTGGTGCTGGATATCTATATCACTGCACCATTGGAAAAACCAAACCACCAATCTTAGGAGCTGCTTTGTAGCTGAACTCTTCACCCTCTGCACCTGATGGAATCCCAGAGCCTCCATCACTGCCTGTCCTTGTCAGGTACAGTCTCCCCTGTATCTTGTGCTGCTTCCATCACTGGGTGTGATGCTCTTGCAAATGGTCACTGACCTTGTTCCCCAGAGAGTTAAGATGAGAAACCCTGGTCTTACCTACAATCTACTAATCCTCCTTCAATAGGCTGAACAATCATCTGAAGACTACAGCAACCTCCTGATGGAGGAAGATTTGCATCCAAACTTGTCTTTCACACTGGGGGAGGTATGTGGTGAACTGAGGGACCTTTGAGTAGGTTACAAGTGTGCTCACTGGCTTGGGCCATACAAGGGAAGAGGAGAACTCAGAAGCCAACCTGGTAATTCCTGAGGGACTCAGCTGTTAAAACTAGAGCACAGAGTTGCTGCTGTCCAGTAAAAACCCCAGCTGACACAAGACACAGACAGCAAGTTCAACTTGGCATTTGAGTCTCTTGGCAGTACCTAAACATCAAATCTAGGAACCAAATGCCTTTTGTGAGGTTGGAAATAGTCGCACCTGAACCGTGTTAGCCACAGAAGACAAGGGACCGGACCTTTAGAAATCTGTCACTTCCTACAATATTCCTGGATACTGCCAGGAACAAATAAATTTTTATTAAACCAACCTCACTCTTGAAAACTACAAAGGACTTTGCTCCTAATCAAGATCCCTTTGGCTCTCCTCCTTCTATTCAAAATATCCAAAATTCCTGGAAATACACAATCCCAGGTAACCACAAAATGAAGGGAAACTGAGTCTGCCACCCAGAACTCTGGATTTCAAGCACAGCCCACAAACTTCCCTTCTGAAAAGTCTCATCCTTCCCAGGCTCAAAAGCTGGTGATAGAAACTTTATCACAGGCAACCTGTGTGACACAGGTATAATCAAACGTTTACAGGTATTTAAATGCCTAAGTCCCACTGACTTCAAAGGTAAGCAAGATCCTCATAGCTTAGAAGATCTGAGTCTGTGCCCCTCAGGATTGTATCTGGTACACCAAGGAAAGTTATGGTACAACAAAGTACAACCATATGGTGGTCAGGCCACAAACTGCCACTCACTGAGCTAGTGCAGGAATCAAGCACATCCTGAAAAATGCATAAAATACCTGATTTTTAAACTGTTCTCTTTATTACAGCTATTTCACCATGTCCAACTGTTATCAAGAAAAGTCATAGACAAGTCGTGAAAAGTAATTTCAATTACATCAGAAACATTACACAGAAAATGAGGGCTATCATGAGCTTAATTGGACTTCACATAAATGCTGAAATCCCCTCAAGTCTTTTACATTCCCTGTTGGCAGGCAGCACAAATTTAAGAATCTGATAAAGAAAGCACACACTTTCTAAATGATGAAAAAAATCTAAACTAGAATGTCCTCAATGAACAACTGTGCTTAGATTTCATTCCAGTTTCCTGCAAAGCTTTGCACAGTGAGTGCCACAGCTGCCTGCTGTCTTGGCAGCATCAGGAGCAGCTCCCAGGGTGCCCTTCTGTTTTCATACTCTGTACTGTAAAACAAGCCAGCAACAGTGTGCTGTGCCAGGCAGGATGCAGGGAGTGTCAGCTCCAATGCTGCCAAGCATCCAGAACCATCAGCAAGTGACCAGGGCTCCAACTCAACTGTTCTGCATTGCATTCACAGCTTTTCCTTGGGTAATGTAAAAATAGATGGAAGATAATTACTGAGTAAACAGCCCCTTTTCCAAGAATGCTTCCAAAGGCATACGAACTGCTTTCAAAAACTGCTAAGGATGATCCCTGTGATGATCCATGCAGTCACTAAAATGCTAGCCAATTCTCAAAGGAAAATTTTTCACTTAATTCACTTATTTTTTTTTTTCCAATTTGTAGCATTTATTTAGCTTGCTTCATATCACACCTCCAGTTTTGAGACAAAATCATAAATCATAGCATTGGCACAACTGTGGGTGTGATAAACACTGTCAGGAGGTGGGAGGGAGTAGATTAAGCAATGAAATTCCCATTGTCCTCAAACACTCTTGCAGAGGAACTACAATGTGGAATGGGCACACTGTCTAGGATTTACCCGTGGTCACAGCACACACATGGCTTTCACACAAATCTATACTGGATTTCTATCTGGATTCATGAATTTGTCAATATCATCATATTCCATCTGATCCCCAGCAGTAGGTGTGTGTATGTGAAGAGCAGATGAACTCCAAGTCCAGGCAGAAGGTGCAGATGTTCAACTTAGTTTTGTGTGGCTGTGGCTGAATTTCCTTTCGGTTAGAGACAATGAGCTGGAAAAGAACTTAACTGACAAAAAGTAGCTGAGCTGTGTGCTTTGAGTTAAATACACTCTAAATATAGTGCACAGAGATGCATAACATCCCTCCTCTAAGGAAATAGGTTTTTACACCATTATTTGACATATTCCCCATAAATCAACCAGCTTCATTTCAGGCTAAATAATGCTTTTTTTTTTTTCTTTTTGATTAACTGTCCCTCCACTCATGCAGAGCATAGCTGGGGCATTTCCCACTTCATGCTCATGCAAGTTGCAGATGGACATATGCTTTTACTTGCAGCCTGACTATTTTCCTTCTACCCCTTCACAGGTTCTGCCTTGCTGTGTTATTCTTTCTTCCTTTTCCTACCACTGCAATGCTTCGTGTGGAAGCACTGCACCTGTCACAGCTCAGCAAGAATAGTTCTCTATTTTCCTTTTGAGGCTATTGTTAAGGTAGGGCTTGAGTCAAAAGCTGCTGCTCATGGACAGACCAGCAGCTGAAAAGAGAGAGGAGAAGGGAATATCAATGGTTTGTCACCAATTAGATGAGATGACTTCTCAGCTCAATTTATTTTGCCTGTAGTTACCTCAAATTCAGTGGGCAGGAAACCTTTGAGAGGAGCTTGGCAACTTTGACCTGCCTGTCAAATTGACAGTATTTCAAATTTGTAAAATTACTGCATGTTACAATAATCATGACTGTGATTACAGGACAGACGTATATAGTCAGAAACTCAAGTGTCATGTTCCAGGATATTCCTGTTTTTGCAAGAGAGATGAAAAGGCAGCACGGAGGGGCCATAAGGGTGAGTCAGAAAGCTGAACAACTGAGTAAGAAAAAGGATAAACAAGAAGAGGGTCATCCACACCAAGCCCCTTATTAAAGGCAAGGGAGGCCATCATCAATGGCACTGCCTCACCTGCTGGAAAAGCCTGGAAGGCTCAAAGCAACTGTTCAACCCTGGTGAGGCTGATGCCAACCCTTCTGCAGCACGCTCAGGAGGAAGTGTGTCCCATCACAGCCGTACTGCACAGCTCACCAAGGAGGAAGCTCAGTATGGCATCAGCTAAAGGCCTTCCCATGTGAAACTACTGACACTGCCAGCATAACTGTGAGTCAACGATGTCCACTGGTCTTATGGTATGCAAGTTTAATTGTTTAACTTCAGGAGCAGCATTAAGTTCTGTTCCACTACTGAACTCACAATTCATGGTCAAAGGCAGCCAAGATGGCCAGGCCATCCAGGGCAACACTCGCTCCATTCTGTGGAATGCCTTGAACACCTCTGCAGCAACACTAGTCTATCCTCACTCTGTAAATTACCTTAGCTCTTTACCATGGATTTTACTGCTCAAATGCTTGTCTTACAGACAAAACAGCTTTGAAATTCAGTTATCAACTTTGATACTCATTCAACAACAACGGATTTTTATTCAAGAATGGACACCATAGAGGATGCTTGGATTCCCTTAAATATGTCAAAGCTGAGACAAAGAACCTGATTTCTGCAAAATGCTGGGATAATTACCATGCCTTATTACACTCAATGGCATAGAAGTTAACAGGCCAACATACCTGTTAACATACCACTGCCTCTCTAGAACAAAAGTTTTTAAAGGTTATTATCTGCCATGGTTAACTATGCTATTATCTAAGTATTTTGGTGGCTCTGAAAGCAGAATGCTTTACAACAGAATACACTTATCCCTTCTAGCTTCAAAGTGTAGTTTTGAGGTTTTCATATCAGAAATGCTGGTGTCAACATTTCTAGAGCCTCTAATAATTTCTGCTGTTACTGAATCCAGCCTCTAATATTACCGTGCCTGTAAATTACTTGGAATAAACAATATTTGACTGCAATTCTAGTTTGTTGACAGGATTTAAAAAAAAATTATTTAGGAAAAAAATCCACACTTGGAATTAGTACTTAAAAACTATCTAAATGCTACCACTCTCTGTCTTTGAAAGAGCATCAATACCAAATGTGCTTACCACACATCTTAGGCGACTCTCGCCGCGCGCATTTAGAGTGGTGCTCCCTTCGGTCTGGCTCCAAAGTTAAAGCATCTGAAGTGTAAATTGTGTGTGACACAGCCAAGGAAACCCACTTTACTTTAACCTTGTTAATGGCGAGCCAGATGGAACCGCTGAGGCCACCCATTGTTCGGGTTTGCATTTTTGTGTAATGCCATGGTGTAGGTCCATAGGGCCTCATGAATTCCCCTCCTCTGAATATATACTGTGCTGTTAAAGGCACTGAAAGGATCAAGCTCTGCTCTGAGAGCAGCTGGCTTTGTATTTTTTTAATGGTTGTTAGCAGCAGCAGCAGGTCCATTCTACTCCTCTATTCTTCCTCTGCCCTTCTTAAAATCCTGATCTGTTGGTTCTTGAGAGAAACCAAACCCTAACTCTGACCTATATAGCACATCATACATTACCTAAGGGTCATTACCCCAAATATTCATCAAAAGCCTCAGATTCTCCCTCCCTTGCAGCCTCAGATCCTGCCCCAGCAGTTCTTAATCACACAAATAATCATCACTGACTTCATCAACAGTCAGGTTGTAATTTCTTTCCTACCAAACCCAGGTAACCTGTGACTGCATCATTTTTGTTAATGACCACTGCCTTCTGAAAATTTGGTCAAATTTCCCTGTCTTGACCTCTTTTGTGCCTTTAAGATGAAAAAGGAAGTAGGAGTTTGAGCAAAGACAGCCCACAGCAGATGACTCAGCCTGAGAAATAAGGGGATGCTTGCAAATTGTTCCATGCCAAGTTTGTACAGCATTTCTGATGTAGGAGATGATACATCGCAGTGCCTGTGCAATGATGCAGAATTGTCAAACATTTGCTGATGAAAAGTTGCAACACATGACTAAACAGAGGTAATAGAAAACCCACGAGACTACAGCTGGCTGCCTAGCAGGTTTCCAGTTGCTGTGCAAGATAACATAATTTTGGGAGAGGGGAGCACTGTTCTCCCGGTCTACTCCAGCTGTGGTGCATGCTGTTCTGCAAAGGATGAGAAAAGCACAAAGCCATCTCTCCAGCCCTTCCTACCCAATGGGCCTTGCCATCAGACAAGCAAACTGCATCTCAGGAAAAGGAGGCAGCAGCCCGGAATTACTGAATTGCACCACTGAGCACCAGACAATGTGCCTCCCTCTTTGCAGAGGACTTGACAGTGCAGTTAGCACAACCTGTGAATGGCACTAGAGGGATGCTGCAAACAATTATCTGTTCTTACAGAAACCACACAAAGGCTTTGGCAACACTGAGGCTGATCAGGCTATTAAAAGAGCTGAGAAACCATAATCAATGCTTTAGAGCAAATTCCCTGATCTGTTCACAGTGGCTTGCTTTTGCACTACACTGGCAGAGCAAGTAAGTGAAGGAAATCGTACTACCTGATTCCCAGGCCAGTGGCTAATCTGGAATAGGAAACACACTACTTACAGAAATATATTATATCCCTGCCACTCCCAGTTAGTCTGTGTGCCTTTAAGAAAGGGAGTCAGGAGGCTCCTGAAGCTCAGCAGTGCTTAGCCTGCTGTAGGCATGAACTGGAGTAAAGAATCAAGGACCTGATAATTTATTTTCTTTCCCCAAACCGCTCTAGATGCTGTCAAAAGAGCCACTTCCACTGTTCTACAGGCTCCCCAAAACCAGCAAAATTCCAGCCAAACTCTTTCCTAGGGTTCCTGTAACCTGTCACAAAAACTTTGGGGCAACCATGGCTGGCAGGAAAAGGGGAAGACCAATTTATCCCAATGACCAAGGGCAACAACAGAAGACACACCAGCAAGAAAGGCAGGACAGGCAGGACATGATAACTTCTCCTTTCCCCTACAAATGTCAAGTTTGAGTTCTGTCCCTTACCCCTTTATCTTTTGCATAAAGAGTAGGGTTCAACTTAGGAAAGTTATTTTTAACTTGAATATTTCTTTAATATGGTTGTCCTTAAAGGCTGTCTATGTGGTGGTGCTGGCATCAGTGGGAGATGCTGCACAAGGCACGGAACTTTTATATTCATCGTGTTGTTAAAAACCATTTATATTTCTAAATAATAAATTACAGAGGAGGGTTCAAAACCAAGTAAAGCTCATTAATCTATTTTTCACCCATCTCAGAGTTCATGTATTGGACTTTCTTTTAACTTATAATCTTCCTTTGCACATTGTAGCAGTTAATTTTTGAAGGCCAGACCACTTTTAGTGCATTTCCATTGTCTAAGAAAATTATCTAGTTAACAGAATACAAATAGTAGATAAAGTAAATAATAAAAACAAGGCACAATTTGGAGCTGATAAACTAACATTGCACTTCATCCACTTTTTCTAATTTTCCCATGTCTTCTCTATTAGCAGGATGCAAAGCTGTCATAAATATTTTGAGATTGGACAGGATTGATTGCCATTGCCTGCAGTTCTTATGTCCTTTTTTCATGAACATTCTTTACTCCTAAGTCCATATCTCAAAGCAAAAGCTGTTAATAACCCTGGACTGATGTGACACTCAGTACTTTAGCACCCTAGGATGGAGATTATGTGCCCCCCTTGATTTCAGCATGTTAAGCTTCCTTGAAGCTTTGTTTCTTTCAGAGGCAGCTGTCTGCATTTCCATACCTTACCCTGCCTCTTGCCTCCAAAGCTTAAATCACATGCGTATCAGTTAGAAAAAAATAGCTGCAAAATTATTTTTCCTATGAAGTCTGGCAGAATTAATTAGTTCAGCTGGTAACTTTCCTCTGTTAATGATGATGACAAGAAGAAAACCATAAGCTGTCTTATAGAAAGGGAAGTCATCAATAAATCAGGACTTTAGTTATCAGTACCACATTCTTTGTACAAAAGGAACTCTGAATTACATTAGTATCACTCTAGAGCTTTACCATAATTTTTTTTTTAATGAACTGGTTGTTTGTTTAAAGTTTTTTAAGACACCTGTTCAATCTTCTTAGTAACTGAGGGTGATTGAAAGATTCATAATAATGCTAGTATCTCAACATTGCAAAATACCATTTTATAACTTACTTTTATATTTGAGCATCACTTATGAATCCTTTGAAAACTCACTGATTCCTAGCAATGACTAGGAAAATATGCATGTCTGGAAATACCAGGGAATATATATTTCCCTTTTTTGGAAGCCTGGAAAACATTGAGTGAATTGTAGACTGAGTTTCACAAAGTTACTGACATTTAGGTCTGCCTTCCAGCATTACAGTACTACTAACTTCAAGTGCTGAATCTATATAATCCTTCCCATTTGGTGATAAAACTTCTATTGAAGATCTGCCATTAAGAAATGTGAAATATTAACTTCTTCTGTATGACATACAAACACTCTGTAATTGGAGCATGTGGTAAAATCAGATGGAAAGAATGTTTTTCTGTTACTCTATGTGAAATTTATGCTATTTTTTTCCTTGTCATGAAGAGTGCAGGTTATAATTTTAGTACATTTAAGTTCCCAAGTGAACCTCTGAAACTGTAACACCCTTCAGATAATGATTGATGTGAAACAGCAGAACACTACAAGGGGAAATGCTAGTTTTAGTATGTATCTCCAATTGTCTTCACATCGTTCACAGCACTTCAAACGAATGCAACAGAAGCAGAAAAAAAAATGAAACAGATTGTTTAGAGGAAGCTGGCAGGGAAGGAAGAGCCGTGATGACACCACACGCTGACTCCTCCAAGCCTACTGCTTGCATTTTGCAAATTTTGAGGAGCAGCTGCTGAAAGGCAGGAAGGGAACTGAGAAATGACCACTGCACAGGTACTGAAATGCCAGAGTAGAAGCTAACAGTGAGTAACCCTGAGCACTGCGGCTTTTAAAGGCTGCTCTCCAGCCCCACAGCGATGTCAGGCACAGAGCTGAGGAATGCAGCTTACCCTCCCAGCCAGCTGCCAACTTCCTGGTACTGTACAGTTTCAGGGACAACTTAATGGTGGTGGCACCAAAGCATCTAAAATAGGCAGGATTGCTTTTTGCATCCTGCTTTCACTCTCTGGCCAGGAAAACCACAAGCTGCAGCCCTGCCAAAAAGCACGGAGCATCGCTCTCGCGGGGAGCCAGTGCAGCTGGACCTACGGGCAGTCTGACAGAGCAAGCTCAAACAGAAAAGACCTCGCCTGGGACACTCCCCAAACCCTCTGCGAGGTCTTGCTGATGCCTAATTACACCTCTGGCCTTTTGGAGGCCAAACCCAACTCCCTGCTGGGTTTTGTGTTCCTGACACTTTCCTCCCATGAACCCCGCTGGCTCTTAAATCACCACCTGCCACCAGCGAGGGCAGACTTCCTATCGCTCCTACTGCAGAGGCCAAAAAGCTGCCGCCAGCAGGGAATGTCTCCGCCACGTTGAGCAGAGAGCACAACATGTTTCATGCCGAGCTGCCCCTAGGGTTTCTCACTCCAGACAAACCCACCGAGCGCGAAGCTGTTACCGAGAGGCGTCCCCATCTCTGTCACCTCTCTATCCGTTTGCTGCTCGGTTCCTTTTTATTTTTGCAGGATTAGTTTTTTCTCAGTTACGCTCCCCGAAGTGGCTCTCTGAGGAATGAGATCGGCACCGGCGACCCCGCAGGAAAGGACCACAAGGCTGGCTGTGGGTGCAGGGGGGCCACGGCAGCTGCCCAGCCACGGTAATTTGAAACTGCACCCTGGCAGAGACCTGGCTTCAGTCAGGGGCAGCATCCCTTTCTTTTAAAGTCACAGTTCCCCTTCAGGAAAAAATAATAAATAGGGATTCAATCTGCTAACACGGTCCAGAACCTTGGAGATTCTCATTACTTCAGCTTGTACAGCGCAGTGCAGAAAAATCAACAACAGCTAAAAAAAACTCGTATGTTTTATAATTAAGGAAGGATTGCTTTCTGAAATTTACATTATTTTCAACTTAATGGTGCCTCTCTGGCAGTTCTGGCTGAAGAATTTTGCTGCAGTTGTTGGGGAGAGTTTGGCAAACTAGATCAGACATAATTAAACACCAGCTGTGTGTCCCCCAATGAATGTCAACATGTGATGAGGAGAGTCCCAAAACCCAACTATGCATTAATGGACACAGGCATGAGACGCAGAACCACTGGATGAAAGTTTACACCCTAGATATTCCATATATATGATTTACAAGTACATATAAATAAATTAAAAAAAAAATCTCAGGATGTTCAATGCCTACATTGACAATAAACTAGATGCACTCAATTTACTGCACATTTAAGAACACTTACTGATGCAGGAAATTCTAACTCCAAAATCTGAAGGAATCTGTCTTGAATACCTCTGAGAAAATGTATGGCCTAGGGTTGGGCCAAGGCCACCTGTGTACCTTCCCCATTTCTGTCTTTCTTTCAGAGCAGCTCTTTTCCCTTGTGGAAAGAGACTGTGGCTTATGCAGAATTATCTTACTGGCACATTCTGCCAAACAGGTCTCCAGGTCTGTGTCTATTACAGCATCCTCAGGAGAACTCTCCTGGCCACACTGCTTGACCATCTCAGCCGTCTCAGCCTGAGTCTGGCAGTGTCATGAGTGCTGTCTCTCTGAAAACCAAGAGGGGAAATTTTACAAGCGCCTGTCTTGTCACATGGAGCCCAGTGCAGCCCATCCCCTCCCAGGAAGGAGCACCTTGGGACTCCAGTCACAGCACACCTCCAGGGAGCCTGGTTCTTGGCACCAAACCATTGCCTCACCAGACTGCAGTGCAGCCGCAGCTGTGCCACACACTTTCATCTGTGCTGCCTTTCACAGACACTGGACATCCCCATGCACAGAGTGTCTGGGGCTCCTGGGTGGCCACAAGGGGGTGAGCCCCCAGCCTGCCCCAGCAAAGAGCTGTGCCCCAGCCAAGCAGAGCCCTGGCCAGCCGTGCACCCTGGACCACGAGTGCAGAGCCCTCAGCTCCAGCCTGTGCTGTTTCCTCTCTTGATCAGCTTGCAGCCGGCCCACGTTTGGTATTCCCCTTCCTTTGCATCATGTGAAATATGCACTTTAAAGAAGCTTTTCTAGCTTTCAGGGGGGGGGGAAATGGGGGTAAAAGGAAAGTGAGTACTACAGACAGCCTGCTTTGGGACAGAAGCATGCTGAAGACCTGTGTACAAGCACTGGAAATCATGAGTCCACAGAAAGCATCAGATCAGAAGCAGCCCTGCCTCCATGTGTCACCACTGCCCACCCATCACTTCTCTTTATTCATCAGCCCCAGTCCCACAAACTACCTAGTTCATACCCAGTAATACCTGTTAGCACATTTCCTTCCCATCTCCAGTTCTTCACACTCCCACCTTCACTTCCATCCTCATTCTGCTCCTAAAAGGCACATTTAGCTTTTAAGTACTGATTTAGCCTTTATCCCCTGATTGGAATGAACCATTTCAGAGGTCACAGCTGGCTACTTCAAGGAAAAGGGGATTTTTAAACTGACAAACTTGAACTATCATCTAACAAAGCAGTGCTTTTTTTTAGAAACAGATTTGTTAATAATAATAATAATGATAATAATATTAGTAGTAAACCAGTCTCTGTGGAATCCTTTTTGTTTGACTAAATGAGAATCTGCTTGAAAAAGCTAAATGAAAATGGATTTATATGCCACACACAAACAGTAGTACTCTACAATGTAACAAAATATGCAAGCTTAAGCAAATTTACCACCTGCTACCATAGCAAGGGAACACGGTGGAATCCTGCTCGCAACACAGCATCTCATTATTGCAGCCTGATGTTTCACTACAATGATTAGTGAGCATACAGTGTCACAATTAATTTCCAGTACTAATACCACCTTCATAAAGTTTTTCATTTACAGTCTCAACCAGAATCTGTAATTCAATAATTTTTGCAGGTTTTTGCAAACTCTCAACTGACCTTCTTACACAGGCAAGACTGTAGATGGTAAAAGGGCATGTGACATTTTTACTTCTGTTGTTACCTGGCCTAATGAGAGCAAGCTAACACAGCTACATTATTATAGCTTCATTTTGTCTGATACCTTATAACTTACTAACTCACCTTTCTTTTGGTACCCACTTTCTTCAATGCAACTGAGGCAACCTTTCATAAATCTATTTTATGTACCATGTATGTGTCTATAACACCTGTATGCAACAGATTTAGTAATGATTTTTTCCTCCTGACAATTAAAGTCAATCTTCTATAAAATGCATCTTAACTTTACACTGGTGTAAAGACTTATTCTGACAAATTCAAAAGCTTTCAGATTTGACTAATTTGTATTTTATCAAAGAATTACGCAAGAAATGTGAGTCATGAAGAAAATTTATATATGACATCTTAGATTTATTACCATATACTTCCAAAGATTTTATGGATAGCTATCACCTGAAGTATCTCAGACATTCACCCTCTCCTGGCAGTTGGAAACAACAACTACTTCTTAGAAACAAAACCAACATGTTTTTTTTGCTGGCTTCTCATTCAAATCAGCAGCTAGAAACAGATGAGGATGACAAACCTCAATAGTCCCTTAAAAAAAAGGCCACCAATAATCCAGTTTACTGAAATCCTCTGAATTTAACTTTCTACAAAAAAGTGTTTTCTGATTAGTTCTTATTTTGAAAAGGAGGGGGGCAGTGCAGGCTAAACCCTAGAAAGTAAAGCAGAAGTAATAATCTCTTTATGGCAGTTCATGGTAAGGAAGTGACTCAGCTGAGGAAAATTAGAGAGTCCATTTGGAGACACTGATTCCAAGAGCACTGGGGTCTGCAGTCAGGAATCTGGCACAGCTGCACTGCCAGAAATTTCAACTTTCACAAACACATAAGCCTGAAAAATATTATTTGCAGTAATTCTAAACAGTTTTGTCTATCTCTACAGCATTTTTTTGTTGTGAAAAGAAGATGTGAGGGAACTGAGGATATATCCTCTGGCTATTTCTCAAAAAGACCAAGCAAAAACAAAGCAGGGTTTCATCATAAGTCAGTGAAATAAATTTCTAAGTCATTCAAAAATTGCATTATAACTTCCTTGAGTTTTAAATTACTCTTCCAAACTCAGCAAGCCGTCTACTCTGCCTCTCAAGCTATTGTGCACAAAACTTGGAGGCAGTTCTTAGCACAATTACTAAGGGATGAAAAACCTCCAGCAACCTAAGAGTGCACTAGAGTAGCTCTTGATCTGCAGATCTCAGCTATCTACAGAATACTTTAAAGGGTGGGCAAAAGATACTAAGAAAAGCAAGCTTGTGGACAGGGTGCTTGAATCATCAAACATCATTAAACAAGAGGCTACACACATCCAGCAAAAATCCTGGGGAGAAGGCCTTCCAGATCAAAAAATGTGTATCACTGCTCACTAATAATTCATATAGCCAAGAATCACAATCACTATTGTAATAAAAAACTACAGTGATTTGAAGTATTATATGGACTTAGAAGGATTGCATTGAAGAGTTTACTGGTTAACGTACAGAACAGAAGGAAGATAAAGAAATGGCTCAGGCAAACAAGAAAGTTATCTTAAGTCATGTCAGGCACACTATCTTTTTAGTTAACATTTTTTCTTTACTAATTAACAAATCCTCTGTTCTTCACAAGGATTCACGAGTTCTCACAAGAAGGTAACCAAAACCACTATGTAAAACAGAATTAGCTCTCCAATCATTGATTATTTAACCACAGAGAGTGCTGACAAGCAAGAATCCCAAAATGGCTGATCAGAAGCTACCCCATTTTATCCCAAGAATTCAAACAGGGAACACATCTCCAAGATGCAATAACCTTCAGGGTTGGTTCCACCCTATCAAATGCTCTCTGATTCCCAACGCCTGTGGCACTCTGAGGGATGCAGGCCACAGCCAGTCGTGGCAGCACCGGCGAGGATGCAGGACACATCCAGGAGGATGCAGGACACATCCAGGAGGATGCAGGACACATCCAGGAGTGGCTGTGCCTCCGGGATGGCGCAGCACAGCCAACCCTGCAGCTGGCAGAGCTCCTCCAGCAACCCAGGGAAATGGCAGGAAGGAAAGAAAGCAGTGCCTGCGCCCCTGGGAGCAGCCCATGGGCTGCTGCAGTCCACAACAGCTCCTCCTGCTTTCCCTTCTTTTCCTTCCACAAAAAACAAGAAATTATGGTGATAATTCTGTTCAGTTTCCCCTCAGGTGCAAATCAGGTCTAAAAGCTGCAAAAAGAAGGTTTTCACAGTTAGAGTTTGTAAAGTTATAAGCTTGCAAAGGGGTTCAAATATCATATCCTTCACTATCTAAAGAACAAAAAAACCATGTGGAGGTTACCCTGAGGTTTACAGATGGCTGTCTTCTTGAGTTAAACTGTATTATAGTACTTTAATTTAATTAGCAGCCATACCTATAGGAGAAGTACCATAATCCACATGGTGTGAGTCAGAGCCTGGGCTGAGAGGTACCTAGAACTTCTGTTTTCTTTCCTGCTAGGTGAGTTTGCATGCTGAAACACTAGTCTGGCTTTTGCCTATGACACTGAAACCACTTTCATTTGCACTTTAAACAACCAAGAAGAAAATGTGATTGCTTACACAAATCCTTAAACTTGCATAATTGTTCAGATGTGGGAAGGTGTCTTCTTCTAGATAATAACATTTTTGAAATCAATGCACAGATGAAAGATGAAGTTGTCACTCTTCTAAAAACACACACTAATGAATTTTGAACTATGTCAGACAAGAACAAAGAGACAATGGTGTCTTTTCTTGTAAGTCAATTTATAATCTATAAAAGAACATGTCTTGGTCACAAATTTGTATGGGAAAGGAATTCACATTTCAAAAACTGAAACACGGAGAGATGCTTACAAATGAGTTTAAGCATCGGAGTTAGAAAATTTTAATTTGGGAGTAATTTTTCCCTTGTACTGAGAGCACCTGTATTCTCCAACAACAGCGTGGGGTCTCCAGCAGACTACAAGCAAGTTTCAGGTTCCACAACACTTAATATTGCTGTTTGTAAGCAATACAGCTAATTAAATGCACAGAGACTGTATGAGCAGATCCTGAATTATTATCTAAAAATGTTGCACAAAAGAATACAAAATACATAGTGCATTTATACTGAAAAGGCATTATGTTTCTCCAATAAAAAAAAATTCTTCAGTGTTAATGTTCTCAAATAATATAAATTGCTTGCATCAACAAACACAGTACAATTAGCTTGTTACCCTTAAACTGAGTTTAAAATAAGCAAATTGTTTGATGACTTTGATGTTTTCCACCCAAAATGTGCTGGCTAATTTTTCCATTCCAGTTCCCATTCCAATCTTTTAACTGCCTTAATCTCCTGCCCTCAGATGTTGACCTCCTAAGAACAGAGGTCATAGGTTAGCACAGACAGACCTCAAAAGATCTGGACTATCAATTCATGCCTGAAAGATTTCTCTTCCACAAAAGAACTACTAAAAAAGCAAATTCCAAAATCCAACTCCACAGGCTGCATAAAATGTAAACTTGTTGATAAGTTGCATTCATAAATATTCTAAAAACATTGGATCTAAACAGTCTGAATTCATTTCTGTAGGATACAAAAATAAACCAAAGGCACAGACATGGAATAATGACAGAACTTCAAAGATAAAAAAGGAAAGCTCTAGACAGGGGAGAATTAAGAGTCGGCATCTTTAACCATATATATGTATGTTTTAAATGTTTCTAATCTCTACACTTGAAAGTACCATTTTTCCACACCAGGCATTTTTAAACATGATTTGTTCTCTTGAAAGTGTGAGATTAGCTGACTCAGAAAATAAAACAGCACCAGTTAATACAAATTTTAGTGATTATTACTGAGACTACTACCTCATTTTCTTGCAATAATCAACCACACAACAGATTCCTTGCTGCTTGTTTGGTCAATGAGCGAACAGCTCTCATTAGAAAAAAAGCCAGATGTTTCTTTTCTATGTATAAGAGAAATGTATAAAATTGTAAAGGAGAAAGATAACTTCAGGAGGCTCCAGGGAGGTAGAAATACAAAGATAATAAGAAAGAACCATTTGATAAAATTATTTCTGGGATCCAAGGAAAATTTGTATGTTACACAATGAACATAAAGACAAAAATTCTAGAATTTCTCACTAGTGAAGTGAGTAATGATATTCCCACATTTAATAACATAAAATCATATTGAATTATTTACCAAGTAAATTAAATCCACTCTGAGGATTATTTTTTGACTTAGAAAACGAAAGTGCTTACACATTTTAAGTAATTATTAAAAGGAGGTGTAGGCACATATTTCTAACAATTATTATTTGACTGGCTTACCATTATTCTTTAAAAAAATATATCAAAACACAAGAGCTTGAAAATATTAGTCTGATTAACAGGAAAGAAGAGATTTTTCATTTACCTACTAGAAAGAAATGATTTACAAAAACTAGGGAAAAAGAACGTAAATACAATGAAACCTTTAAAAAGGTAAATTAATAGGCTTACATCTAAGCTACATACAAATTCTAATCCTATTGCAACCATTGATGGCTCCTTCTCATTGATGGAAGAAGTAACACTGCATAATTCTGTAGTACAACTCATCTCAGGCAGACACACACTGACACACTATTGTTTTGTTTTACAGTATTAGTTTAGCATAACAAAAAGGCAAAGATACTAATTTAAAACACTAGCAAATCTGAAATTCAATTTGAAACACTGAACTATTTCAGCTTTTTCTACTGGTGAGAATATATCCATTTATCATTAAAATAAATCAAAGCACTCTGGTTAAACTTTGATGCAAAGGTGTTGAAACATTAATTGAACAGTCTGTAGTTAGCTGTTGTTTGCAGAGCTGTCTAAAGTAAATTAAATGTTTAGCATTTAAACTGTCCTACAGCTAAAAGGATAAAACTCCTAGTGACTTCTAGAATAGAGGCAGCCATTCAACACAAGACCAGTACAATTTAAATCAATGTTTGTACTTTCACCTGTTCATTGTAAAAGCTCTAGTTCCAGGAGACTCAACATCATAAGATTATAAATTAATGGAGATCAAAGAATATAAATTGTTTAGCTCACTCCCATATTTCATAGTGAACTTTCACAACTCTTTCCTCCTTAACCATTCCACTGTTACTGAGCAAACCTAGCTCCCTCTTGCCAATCAATAATGCCAAACCTGGCTCGCTATTCCTCCAGCTTGGCCACAGCACCTTTGCTCTCTTGTGCAGTGTTCCACTTCCTCCCTGAAACTCTCTTCATCCTCGTCCTACAGTGCAAACAAAAACTAGTCCAGATCCCCAAACTAGTGAGAGGAGTATGCAGGCTAATTTCTACAAACCTTAATATCTACCAATTCATTATTTGAAAGAGATGGATTGTTAATAATAATAAGTAACAGCCCACATGTTCACACTCACATGTGAACCCACATGTGAGTTCTCCTATACTTTTCTCATTTGCTGCATGAAATACAAATTATTGTATCCTTCCTCCTTAGCCTACTGAATTCAATGCTTGAACTCACCACTAAATCCAGCTCAATCGTGAACACAAAAAATACTGATTTTGGGGCTCTCACTAAGCTCTCTTCGTGCAATACAACCATTAATTGCTTTGCAATGTCTCTACAAAATTGTGTGGTTTATTTGGTCTCAGAGAAATGCACAGAATTCTGGTGCACAAGAAAAAAAAGCAAAAATTATTTTCTGGAGGAGCATTATTCTAAGTGCCCAATTTGAAATACCAGTGCCCTTGGAACACTTACTGTTTTATAGCACCCTGATGCATTTAAGGCAAAGCTCAAACTGAGCAACTGTGAGGGCTACACTTGGTGGTTCTGCAAAACAAACCCCAGACATGTTACATTTGTCACCTGGTAAACAAGGAATACACAACAAGCAGAATATTGCAGAAAGTTTCATTTCACGTCGACCCTCCCAGATCCACTGCAATCACCATAGTTGTTGCAAGGCTGCAGAGCAGGAGCTCACACACACCACCTGTGCTTCAGCTCTTGACTAGCAGCACTCTTTCAAAACACAGGAAAATTCAGTTGACTCCCTGATTGTGCCTGTGGGGAGATTCAGGTTTTTCTGTAGTCCCTGAAGAGCAGCAGAACTACCAGCACTGAGGCAACCATTTGGAGCCTGGAAAAGATCTGGGCTTCTCATATTCACATTTTTTCAATGGTCTGTTCTCCCTTCCCCAAGTCCTTTCTCATCTTCCCTGTGTTTGTTTTCCTATTTCTGCTTCTTCCTAATCTTCACCCTACCTGTTATCCTTGAAATATCTTCCTATTACCCTGCTTGAGGGATTGTGGATACCACAGAAGCATTTGAGCTTCACTGTCTCTTCACTGAGCAGCTTGTGATAACCAGAAGAAGCAACTGCAAAGTCCCACTCAGTCCTGCTACTTCTGGATGGAGGATGCCACGTTGCTGTGCAGGGGTGGCTTCAACTGGCATGTTTTTCCTGAAATAAAAGTCCCTTTCCTTGTGTAAATATGCCCTTACAGACTCATGACTTCTTTCAGGACACAGCCTGTGTGTCATTACCTGCTCAACAAATGCTCTAGCACAGGTGCAGTTTTGGGAGTGGGGGATGCACAGCGGGAAGAGCAGCATCGTGCCTGCACCACCACTGTGGAGATGACTACCTCCGTGACACATTCCTCTTATATAATGAGCTGCTGAGCTTCTTGGCAAAATAAGATATTGAAGTAAATTCACATTTTAAATTATTCATATTTAAGTAGGTTTGATCTTTAAGTGTCAAGGACAGAAACATGAAGCCACAGCTAATAAAAGAAACAGCTGTAGCGATTTGGAATTACATTACATTAATTTGAAGTTAAAGGGCTCCAGAACTTTTATTCCTTCTAAAGAGCGTCAGATTCATCCACAGTGGTAAATCAGAGGCAATGTTTCAGGGATATCTGATTTAGCAGATATGCTATAATTAATTTTTCTCCAGTTTTCAAGTTTTTGGTATTTTTTCAACAGGCCAAAGTATATGACAATTATTTCCATCATCTGGAATCACCATTACAATCTATCCTCAGTGTTGTACATTTATTACATGTTTTGAGTATGTCTGCTAGGTGATGCTGGAGTGCAACATATATAAAAAAAAAAGCAAGGAAATGCAATTGTTTTCCTAAAATAGAAGACTTGGGGCTGAATTGTTTAATTACGCTGAATCTTTCTGTCATAAAATACAGCACAGGCAATCTGCACCTTTTGAAAAGGTAGCTTATTCTGTGAGCAGGTCTGTTCCCAGTTCATTGACAGCTATAGCATGTCACATGAGCTGAAAGCAACACAGTCTGTAGTCAGGATCAGTATCAGCTTAAAACAGAATTTTCACAATTGGGAAAGTATCTTCAAATAATGCTCTGTCCCCTGCTATTTTCAAAGCACAGGATTAAGTATTTACTGATTTGGCCCCTGAAAATGTATGCAATTTTTTGTTTATTTTTGTCTACTTGAAAATAGTACAGTAGTAAGAAATTAAACACTAGGAAACAAATTTGAATTAAAGAAGAAGATGCCAGTTATATCAAGAAGAATGTTTAGAAACAGAATGATTTTTTGAAAGTTATTTACTGAGATACTTTTAACATACACTCTATTGGATTTATGCATAATGTCTGGTAAATTGAGCAATGTTCTCAATTCTTTTGTGCTTCTAAACTCCTTCTGGCATGTTTAATCATTAGTACAGGTAAGAATGCAGTGGGATCATTAGGTATAATCAGTGCAGGCAAAGGCCTGAATATACACTGAGAGTTTACTCTAAGTGACAGAGAGCTCACCCCTTGATGAAGGAGAGTGGAATAGTCAGAAAACATGAGGCCTAGAGAAGACATCCGATTAAAGAAAAATATTCTGTATTCCAAAAACAGTGTATGTACTTAAGAAACCCATCTGCTGTGCAGGGACAGCTTTACTCTACATGGGGCTGCATAAAAATGACACCTTCCTACTCACTTCATCTGTTCCTGGTATGTTTGCAGAATTGAATCTACTTACTTTAGCATCAAATTTGGATTTCTTATAATAAACACTGTGAAAAATTTGGGGCCTCTCTCTTCTTAACTGTACATGCATACAAACAGATACTAAAAAACTTTTTCCAGGCTCTACTCTGTTCTTAATACAAGCTTGCAAAGATGAAAATCATGCTTGGATATTGCTTAGTGGTATCATGGCTACCAGGTTCCAGGCTCTTCCCTTGGCACAGATATTTGCATTTACTTGAAGCACATGAAAAGCCCCACCAGATGACACATGATGGAAAGGCAGCACATATTTTTGCATGTTTTGATGATTTGTAGGCCTAAGTGCAAAGCCCAATTCCTGCTTGCATCCAAGCAAGCAGGCTGAAACACTGCATGGTCATGCAAGTTCACCAACAATGGAGGATCTGAAAAGAGATCTTACTTTAAGTGGCCTTGTGATGAATTTGGTAGTTAAATTGTCTGAAACCAGAAAATGGCCTTTCAAATGAATGAGGAATTGCTTGTATAAGTACCCAGCACATTACAGTGTGCCAGGGTACCCCAAAATACCTAATTGACCTTGGATCAAATTTAGCTTTGTAGACTGCATCTAACTATGGGCACTTGGCTTTGCAAATCTAACCATGTTCTCTCAATTTAAAATTTTGAGTTGGATTTCTTCCATGTCTTCTGAAAAACAAAACCTTATATTCAAATATTATACATGCTGTTTTTCACAACTGTAATAATTTCTACACTTTGCTCCAACATGCAAGCACTGATCTTTCAGCTCTGCATCCTGGCTCCTGACTGTTTGAGCTACAGAATTATTGAAGAGAAATCCAGTATCTTCTGGGAAAGGCAGCTGCCAGTGCTGTATGCTGGATCTGGGGGTAGAAGCTAGCCTAGCTGTGGCTTGCTGTCTTCCAAGAGGTAAGGTTTTTCCAGCTTCTGCTCTCATTCTGGAACACTTTCCCATAGTTCTACAGCAGTCATTTCAGGAAGACTGGTTTAGTTACACCCCATGCCAGAGAAGAAATCAGGACATAGTATGTGGTCGATCGATACTGGGAGCTATACACACCAGGCAATGGCAGTTGTTTTCTCTTTTCTCCCTTAAGCCACTTTATTTTCATTTTTTCATGCCAAAATTACTTGTTCTTGAAGACCTGATTCTGTTCTTAGACTGAACAGACCAAGTCCTGGAAGCACACTGAGTGTTCGTTATGCAGAGGGCTGTGACTGCTGAGCTCCCTTTAAACACAGATGGATGATGTGGATTTTAATAAGGACTGTCTAATGAATATCTGCAGTAACACTTTTCAGAGGCTTTTGACTTAAGACTTGGATGGGTCTGCACAAAGACAAGCAAAGATTGTCCTGCCCTAGAGATCCACCTCCAAGCCAGCTTTCAAGCCTCCAATCCACAGCACCAAGTGGCAGCTATTTTCAAAAGGTACCTACTTTTTAACCCTACCAACAAGGTCCTCTGGTTTTTTGGTTTTATCTCACTCCTGGGAAACCCAGAATGATGCTAAAACTTCCAAAGTGTTGCCAACCTGAGAAAAAGAGCAAGGATGAAAATGTTTGTAGCCCTGTGAAGATAAAACCTTCCTAAAGTATCTGGAGTATTACAAAGCGCTCAATGTTTTGGTTTTTTTTTTTTGTTTGTTTTGTTTTGTTTTGTTTTTGTTTTTTAATTCAGCATTCTGCTGTTCCTGTTACAAGCAGTTCAAGCCAGTTTAGTGGCTTATTATGGCACAGTCAGCAAATATCAATCCTAAAATTGATCTTGAAGCATAACTCAGAGTGGTGTTTATTCCCATTCTAGTCCATTGTCTAAACATGCAAATTGTTAACTCCATAAAACTCTGCACAAATAATACCAAGCTTTGCTTGAGGATCCAGAAGGAAGTTGCATCAGGTACTTAACACTTCATCTTTGCAGATTAGTTGTCAATACTGAGGGAATGCTTAAACCACTATTGCCAGAGATAGAAAGCTATACCTCCCTATATTTTAGTCTCTCCTTAAATATGTGCCCGTGTTGGAAAGATGATAGTAGGCCAGAGGGACTTCATTTCATATAGCAATTTTCACATAAGAGAACAAAATGATGGCCATCTTTCCATTCTAAGTTTAAAAGGTTGTCTCAGACATTACTGGAAAGAGCAACTAAACACATAACAAAATCATTATGATGCAGGGAAAGAGCAAACAGTCAAGACAATGTCCTATGCTTGAAAAATGGGAAAAGCAAGAATGAAAATTGAAATGAAGAGATTCTTGCCATCTAATACCAGGTGCAAGGGAGCCAGGGAGGAGGTGTTCATGTTCTAATTGCTGAAACACCACTCTCAAGTAAGGTCCCCATGCAAGGTTGTATTTCTAAGAAACTGGTGTAAACCATGTAATTTCTGCATTACTTGTGTGTCAGCTTCCTCTTCAGAAAATGGCAGAACTGTGAATGGAATCTCCATTGAAGAGGAGTGGGAAAATTTCACCGCTGGACAGTAATATGCTGACACCATTTTGTACCAAAAGCGACAACTCCCTGAACTTGTTGTCCCTTTCCCTGGTTGGATGATTCAGTTAGCCCATTCCCCATTTCACCCCAGTGCTGTTCAGGACCTGCCCAAAGCGGGTCCCTGGGGCTGGCCAAGTGGACATATCCCCTTTGTTGTAGCTGTGCATGGTAACAACCAGCCTGGCCTTGCTTACTCTCAGGAGAAGGGACTGACAGGCTTTCCCCACCTATCTGCTGAGCACAGGTTTTACGTGCTTCTCCCACCTTGGTACTAGCTCAGGGCTCTCCTCCCCAGCCCATACCACTCCCATTATTCATATCTCCTTCACAAAAATCTGCTCCGTTCAAGTCGTAGGAGGCTTTCCTATGAAAGTTAGATTATACACTTGAGTGTGATTCAGTCAAATTGATATAATATAAAGTTTGGAGTAACTTAGTATCGTGTAACTTTATCATGTAACTTTTGTCCTAAACTAGCTCTCCGAGTCCATTTAACTTCAACTCAAATGTCTTCCATGGCATGCTACCATGTGTCATCCCTTCCTGCATCACACCAGCTTAGTGGTTGTTTCTGCAGATCACAAGCTTTTAAAGAAGACCTTTAAGATTTTCTTAATATAGACTGACTCCAGATCATCCACAAAATGTCTTCAGATATTAAAACAATTTTCTGTCTGACTCAGACACAAACTAGTTTTAAGTGACAGTTCACCAGGAGAGAATTATATTATTTAATTACAACGCCCCCCTTCCCTAAGTGGCTGTATTTCCACCCTGTGGGTGGTTTAGAACTATGTTCTTCTTCATTTGAAAATGATGGTTTTGGTCACATTCAAGAGTTACTGGTGAACACCATTTATAACATCTTAACACAAAACCACTTCTAATTGTTCCTCCTTCATATTTATCTCTATTGGAATAAAAGTTTTCAAAGTGTTATATCCCTGCTGCAGTACTCATTACTGTTATTGTTTACCCAACTGAGCTACAAATACCCATCTGTTTCACCAGCCATATCCCAGGGTGTAGCTGGCATCACCATTTATCCAGTGGCAATGGTTCTTTGAGCTCCATCATTTTAAGCAACTCCCAAATCCCTTCCTCACTGCTTACTTGCAGGGCTGTACTATAAACCAAGCCAGTGAAAAGTTTCATGTCAGTGTCCAATCTCTCAATGTAGTACTTATTTATTACATCTTTAAATCTAAACCACTTACTGATACAGGTCACTTGTACTAGAAAGTTCCCCTGCCACAAGTGTGATGTTAGCAGAAGATATCAGAGCACTGAAATGACATAAATTAGAACTGGGAGATGGAGCTATGCTCTTAGTTATTTCTTCCTTGTTCCTTTCTTCTTGCATTTATTGCTTCCATTTTGGTGTAAAGATTTCAAAACCAAAAAAGGAAAAAAAAAAGAAATCTGTCAACCTCCCCAGCTCCCCCAAAACACTCCACATGAAGCAAGTGCCAAGCTAAGCAAATACAGCACAACAGACATTCTGCTGAAAAAGTATCCAAGTTTGAGCTCCTAGCAGAAATATTTACAGATACTAGGTAACACCTCAAGGTCTCAAAGATAACTCTAGCTTCTAGTCCTGTGAGCATCATGCACCTTTATTAACATTGTCCCAAAGATCTGTGGGTCAAATTATTTAAATGTACACTGCACTAAAGAATATTCTCTTATCTATATAAATAATTAATAACTCATAAAATAGTCCTTTACCCAGTTTCATTTTAGGCAACATAGAAACACTGGGAGTGCTTGTTCAAAAAAAATAAAAAGAAAGTAGTGTAATTTTCTCCTTCTTCCCTTTTTCCTCTCAACTTTACTCTGGTGGGTTAGGTTCTGATTTCATTTGTTCTATTTTAAACCACAGATGTGTCTACAAGTTACTAAGTAATTAAGTGTGATTTCAGAGTACTTTATCTTTTCTGCATCAGATCCCCGTGGTCATTCCTAAAGAGCAGCACAGCATACTTTTGTGTCAGTTCACTGCCAAAAATGAGCAAAGCACACTGTGTTTGGAATGTGTTAAGAGCTCCTACAAAGCGAGCTGCAGCTGGTTACAATGGAACTCCTCACAAATTCATCCCCTCCTTCAGCCAGGTAGGAAGAGACCATCCCTTCTGCTGTGCATCTCTGCCATAAAACACCACTTCTGAACCTGTCAGAGGTTTATAAAACCACTTCTGTCAGAGGAAAATCCTGGCTGAGCTTCATTTAGAAACCTCCCCTCTAGCCCAGATTTCTCTAAATACTGTGGAAAACTACATACATGTATCACAATAAGTTAAAGTAAGGTTTGAGAACCTGAAGCCTGCAGGCTTCTCAGAGCCACGGCTTCATTCAACATGGACCACAAGTTTTCCCTTCCTCACATGTGCATGTGCCAACAAGCTGACTGAGAAAGAATGACCAAGTGGCCACTACCACTGGTGACAATTACAAAGAATTTCCACTTATGTTATAAAACTTACGTGGCCCACAACAATGCCAAAGGGGAAATATTATCACAGCAAGATCCCCACAGCAACAATACTGCAAATTACAGGGACCCTGAGTCCATCATGGAAGCCTCACAAAATCCATCAACATTGGTAGCCTCAGTGTCATGACTTTTTCTTCCTCCTTGTCTGCACATATTGCTGCTTTTCCCTTTTTTCTCCCCCCATCTTTGCTATCTCTAACTCCTCTCAGTAATGAGAGTAACAGAATCCATTCAGATGGGATCCAGACAAAAAGATGCACTGAGGCTGGGCCCTCACACTCTTACATTGGTAACATAAAAAGAGATGAACACAAGAAGTTTGGAATTAGCCTTCATAAATGGAGGAAGTTCTCAATACAACAGCAATCTTCAAGAAACTTTTCACTAGACATGTTGGAGGTGCACCTTTTTTATTGTCTAGGCATTCAAAACTAATTTTCCTTCAAGCAAAGACACTGCTTTTCACTGAGTGATAATGTCAATGCTACTTCAAACATTTCAAATTTCAGCCTTTTTTGGTGTCTTATGACTTAAGTGTAAGAATTCTGAGACAGAAGTGGGTAGATGTTTTTGCCCACATTTTCACATTCAAATTAATTCAAATTAATTTTGAATTTTCCCTTTTTTTAAAGGCAAGTGAACATTAGAGAGTACACTGTCTCATAGATCAGCCCCCCACACTGTTTTTCAGGGTATATCTGTTCAATTTTTTCTATGCTTCAGCTATGAAAAAACATGATTGAAAGCAGAATTCATCTCATTTCATTTTAGAGATTTGTAAGGGAAGCATCTACAGGATTGGAGCTAGGATCTCTTTGTAGTCCCTGAAGAGGAGCAGCAGTAAGGCAAAGACTCAACCCCAGCATTTTATCTGCTTCCCTAGGATGAGATGAATTGCACTAGGAAGGTACTGCTTTCCCCTGCATGTACTACACTGTGCACTATAGATTGTTCAAATCCCTGCCTCTTTCAAGAGGTAGTCTTCCCTGACTGCCTACAAGCAGCCCATTTAAATTTCAAGGTTTCTGAAGCAAGGACTGCCTTCCTTCATATACATGCGGAACAAATAGGTAAACAGGATCACACCAGCATGACTGTGGCCTTTATTTGCTGCCAAAGTATGAAGCAACAAGAACAGTGGTAATGCTAATATCCTAAACAGATTAGCAATTAGAATTCATGGAAAAAACCCAATGATTTCAGTAAGAATAATACTGAAAGCCTATCACAAAATTTAAAGAAAAACCAAACACAAAAAAAACCAGCCATTGCATGCAACATGACTCTAAAAGGCCAGATATGGAGAGCAATCAAAAAGAAAGCTTTGTCCAGCTTACAAAATCTCTCATTGTTGTGGTTATGGACTCTGATCTGTTACAGCAGCAGTAAGTTTTGTTTACGGCCTTTAGCTTTTACAAAGAAGTTGAAAGAGGGACAAATATAATGTTGTCTCCAGTCCTTAACTAAAAAAAAAATTAAAAGGGGATGGGGGGGTGACAGGACAAAAAAAAAAAAAAAAGGACTTTTTGCTAGAGATGAGGACAAGTGGAGTTCATCTATAAAGTTTCTGATCCCAAATTTCTCAAACTTGGGCTATATCGCCTTTCCAGGTGACCCCATCTTTCTTAAGCTGCTCTTTGCTTCAGGATGTGCAAAGGAAGAGAGCCATCACCTCTCAGTCATGCCACACTTTAAATACTGCAGGCAGAACCTGGCTGTTCAGATGTTCTTAGCAGGATCCTCACACAGTATGTATTTCCCTTGGCCTCAGTCATTATATTTACTGGGCTCATCAACAGCATGATGAAAAAAGGGTGAATTCACCTAAACAAATAAATAAATAAATAAGCTTTCGTGCAGGAAGGCTGTCCTTGGTGAACTAGGTGCAGGTGGCTTTGCAGTGAAGAGGATTCAGAATTCCTTCAAGCCATCAGAAGTAGAAAATACAGGGTAACAGTGCAGTGCAAGCCAGACTGCTGCATATGTGTAGAGAGAAGTGCAGAAATCAAAATTAACCTAAAATTTGTAAAGTATTATTACAACAGTCCCTCAGGCCACCAGGAATTAAAACCTTTGGAAACATCTCATACTCTGTTCACTAAGTAAAAATATAATTAATCAAATTATATACATCTCAACCCTTACTGCAGCACCTGCATTTTTTTCTGTATAGAACTACTGATGCAGTTTAAAATCCCACTGCACAATAGTCTGTTTAGCATGCACAATTCTCACCTAAACATGACACTACTTCACCTGTATTCAGACTGACCTCTCTCCAGTCTAATAGCAACATCTTCAAAATAATATTATGTTCCTCTTTAGGCTTCCTCTAATTTAATAAAACCTTCTCAAGTAAAACTAATCAGTGGGTGACTGATGTAGTTGTATAGATACAGCTTTAATAAAATTACTAAGCTACATGTAAAAGCCAAATTTGCATAGAAGGGTTTCCTTTCACAAACAAATAAATGCTGAAAACATAATTTCAAGAAAAACTTGCAAAGAAAAAAAAAAGGGGAATAGCAAAGTAAAGTAATTACCTATCTCCCTTTGGTTTTCTTTTTTGTACTGTCTTCCCTTTGGGTCGTCTTTCACTTCCTAAACAGGGGCTCCCACCAGGGCCTGTTACCCGTATTGATTCAAGGCCTTTGGAAGATTTCTTAAAAGTAAATTCCACAGGTTCTCCTTCTTTTAGGCTTCTAAATCCTTCCATGTAAAGCTTGCTCTGTAAATAGGAAAAATACTCTTGGTTACCATTGCCTTAAAAACAGTATTTACATGTATAATCAACAGGACAAATTACCCCGTCTACCATCCTACAACACATACAAGTAGAGTAACAGTTTCCTCTGCATGAGCTGTAGCAGATGATACTATAAATTGTGGTCCTGGATACACTGAAAACCCCATTCAACACTAAACAAGTAAAAAGAACCTATTTTCAGTCTCAGCAAAACTGAAATAACATTTTCCTATTCCGTGATGAATGCTACAGGATGAAGCAGAAGAAATGCAGTATTCTTAAAACCCTTAAAAACTCTTAACAGGTGTCAGGAAGTGAAAAGGTCTGGAAAGAGAGCAAATGTTCACTTCAGAGAAAAATAATTTATGATCAAAGTTTTAATAATTTGCATTCCTTATATCTGAGACATGGGTCTGCTGCTCTGAAAATGAATCAAAGATACAGCAAGCATGAGAGGCACGAGGAAGGTATTCTGAACAAAGTCTGCTGACATAGGCAATTCAAATATCCCTAGTGAGCTGCTGAATTTCTGTTGACTACACCAAAAATCGGATCTACCTAGCATGACTTATGTATGAGTTTGTATTTTCATTCACATTAAAGGAAATTTTTATCATCAGGGCAAGTGAAATAAATATTGATAAATATTTTAATATTACACTGCAGCAGAAAAGTCTTGGACAAACTGAAGTCAACAGGAGCTTATCAGTGATTCTGATACAATGAAAATGTTCATCACGATTCCAAACAAATCATGCACAAATTATGTAAGCAAGCATTTCAGGATAAATCTGATTAATCAAGCTCTTAAATAAAATGATCATTGAGTTAAATTACAGGAAGGCTTTTGAGGGTGGTGGAGATAAAGTGGTTGCAGTACTCTTTTATTTTAGAAATTACATGGTACATGAATGAGATCAGTTGGACTCACAGAGAATATTACAAAATACTTAAATTTACACACATTTAGAGGTTTTTCAGGGGAGTTATAACACATATTTTCTTCCTTTGCTCATGAATTCCTCAGAGGAAAGAGAAAAAAAATGTGTACTGACTGATTCTTAATCCATTCTCTAGCAATCACTTGGCTGAACCAGAGTCAAGAAGGAAATCTTAACTGCAGTGCCATCCCAAATCAGTCACATGTCAAAAAAAGCCAAGTGACACACAGCTTGCATCTGTTACTTGACAAGTGCAACTAGGAACATGTACAAATCAGATGGCAATCCCTGACATGGGCTCCCTGTAACCATTCATGGGAGGTCTGCAGCACCAAGACACTGTTTTAGCAGAGCACAAGAACTGACACCTACACAATTCATACTTAGCACACAAGGAGGGAGCTGCTTCCTTCACAAGGATGCACAGAGAACAGGACCAAGAGCAAGAGCAGTTCCCCCTGAGCTGCTACAGAGCAAACTAGTTTCAGACACCAGGAGAAATTGCTCACTATAAAAAGAATTAAACAGAGAAGTCTAAAGTAATAGTTCCCTTTGCTGGAAATAGTTAAGACTCCTCTTAACCAGGGCACTGAATAACCCAATCCAAGGCCCTGCTTTCAGCAAGATCTTCAACCAGATGAAATCAAGGGGAGCCTTCCAACCTAGGCTTTCCTGTGATTCTGATTATCCTAACCCAGTGCTGGTGAGACTGGAGAACAGGATTACAGTTCCTGGTTCTGCAGCAGAGCTACTTTAACTACTCCCTGTTTTTCTGAAGAGGGGTGCCACTGCAAAGTCTGTTTTTCACAGCACTAATAGACTAAATTATAAATTATAAAATAATTTGGAATATTTATTTTAATGAAATCATGTGAAAGCAGCTATGCCTCAGCTTCCTGAAACCCCAAGTTCTCAGTGTACCCAGTACAAGACACTACTGCTGCTGGTCTGACTGAGTGGCTCAGGTGCTTATAATTTTTCCAGCAGCCAAAAGTAACCAAGAACACAGCTTCACTCATATTAGGACAAAGGCTGGTTTTGCTTATCCAGTTGTGCAGTTCTAGCAGACTTGGCTCTCGGAAACAAATGTAACAGTGAAACATGAGACAAATTGCTGATTTTATAGGCTAGAGGTTGAGCACTATTTAAAAGGTGGGAGTGATAGCATGGGAGGGCTGTGGGACACATGAAAGAAGAAATACATAGTATCTGTTCCCTGAATCATTGCCTTGGCTTTTTTAAAAAGTGGAAGTTTAAGGCATGAAAAAATAAATATGCAGATGTTCTTACTAATGCAACTGGAGGACAGTAAATGTACACAAACCAATGAAACAAACCACCCAGAAAAGCAGCATTATTTCAAGCAAGCTCTTCACTTTGAAATGCCTGTATAGCAATAATGGGATCTTCGCCACAATGAAGAAACATCCAAGTTCAGAATGTGCCAAAAGAAGACACCACCACTCCTCAACTGAAACAACAGGCACTGCCTGAGGAGTGAGTCCATCTCTAGGTCCATCCACAACTCTTCAGTCTTCAGTGGCCACCAAGGGAAATCTTGATGAAAGGAAAGAATTGAACAATGTGTATTCTGTCCTAAAATAAGCACACAGTTGAATGTTCCAAAACCAGACAATCAGTACAACACAAATGGGTGCTAATCACAAGGGAAGCTCAAAGGCATAAGTCCTTATTTTCCTGCAACACTCAACACAGCATGCATGCTTGTCTACTTGTTTAATTACAACTTAATGAAGATACAGTTAAGTCTCAGTAAGAGTTATGCATTTTTTTTCCTGAGTTTCACCATTATTAAAAAATACCAAAAGGTTAACATCTGATACACATAACATTGTCTTCTACTTTACCTCAAAATAAATACTTGCTTAAAATGTAACTTAAGGCAGGGCATTATTAGTATTCTAGACTGTTTTTATTTTTCTCATTTCACTGTTAGCAACAGAACTCGATTCCTAAACAAAGCACTCTATTTACAAGAGATTTTTGAACATTTAAAGCCTTAGTAAAGCAACAATCATGCTTTCATGAATCACATGTTATGCAGGTGTACATTTTTTGCATGTGTTTTTTTCGAGCACTTTTAACAACAAAAATGTTGAAAAAACCCACTTCAAATGACTTGCACAGTTCTCTCCTTGAACAGATCTCTACAACTTTTCAGTGTTAGAGATGGACTTGGTGCTGTCTGATTTACTGTGCAAATGTATAGCTCATGGTGAGTCTCTGAGGGTGCAGTAACAAATGAAAGCCATTGTGAAAAAATGGCATTTGGAAACCAGCAAAACAAATCTAAAACCTGAATCCCTCTTAACTTGTCTAAAGAGTTGGACAAAAAATGTCTGTAAAGTTGATAATTTAATGTTGAGAGACCTAGCTCAGTATTTTCCTCACATTACTTAAACAAATAAAACTGACACAATTAAAAGCAGCCAGAGTTTCTAGTCAGTGAACCATTTCTAGAGCCCTGAATGGGATGTATGGGCACACCGCCAACAAACAAAGAGAAAAACTTGAAAGCAACATGCTTTTCCTTGTTTCTCTCTTTCAGCTGTCAGAGACTTTACTGTTATTTTTACCAGCAGCCAATACAGTGGTTTCAGGCTGGAGGTTTTTTTTTATTCTCTTTTTAAATTTGACAGAACCATTTATGGTGCTGTGGAAGTTTTTGGGTTTTTTTTTGTTTTGTTTTTTTTTTTAATAGATAACCTAATGTAAAATCTCACACGTCTCTGTTACAAGCAATGGCTTGGTCTAAAACGCTGGCAATCTCATAGGTAGTACTGGCAACAACAAATGTGAATAGAAAACTCCATGACCACAAGTTCATGGAAAGCATTTCCTACTACAAAACAAAAATCAAAACTTAACAAATATAAACTGTATTAGCAAAATGGTCCCCAAAGAAATGCACCAATTCCTGGGCAGTGTCAGGGAGTGCTTACAGCTTTCACCAGGCTCTACAAAAGAAAGGAAGTTTGGAATTAAGGATCATTACAGGGGCCCTGATTGCCTCAGATATGTGTGCATTACTTTTAATAAGTGTGGGGAATAAGTGCCTCATCACAACTTTGCCATTTCTAGTCAGGGCTGTGAAGAACTGCTGTTGCAGACATTAAATCCTTTAGAGGGATGAGGGGGGAAAAGTTATTTGGTGGCATTCTGCTTACCTCGTTTATTTTCTGTATCTCTCATTTCTGACCCTTTTTATCTAGTGATTGATTGATTGCTTAGTACAATGACCAGATGCCACCAGTATGCTGAGTTTCCCAATGTAAGAAAACTGTTTTCCCTCCAAAATGATCTACAATTAAATCCAGACATGAAGGAAAGCATATTCTAAAGCCCAAGCACAATAAAGATTGTAAGAAAATCTCTCCAAAACAACCTCGTACAGTTCCATCAAGAGCCATCAAGCTTTGAGTAAAGCAAGGGTACACAGTGAGAGGACCCAGAAGTAAAACAATTTACACTGAATGCATACTAGTGCTCTTCCCTGCATTAGGTCAAAACCCATGCAGAATAGTATCAGTTGCATGATACAAGTCCTGCTACGAGGACTTTTGCTGTTGACCAAAAGTTCATTATAGGAGGTTTGTGTTTATGTATTTTTGCAGGCAGAATGCTAAAGCACACGAAAAAAATTCACTACCCTGAACAACAGCCCTTCCAAGGGCAATGTGCAGCACTGCTGCACTAACACAGGATTTGAAGACTGGGGACTAGCAAAACACCTCAACATTGCTCCTGCTGACCCTCAAGGGCTTGTTCCTGCTCCTAGAGGCTTATCTTGCACCAAATCTGGCACTTCTTTTGGTCCTCCCCATAAGCCAATTTAACTCGCTAATCTGACAGGAAACAAACCCAGTTTAAAAAGAAGGGGGGAGGATAAGAGGAAGAGGAAACAGAGATAGATTTTTGTTTTTTCAGTGAGCTAAATCTATTCACAGAGAAGTTCAACGAGCTCTAGGGCATACACAGTGGAAACAGCAACTTTTCGATATGAGAATGTGCTCCTTAATATTTTATGCGAAAAACCGAACTCTACAGCATTACATGGTGTTTTTTTAAAGTTTAACATAACACAAAGTAACTTTCAAAAAGCTACAAAACACTATTTCTCAAAGATTTGTACTTCAGCTCTAAGACAAGGAAGAGCCATGTACACTACATGTATAAAATATGAGAAAGGGTGAGCTACTGCAAGTAACTTTACAGTAGGGAAAGGGCTGGTATGTAGGCAGTAACCACATGCAGCTGGTACACTGCAATTTCACACCTTTATTTACTCGGAATTTGTTTCTGTCTTGAATTTCCACCATGACCGTAGTCATGTTCATAACCTTGTTTCCATTCATCATCCTGTCGCTGTCCCCACACTGTTATTTTTCTTACTGAGAAGTGTGCAAAGGTATTTATTTAACTTTTGAACAAAAGGCTCTGTCTAATTCAAAACCACCCTCCCTATACAACAGAAGGATTTCTTCTTTCTCAGTTTATGTATCTAAGAAACTTCTATTAACTGATTTAAGAAGTTTAAATGAATTCTAATTCAACTTAATACTTACAGATCTTGTTCCGTCACAACTTCCAGGAAGTGATTTCTTTTGATAATCGATTCCTTTTTTGCATTACTTTTCTCAACCCAATATCCCTCCCAAGAAAAGGGTCTCTGCTAGAATGATTATGTAATTTGCCACAATTCTCCTTTTCCTTGGGATACAAGTTGAACCTTTTCTCTGTTTAAATCTCCAGTACTTCAGCTCACCTACGTTTACTAAACAGTTCTCCTAAATTTAACACGTTCACCTTTAAAAAATTGCCAACTTTCTGTCATCTCATTTAACTTACACCAAGTAAACACCTTTCATGTTTTACCTTCATTTTTTAAACAAGCATGTTTTCTGTAAGGTCAGCAATTTCTT
The DNA here is from genome assembly GCA_013400575.1 of Peucedramus taeniatus. Classification (NCBI taxonomy): domain Eukaryota; kingdom Metazoa; phylum Chordata; class Aves; order Passeriformes; family Fringillidae; genus Peucedramus; species Peucedramus taeniatus. The sequence goes on along the minus strand of WBNO01006535.1, from coordinate 97,312 downwards.
TTAAGCCCAAAATAATACAACTTCTATTCTGAAGTACTCTTTTGGTAAGAAAACTAATGATGGTTGTGTACAGAAAAAACACATTATTATGTAATAGTATTAGACATGTTGTCTGTGCATAAATCTAAGCTAGAGATCCACAACAAGTCTCTCATAATTCCTTCACGAAGTAAATTCGGCCAAATAGATTTTATTGTGTCCATGCTACTCTTTGTTTCTGAAGTGCCAACTCCACTGACAACACCGTACCAATTTTCTGCATAATTTTAAGTATTTGTGTTCAGGCCATGAATGCAATTTGGCCGTGTTCTCGCTGTCTCTGTATCCGGTTACACATTCAGCAGCGGCTGTTCTGATTTTGTATACTAACGAAAAGAGCCTGGATATTAAGCGTATCTTTTGCTTTCCCTCCTCGACCTAACCCTCTTTTCTTGCTATAGTAAGTGTATTTTTTGTCAGTGTAGCACCTACACAACTAGTGTTCTGCCAGTAATTTTCACTCTTCTTTTCATAGACCATTTATGTTACCGCACATGTAATTCTTATTTACCCAATTTTCATTGTTCTGTGCTTTAATACCAGGCATGAAAATCAAAACAGTCTCTTCTCTTATTTCTTAGTTTAAGTATTTTCTTATCAGTCACACTAGGCACAAGAGAGAACTGACTCACTTCAATCAGTTTCAAAAGGGAAGTTCCTCTTTTCCCACCAAAGCCTCACTTTGACTCAGGAAGAAAACCGTTCAGCTCTTGGCAATGCCAGATTTCTGCTTTATTTCTGCTCCCTGAACCAGTTCAGTGTCATCAAAAAACCCACCAGAACACCTCAAAAGAATCCTTGTGAATGTGCAGCCATGGCAGGTAAGGCTGTCCTATGCAGCACCTTGCCAACATTTATATTGCTTCCGTGACCTCCTGAAAGCACACTATTCATCTCAGATAGTTTAATCTCACACTGTTATTCCCAGACCCTTGGAAGTTCCCCCACTGAGAAGCATCTTCTTCTCTTGCTGGTCTCCCAATGGTCTAACACCTCCAAGCTCCCTCCCCACAAGTGTTCCCTTGCTACCAGCGGACTGTACTGCAGTGTACAGACACCCCAGGATGGGGGCCCTTTCCTTCCTTCACTCACCACTGAGCTAATTCCACCCTCAGGTAAGTGCAGTCACCCCATGCAACTGAAACCACCTCCTTCTCTGTCCCCAATGCTCATCTGCTGTCATGCAGTTCTGCAGAAACCCGAAGGCTCCTTTCTACGAATATTAGGAACAAACAAACATGACCTTTTATGCAATCAATAAACAGGGTAGATTATCCTCTTTCTATTTTCATCAGGATGAGGCTCTTTCTTCCCCACCCCCCCAGTTTTTATTCTTCCAGGATATGAGGCCCTGATGTCCAGCTGACCAGACTCTCCAAGGCATCCTGATATTCAATCCATTTTAGTGATGCTTCCAAGCGGAAAACTTCCCAAGAGGGAAGAAAGCCATCATCAGAGTCTTTGGTGTACCTCTTCCCCTGATAATGTGCAATAAACTGAAAAATTCAAGAGCTGCATACTTTTGTAGGGTCCACCTAGGCATAGTATTTTTCAAACCTCCTCTCTGTTAAAAAACACATACTTCCAAGGCAGAGGTCAAAACAAGCCATTCCTGCAGCTCATCTATTACATGAAGAAAGAAGGTATCATACAGAATCCTAGACCTTTACTCTTTCTCTTCTTGAAGGAAAAAAAAAAAAAGAAAAAAAAAACAGGAAAAGAAAAACAGAGTGGGCCACCAGAAAATCCATAAATACCACCAAGTCCACTCCTCTAATTTCTTCCAAAATGTATACAAATAGAGCAAAACCTGCAAGACGGATTTGGCTAAGCTGTCTCCTGTCAGGTATCTCTCCTGTAAATTTAATGCTGAGGACAGAACACAGCATGGCTATGCTTCTATGCTTGACTCATTTGAAAAACCACGCTGAATACACTGAAACACAGTTCTCTTCTAGCAGATCTAAAAATTAGCCAACTTCAGTGTACATCATTCCACAGAGGTGGAAATCAAAAGCACAGGAAGGCGCAAGGTACAAGTCACAGTCTGCTGCATTTTTCAAGTACTGAAAACGTACTCTGGTAGAAAGCAGAGTCAATGGTAGAGTTATGTCACCTAAACCACAGTTTCCTGCAGATATACTACACCTTTCTGGTGTCATTAACGATGTTTCCAGAAACAACTGCAGCACCTCTATTTTCCATGCCTGCCCTATGATGTCTGTGACCTTCATTTCTGTGCTCCTCTATACACCCCCATACAGAAGAATGACAACCCCTGTGTCAAGAGATGTTTAAGCTATATAAAGGTTTCTTATCCACCTCCCTCACCACCTCCCACCATCCCAAGACACTGCATATAATTAAAAATAAATTAGGCCCAGATTGTGATCTGCTAATTCAGATGTAGCAGGATGTCTCTCTGCACACGCACCTTTCCCTTCCTCTGCATAAAAGTGGCCTGAGAGCTATGTTTTCTTACTGTAGACCCTTAACATCTATCTCTGAGGAAGATGTTCTTAACTTTTAAATTGTATACCAGCTGCAAAAAGGTACCAAGAAAATTCTGAGAAAGCAGTTCATCCACCTTTTTGTAACCCTCTCACATGAGAAAATTAAGTGGTTCACACTTCACTGGTAAACAGAAGAATGGCTAACACTGTGGGCAGCTACAGGAGCCACAGGCTGACACTAAAAACCCCATGCATTTTAAACAAATGAATCAGCAAATCAGCATACATACAGAGTCCTGAACCTCCTATTCTCATGGCAAAACCTCCATCTCACCCTATTCTCATGGCAAAACATATCCCAGTTATCCTGACCTGCCTCTTTCTTCCTGAAGCATAGTGTGACACGTAGCCACCAACAATTCTGCAGCCCAAAAGAGAAACGGAACATTAGGGTGGGTAGGTAGCAGGGTTATATTGGTAGATACAGGCTAATGACCAGGACAGAAAGAATCTTACTAGTGAGCAGTAAATAGAGGTAGGACTCTGGGGATGGTAAGGATGGAGGTAAGAGACTGGATGGTTGTTGGATCCTGATGGAATGTAGCAACTGGACTTTCTCAACAGGCCAGGGACAGGGTGGTGGAAGGGCTGGGTAATGCCAAAAAGCCAGGGCTGGTACCTTACAGTGAATGGGCTAGGGCAATGGCCTGGCTGAAGACTGAAGCCAAAACCAAGCTGTGAAAAAGTAGTGGTTGATAGTTATAGCATCTCCAGGTTCTCAAAGCCTCAGACAAACCAACTGCGCCCTCTTCCCAGTCAAGTACTGGGAGCAGAATGAAAGTTTACAGGCCAATCCTGACTTGGGTCATGCTGGCAGTCCACCCCTGCCCCTACCTCCTTTTTTCTCTTCCTTCCCAGCTAACTATGGGCTGGAGTCTGAAAAACTGTCCTCATATCACTTCCACCCTCTCCAAGCCCTGGGCTGAGAACTGGAGCCTGCCAGCCCAGCACAGCACCGTGACTGCAACTTCACCTCAGAAACCTGAGATCATGCTGCAGAGAGTGTTTTCTGAAAACCACCATCAGCTGCTTTACTGCAAAGCTCCTCCATGCTTCAATGACCTCTTCTAATTCTTCAGAGAAAAATGCTGTCTGCTTGAGAGTTCCTTTGAACCAGGGAGAGGGAGTAAGTGAACATACTTGGTATTTTAGCCAACTGAGAGTAACCATGGCCTAATGGTTACTGCCCAATTCAAAGACAAAAATCCATTATCTTGTAAACAGACACCTCTCTTGAACTATTCACCAGCTTTTGGGCAAACATAGTTTTCACTTTTATGGTACAGGTGTCCTTGCTTCCCACCAAGGACTCACGCTGCACTGTGCAAGGTCCTACACAAATGACAAAAGAAGCCATCCACAGGCAATACATCAATGCTGCTAAACCATTTGGAGGTCAGAACCTGTATTTACCATCTATTCTTAAATTCCATTTACTTAATTTGCCAGTATACAAGCAAAACACAAAAATAAAATACTGGTTAGAATATTTGTTTACTAAAATCAAAGTCGCCGTGCGCACAAGAATAAAACAAGATTATCTGACAAAATTGGTGGGGTTCAAATGTTATTGCTTATAAAACGAGCAATAAACAGGCTGAAATTTTTACTGGGGATGGTCAGTTATTTTCACAACATTATCCATACTGTAAAATGAAAACTCTTTTCCCTTTACAATAAAAGCAAAATTAACAGCAACATTTATACTATATTAACAATTCCTAACTTATGATTCAAGGTCTCTAGCACTTCTCTGATTCCTTAATTATGGCTTCTTTATCTATTCTTGGACAGCAGGTTATACACATTTACTCAACTTTTGCTTTTTTTTGTTAGAACGAGATAATCAAGCATTACATCAGTTCTAACAACTTATAGGCAGCTATATTTTCATTTGATACAATTTTATCAGAATTACAAGTATCTATTAGGTATTCAGATATCTGAACAAAAGAACCCATTTGGTTTGGATGAAGAATGAGCACAAGGTTATTTTATACTTCAAACTAGCATCACTTTCTTTTTTATGAGGGAAGGGAGTGGAAGATGATCTAAATACATGACAATCAAGGTACTAGGTAGCAGTGAAACCAGTAATAAATGTCTAATTGTATGTAACAGGAAATGAGTGTCTGACTTCAAATTAAATTAATTTTTAGAAATACACAGCAGTGGGAGGAGATAGCATTGAGGATTCGAAAAGTAATGTGAACTTAGCAGCACTTTTAACTTAGTATTTGGGAGAATGCTTAATTTTTAACTTTACTGTGAACTAGTTCCCTAAACAGCTGCATTTTAAAAACTAACAGAATTTTTTGGTTCTGAGCCAATTCTGTTATCAAATATATATTCTGTTACAAAATATACAACCTGTGTTTCAATGAATTGAATTTAACTGAATTTACAGTGATAAAAATGAGAAAACAGCATTTAAGGCAAAACCCTTTTCAAGTAAATGGAAGGCAGATTAAAGTGATTTTTATGGAAGAGGGCTAAGGATTTTAATTATAAATTATAAACTGTTTAATGTTAGCATAGGTATTGGAGAGGTGCTAAGAAATGCTTGAAGAACTTTACTTTTAAAATACAGTTTTATTACTATGGTTATGAGTATGTTTATTTAGGTAGGAAGTAATTGTGAAATTCGAGTATCATGCATGCAACTGCATCAATCAAATGACAATAATGTTGACTTCAGCTCAGATTGCAGAGAATAAAAGACTACTTAAATATTATTTGAGACTCCATTATTAAATCTGTCATTTTTATGTCCTAATTTTAGCATGTTCTGGCAAAGAATGTAAATGTTTCTGAGGCCTCCTGAAAGAGGGTCAGACCAGCTGCAGCAGGAAGACAGAAAGGGGTTCCTTAAGGACAAATCCTTCCTCTTGCAGTGTGCTGACACAGCTCCCATCAACACTCGTGCAGGAGAGCAGACCCAGAAGTATCACCCTGCTAATTCTGAATGTGTTTGCTTTGTGGGTTGATTACACCTCAGACACGCCAGACACATCTCATTATGAAACCCAGGCAATGACTAGTTCTGATGCAGTTGTAAGGCAAACAATCCATAGGAGAAATCCTTCCAAACACACATTTATGGTTCAGCTGCCTCACCTAGTAACATCCCTCCAATATCTGTCCTTCTTTCAGTACTAGAAGCCTGCTGTTTCACAGGGCACTGGTGGCATGGTATGGCACACTCAGGTTTCCCCTGCCTGTCAGGGACACAGATCCTGGCTGACAAAGGGAGCCCAAACAAGGATTGAGTATATTCTCTTCCAGATACCCTTTCCAGGCCAAGGGATCAGAAGACCAGGCTTTGCAGTATTTATGTTTTCATAATTTCCAAGAAATTTATTTCTACTGTACCCATCTGTAGTAAGATTCAATCAGTCATAATTATATTATTCCTCCTAGTTCTGGCTGAAGACTTTTCTTCCTCATAACATTACTACTTTTTATTGGAGAAAAAAACCCCAGAACTATAAAAAAATTGCAATTTTTTTCACCACACATATTTATGTTTCCATTCAGTCTTTTTGCTGCATTGGTGTAATGGTCTGTTCTCACAGACAGCCATAACATCAGTGAAAGCTTCCAGCCCTCCCCTTCCCTACCCACACTAACAGCTCAGTACCCCAAAAACCTGAAATCCATAATAAACAAAATGCAGCCTGAAATCTCTACCATCTGTATTACTCTTTTACAGGTCCAATAAAAGTGGCCTGCTCCCCGTGCTGTTTGCTTTAATACCAGAAGTAAACAAATCCCAGGCTTCATTTTTATTGGACTGTTTGAAAGGAAAAGCTCCAAAGACTAAAATCAGAGCTACATCATATAGTAACTATAATGCAAGAAACCCAGCTGAGTTGTAGGAAAAAAAAAATTCTGTGCACTATTTCTTTTTCTGGACTCCTTTCAGTGACAATATGACCATACAACATTTATTTTCTGGCTACTATGTAAGATGCAGCCATTTGTAGCTGAGAGCACAATACATTATGGAATGGAAGGGGGCAGGTAATAGGTGATCATAAAAATCGAGTACAAATTGAAGTGAGAGAAATAAAAAAAGGTTAGACTTATTAGGTGTGTGACTTCAGCTTCAGTATCATCTATGTGTTCATCCCTGACTGTACAAACTCAGTATCCCTTACAGCAGTTCACACAAATGTGTATGAGCATGTGAAAACACACATGTCATTTAAAGCCAACTCCATAACCTAGCTCCATCAAATTGATCAATCAAACAGCAACCAAATTAAACACTAGGCCACACAAAGTGTCCATTACAAAGTAAAATAAAGTTTAGCTAGGAAGCTCTTGCTGGCAGAAAATGTGACTTATCAGTAACCTGAGTTCTGCAGATATCTCTTGTACATACTACACTATGGTAGAACTGGTATGGTTCAGTATTTAACCACAAAAGCTTTTTTAAATCCAGGCAGCACCTATATCAGATGCATGTGCCCAGCAGCTCCCAAGTATCCATTGGGAGAGGAAGAGAGCAGGATCAGAAAGAAAGCTACAGGAGAAGAAAGACTTCTGACCAAGTGCTCAAGCACTCACTAAATTAACTTTAATGATTATCAGTAGATTCACCTGAGCATGGGCCAACATCCATTTGTGCAGTCTTTGACTCAGTTATAGTTACAGATAGCTGTGAAGATGCAGGGAAGTAAATCAGGAACAATCACCTATGTGTGGGAATGACTCAGGCTTTGGTAAAAGGAAGGAGGTGAAACTGTTATGTGAAATAGCTGTGCTCTATTCCACCAGGTGTCGACAGCTGGTAAAACACAGTTTTTAATCCAAGTCAGATTTTGCACACTCAGTCAAAAGCTATCTCCACCTTCAGGTGGGGACTCAATGCTGCTACAGGTAAGAATGGGGATGATCAGGATCTAACAGTTGTTGGTTCATCCAGGCTCCATGCAGTAAGAGGGAGGAAATACAGATTCTGGCTGTAGGTCCCCCTCCTGCAGTGCAAGAGGAGGCCTGAGAGCTATGGGCTTGTACAGAGGGTGCACAGGGATAAGCTGGGGAGCAGATCTGCCTGCCTGGCCAGATGGGAACATGAACAAGAGAGTCTAATTTTCTCTTATAGAACACATAAAGGACAAAAGGCATAAAGAGATGACCAGACAAGAATTTCACTAACCAAAACCAACAAAGATATCAATGTGGTGCTATGATCTCCTCTGGAAAAATCTTTCAGCAATTTTGGATAACACAATAAGTATGTCTAATTAGACAGGCACAGTCTAAGAAAATATTCTGTGATAGAGCTCTTGCAAAAAATAATAATGGATTAGTAAATGCTAACACACTGCAATTCTGTTCACTATGCTGACAAATTGAACCTGATAAATCTGCGTTTTAGGTGTTTTGAAGGCTAAAAAGATACATTACTAATGTCTGTATCCACAAAGAAGTAGTGCATTAATTCCAGACACTGACAACCACCTTACACAGCAGAAAGAAGATGACAAAGCTTTGTACTACCTCTTCCATCTCAGAGAACAGAATGATTCCCCAGGAGTGGCTATGATGCTGGAAGAGCTGGCAGGCTGTGCAGCAATGTACCCACAGGCACTGTGACACAGCACAGCTGGTCAGGAGATTGGACACCATGGGCATGAAGTGTACTTGGAACATGTTTCCACACCCTGGCAAAAAAATAGCACAGAAAAGGAACCACAAACAACCACCTCCTCCAAGAACAGTAAGTATCATGGGCTACAGGACAGTGTAGGCTTGGTAAACACTACTCACGAGCAAAATGTGCTCATGGACAAAGACAGAGTAGAAAAAACCAGAACCGACCAAACAAAACAAAACAAAACTTAGGATACTGACTAATTTTGAGACCAATGTGACATAATTTATCTCACTTTCCTAAAGAGTTCAATTCAACAGATCTCAAGGACGAACTAGCAAACCAGCTTTTTTCTTTACAGCTACATGGTACTTTTGCACGTCCCAGACCACTCAGGTGTGACCACTATTTCATATATATAAAATATGTTATTATATATATGTTCATATATATAAAATAGTTATTTTAATAAAGCAAGGAAATCATAAGATTATATTAATGATTAGTCACCTGTCAGGTTTCTGCAGTTCATATAGCATGTGGGATTTCTTATGGCTGGCTTTGTTCTGTAAACATGGGAATATTTTTCAGAGTATCCAGGTGCATAAACGTCTGTTATATAGACAGGCAAGATATTTTTGAAATAAGAAATTGAAAAAAAAATGTTTACAAGAAAATAGAAAGCCAAGACTACAAAAATTTAGAGACTTGATTGTTGTGGTTTTTTATAGTTAACACATATTAACTTGATTAATCACACTCAAGTATTTCCAGAGAAATAAGCCCCTGAAGCTAACAACAAACACGGGAAACTTAAAAGTGAGAGAGGGGCAGCGCTGGGCAGTTAGACATTCAAATACATAGAGAAGAAACACCATAAAAACAGATGCAGAGCTGGAATATACATGATTTTCATAGACTCAAGACCTCAAGTTTCCCTCCTGTAAGCAACTAAAACTAGGAATACCGAAGGTATTCCTAAAACTAGGAATTCCGAAGGGTGCAGAAGAAAAACAGGCATCTTCACAGTCAAACATACTGTGCATGTACTCACAGATAGTTAAGTCACAGGTATCTCTCCTGGGAAATAACACTCTTACCCAATCCATTTCTCATTGCTTGATATGATAGTGAATGAAGGCTTATCACATATAAAATCAAAACCAGTAGCAAAGCCAGCTGTTGTCTGGTGAAAAGGACACAGAACTGGCTACGTATGATCGGTCAAGTAAGCACATGGCCAGGACAGTGACAGAGCTCTCCAGCAGTGCTCTCGTAAGAACAGCCCAGCAAAGCCACATGCAACAAACTGGGCCAAATCCTAGGATCCTGGATAAAGTAACATGGATCTTCCAGTTGGAAAAAATAAAAACAAGCGCTGAAGAATGAGAAAGGTCGTTCTAAATAGAAAGGGTTAGGTCCCTGCTCAGAAACTGGAAAGATGAACTGGCCCAAAGAGACTTCATTGAAGCCATCTGGAGAAAATGGGTGTTACTTAGCCCAGAAAATTACATAGCACTGCTCTTCAGTCACATGCTCTATGGCTTGTGATTTTAAGATGCTTTTCCCTCTGTTGCCCTTACTTCTATAAAAATTATACTTCTGTTTGAAGGTCATTTCTGGTCACTGATTAACACACCACTGCTCTTACAGGAAAAAATGGCAGTTATGAGCCCAGTTGCACTTGCTGAGCAGGAACATCACAGGATCCTTTTACAAGAGACAGGATGACCCAGAGCCAGGAAGCAGCTGTGTCATGGATTCAGCCTGGGAGAGGCTGGACAGGTTACCAATGCAGCGTGCCTCAGTGCTTGCTAACACATGATGCTTCCCTGTTTAGGGAGCAAAAATTCTGCTGAAGGGACTTTTAAGTATTGTTAAAAGTTTCTGTAAAGACAGAGCCCAGAGCTTGCCTGCTGAAGGTCTGGACTGCTTGCACTTCAAATGTCACCAGTTTATTTCAACACACCGAGTCCCTTTCTTTGCACTGGTGCCTTTGGTTTTCTGCCTTTGTGCCCCACACAGTAGAACATAAAGGCAGAAACACTGGTTTTGTTTATACAAAGATTCACACAGGGCTTGGTCTCAATTACAGCTAATGGTGTTTGAACAACCATCTGAGTCCTAAAATTTTTAAATTCATAGTAATTTTTATGAATTTTTAAATTCATAAAAAAAGATATATTTTTTGGCTGGTCAAAATGGCTCCATGCTTCAAAGCAGGATAAAACTCAGAGGAGCCAAGAGGAGCTTCGCTCACCAAATCTCACAGTGTAAACTATCACTACTAGATACATGGCCATCTACGGTGTTTTTCTGAAAGCTGAAGAACTCTCACCCCCCAGAGTGCATTATTAATTACCTGATATATATAAAACATTTGCCGCACCTGTTTTGTGTTTTTCTACATCAAATAGTAGCACTGCATCATTTCTGATACAGTCTACTCCTAAGTCTTGAACACCTTCTGACTCAATCTTCTAAACACCAAGGCTATTTTTAGCTTCCTTAACACGCTTCAATTTCAGGGCTTAACTGGAATTCCTAATAAAGAAATGGTAATATGCTTAATAATGTGCTTAGACTTATAAGATATACTAACTGTATTTTATGCTGTAACAACGTGTAATCACAACTCTATGGAATATTGTGGGCTTGTCCCTGATACTTTTCTGCTCCATTACAGGTAACATAAGAAGCTATCCAGGCAAGTTTTTTGGCCAAATACGACATTTCGGTTCTTGAAAACAAACCAACCAACCCACTGCAAATGAACTGATCATAAATAAAAGTAGTTGGCTCTTTAAACAGCAGCCTCAATCTATAATATCTTACAAAATTCCATCAGTATGTGTAGAGAAAGAGAGGGATATGGATATCTATGTGTAGATACATACAGAGTATCCTATTTTCAGAATATCTTGTTTTCAGAAACTATTTCTGAAATGCCAACACAACTAAAACGATAGAAACTCATTAATGTAATTTTAAAATGCAAGCAATGGCCTTGTCAGGAAAAAGGAGAAGCTCCTTTCTGCTCTTCCCTGCTGGAAATGCAGATTCTTTCCTTCACCCGCTGTACCAGCTTTGGCAATCATCTGAGTCATCACCAATTTAGGTAGCAATGTCCACACAAATGTAATTTAAAAGAAAAAAAGATAGGGTTGTGTATGTTTTGTTTTTAAAACAAGTTTAACTTGCTGAACTGCTTGATGCTGGAGCCTGGGCGAGCACAGAAAGAGCAAAGAAAGTAAGACTGCTCCTTCTGATGCAGTCAATCTAAATGTGCTGAACTATGTCAAACCAGACCCTAAGAGTATCAGTTGAACTTAACTTTAAAAGATAAATGAAGTTTAGTAATTAAAAGCAATTTCAAAATACTTTTCTTTGTGGGATGTTTCACTTAGGTATTCACACACTGAGGTCAGAACTCAGAGGGATACAGATGAACTCTTCATGAAAAATTTTGACCATGCACAAAGCCTTTCAATAATGACAAAGACCAGTTCAGGACCTCTAAAAAAATATATTCCAAGTTTACTTTGCACTTTACTGGGAAGTAAATTTGTTTGCATTAACATCATATACTAAATCTATACAATTAAGATCTGGTAAGCCTAGTAACTGATGAGCCAGTCAAGACACGATTTTTTTCAACCCCTTTCTTGTATCATCTTCACACTTCTATTGCCTCTAAAATAATGGATCAGTAAGAGCTAACATAGAGTGCTGAACCAGAGATGGCAAGTACTGTTGGATTAAGTCTGAGTAAATAGTTGAGCTTCTTAGCAGCTAGGAACTAATATAATGCAGGAATGAAGAACATTTCTGAGAAAATATCTAGTTTGTGGAGCAGTGGACCACAGGGCTTTAAAAATTATTGCCATGAGATCCCCCAAAAAGCAATTAAGTGACAAGAAAATACATTCTACTTCATTATCAGAACCCAGCCTACACAGCAGCTGATAAATAAAATGGTGCTGAGCACACTATGCTGATTCCTTCTGCTCTGCAAAAAGGTGTATTATCAATAGCTCACACAGTATTTGGGAAATACATGCAGGAAAACACTACCATCCTAAGTTCCACTCAGACCGTGGATGGGGCTAAAGTTAAGCACAATCTTCATTCACTGTATTATGAAGAAAAATTTCAACCTCCAGCAAGAAACAGTAAACCTGACAATCAAATATGTACTCACATTTTAGACTGTAACTGTGGGCTCATCTTCACTACTGTTAAATCAATTGTACTTAACTCAATTACAGTGAGGTAATTACATTAACATGAGTCAGTGCATCCACACATGGCATTTGCACGTGTGCTGAGTGAATTGCTGTTACCTCCCACATGGCACAAGTACTTTGCTCAATCACATTAAACAGGACACAGCTCAGGACACTTTCACCTGCAGTTCAAGCCACCACAGTGCTGTCAAATGCCTCTATCCCACCTGTACAGGGGGAGACCTATTGCACAGCTGCCCTTAACCAGGTACAGACTAAGCTGGGTGTGGGTTTACCTATCCACTGTAGTGCCTTTCATCTTCTAAAATTGACTATGTCCTACTCCTTTTGGAAAGGGAACAAAAAATACCCATCTTTGCAATCTGTTATTATTAAACTTAAAGGTGATGAGAACATTAACGGTGATAAATAAATTTTAACAAATCAACGCACCTGTGTGAGTTACAGAGCTGCTACCATTGCCACTGGCTCCTACCAGCATCTGCTGGCAGACATGTGCACCCATCTCAAGTCTCTGTGGTCTCAGGCTACATACATGCCTCTAATCAACAGCCTGGGCATCACTCCCTGGTTCTGAAGCAAGGTGGCACAACGTAATTTAAGGTTAATCTGGCAACATTCTTTCCTTTTCCACTTCTGCGCCATTCCCAAAAGACAGGGTGGCTGTGCTCCGACTGCTGATGGGAGCAATGCCTTCCTCTGTGTGCCAAATGCAGTAAAAGTTGCTGTGGGGAGGGGAAAAGCCAACAGAGGGAACAACGTGCAACCTCTCTCAGGATGGAGGATCACACTCAGCTGCCTCAGTCTGCCCCTGGCCCGAGGTTATTTATCACTAGATGCAGTCTTAAAGCCCACAGAGTGAGCAATTCTGGTTTGTTAACTGGGAGAGTTTCTGTTACTGCTTGGGCAGGTGCTTGCAGAAATTACCGATAGCTGGCTTTAATTTAAGCAAGAACCTGGTACCTGTGAGCACAGCTCAGCAGTGCTCCTTGCTCATCTCTGGATCCTGAGAGAAATCTCTGCGCTACTTTTTAATATAACTGACAATCAGTTGCCAAGAAACTGAATCTGTAGTCAGGCATGTAAAAATCAGACCCACAGGTACAGCAAAATAAAGTAATGCAAAAGGTCCTTTCTCTTAAAAGACTTGCCCCAAGCCACAGAACACAGTATTAAAGAGACTGTTATCAGATATTCACAATACTTGTGAATGCCTCTCCTCACTGTGTGTGAGGAATGACTGATAAACATGGAAATGAAATCCCAACTGCGGAACACATTCTCTATTGTCCAGGTGTATGACAAGGTTAACAAATGCTAGTGCTCAAATCCTATCAAAGGGAAGATGAAAATCAAACTAAAGGTGGGTATGACTTTGGAGACATAAGGACAAGAGGAATCAAAGTTTCTTATGCTTGTCTCAAGAAGCACTTTCTAAAACAGTTTTGAAGAGCTTCATCATGTACTCACTAGGCAGGAATAAGCACACTTTATCACAAAAGTACAAGTACCTTCTGCTTACATTCTGCATTTGGACACACTATCCTACAAAACATGGAACCTAGAATACTAATAGGAATAGGTTAAATATACTAATATAAGGTTCTAAAATATCATTATTACAAAACACTAAGTTAAGGTCCACTTCGGAATAAAAAAGTGTATTTATACAGATCAGAGATGTCATATCTTAGGAATGAATAAAAGGCATTATTTTGCAAGGACAAATTAATATTTGAATTCTATCACATGGTTTTTAAAGGTTTATTTCAGGGAAACTTGTTTGAAATGAAAAAAAAAAAAAATCCTATTTGGTGGTTGCTTGTCTTTTTAGACTGAGCATGCTTATTCTTATTTCTCCAGTCTTATTTTTTCTGAATTGTAATAACAAATCACAAGAGAAAAAACAGATCTTAACGAAATCTATTTAGGGCTTTTTCACAAATAGCTGTGCTATCTTTCAAAATTACATGTCAAACAATCTGTACAAAACTCAAGCCCTGTTTTAAGACTACTGCATTATTTTTTAGAAAAAAAATACTTTCCTTTTGCTGCCTTTGCAGACTCTTTCCTGATTTGTGTGCTCTTGTTTTAATCCAACAGTGGTGTTTTCTGATCTTGCCAGTGTCCTGTGTGGCTACAGGCTCACACAGTGAGGTCAAGAGAGAGCACAACCAGAAACTTGTGAAAAAGGAAAACAAAATGGAGGAGGGGCACCCGCAGGAGATGAAGGAAAGCCAGCAGAAATGCCTACAGTGGACAACAGCATTTTTCTCAGCCCTCATGAAACAGCACGTCCTTAGCACTACCTGAAACCTTAAAACAAACAAAAAAAATATATTAAAGAATAGCTCTTCCTTGGCCAACCTCCGCAAATTTCCAGTGACAATTTGGAAATTACTTATTTATAATTGGATTATCTTTTATTTGTAAAGAAATCTAGAGTTTATTGTAAAATGCTGGCTCAAAAATGCTAAGCTGATGGAACAGAAAATAAGTTTACACAGCTTCGTCTTGCAATTAGTGATTTATGTATGTTTGCTCAGAAAGGGTAAACATTGTTTCATTTTGTTAAATAAAAAACTCTGTGCTATGCAAATACCTTAAATGGAAAATAAATTTACATTTCATAGTAGTTTTTCAAATATTACTTTCATAACTGATATTCCTTTTTAAAATGTTTTCTCACACAGAGCTTATTCTTTCTTACATTAAATTTTCCATTTGTTTGCAACATACCCTCCCCCAAGCCCTGGGAGAAAAGAATTGCCTACTTTTCATGTCAGTGTTGTAACTTATTAGAACTATCTGAAATTTGGAGATCAATAATGATTTGAAGAACAACCTACAAATAAAGATAAATGGTATTTTGTTCACTTAATTCACTCTTTGCTAGAATAATTTGCCAAATAATTTAATTTGTTACAATATGCCCAATATTGATATTCTCCTGATTCTTATCTGTGTACCAGAAACATCCATAGCTACTTTGATCAGCTTGATATTAAGGCAACTTGTGATCAGCCTAGGCTGAGCATGTCATATCAGTGCACAAGGCACACAGATTATTGTCTGTAAGAGAAAGTGCCAAATTACTTTAATCCACACAATAAATGAAGGTTACTGAAAAGTGGAATGATCTTCTCAGTTACACGTTGCACTTGAATAGAACTTTTTTATTTTAGCAGTTTTTCTTTCTAAAATAAATACATAGGTGCATTTATAAGAAAAGTAGCTACAAATTCAAACCATATGAAATTTTACAGATGAAAGACAACCTCATTGTGAGGATCCTGATCAAATGCGATTACACAGAGATTTGCTACTGGACAGGCTCCATTCATCAGTGGCAATCTCCCTCTGCAGAAGAGAAATATTTCCTAAAATGTCAGGACATACATTTTGCTCAATTAAAAACAGCTCCTACACTGCCCATCCCAGCTGCCTGAGGACACTCACTTTGACAGAAATTACATTATATATATATATATATATGTATGTATGTATGTATGTATAAAACACACACATACAACAGAGAATATATGTATATAAATACAGGCTCCTTCAATTTATTTACATCTGTATTACCTCCTCACCAATCTCCTTGGGGACAGGGCTGAACACTAACATACACTAAGTAGAACTACACTCTATCTGTAGTACACTGCACCTTAGCCAGTCACAGCACAACTTGTGTCAATAAACAATCTCAAGACAACCATTCTTGCTTTTTATTAAATACAACATCCTTCTGACTTCACGTTAAATTAGCAAGAAGCAGAACTCAATGTTTTAATGTATCTATTAAGTTTGCCCACATTATGTGTATGCAGCACTTGGCATAATTTCATTGTCCCTGTACAGACAGAACTCAGTCCCACTTGCTCTCACACAAATTGAGGACCCCTCCTGCCACTTGTCATGCAAGGGAATCCTGCACAGAGCTCAGCTCCAGACTTCACTCATCCAGTAGCCAAATCCAATGAAATCCAAGTGACTCTGTAAGTTAGGCATAGTGCTTTTCAGCATTGGACTTACACCATGAATGACAAACGTGCATGCACATGAGAAGTATTTCTTTAAGAAAATGTTTAATTTTTAATGTTTAAGAACATTATTTATGCCATTCAGGACAATTCAGAGGTTTATTTCAGTGAAATATTTTTCAAATGTCCTTACAAGAAAAATTTAAATTACTGCTACAGCTTGCTTTGAAGCAGTTTGGACAACAGGGGAGAAGCTGTTCATGGCTGAAACTTAGCTGAAGTAGCCACTGAGATCAGTTAATAAACATTACATTGAGTCTACTAAGAAAGCTCAAATCATGGAGACACTTCCAGGGAACTTAACATGCTCCTCTTGTACTATTGAGGAAAAGCTGTGCCCAGTAAAGCAGACAGCTCTGTTACACCTGCTAGTTACACACCAGAAGGGCAGTCACAAATTAAATGTTGCCAACAGGAAACTCTATTTTTTTAAAAGTTACAGAAACAAGACACATCCACTGTTTCCAGGACTGGACTCTTAACATCTCTTTCTGAGGAAATGAATGCCAGACCAAGCCCAGCACTGATACAATGTGCAGTCACAGTGAGCACATGCCAACAGACGTGGCAGCTCCGTGAGAAGCACTTGTGCAAAGTCTCAGCCATCTTCCTCCTAGCTAGCATGTTAAATCAATGAGAGTAACAAGAAGTTTGGGGAACAAGACCTCCCATAATTTTGGCTCAGTTCCTCAAAAATTACACTCAACCACTGTGCTGATACCAAATGGAGAATGGTCTATTCTGCATTTCCTCAGGGCTGCACGCCTCTACTGCTTTCCTCAAGTTAGCTCAATTTTTCATGCAGCAAAACCAGAGTCCTGTGAGTTTCATGATACAAATGAAACCCAAACACGGAAAATAAATTGCCAGTTTTCAGCTTAAGGAGCTAAGTATTGTAACTCCTGCAGCTACAAAGCAGTGGAATTGACACGGGAGTCTGGGTAGGAACATGAAGCCAGAGTGGAGGAAGGAGTGGGAAGGATTGCCTCTTCCAGCAGAAGTCTACAGTTACGTGGCTTAAGGCAGTAATGAAACTGCAGGGTTGTAACAAGCAAGGATTTCATCCAGGAGAAGAAAAAACAAAAATCCAAAACCCAAACCAAACAAGCGAGCACAAAAACAACAACAACAAAAAAGAAACTTAACCAAACCAAACAATCCCAAAAGCCTAGCATGGATCATATCTTCAGCAAACAGTTTTTTCTTCAAGATTAATAGAGATGCTTGCTTAATTTAAAAATAACCATGCAGAATAATTCAAGCGCTCACAGCAACAGCAATGAAAAGTTTAACATCTATCAACCAACTGTAATTATGCACTGGTGTATGGAATGACAATTACTGGGCTCTCCAAGATTTGAGATTTGAGAAAAGCATTTCTCCCATTTGGCATTGTAAAAATCATCTGTAACATTAACGTTGAAAACAGACAAAGAATTTACACAGAAAGGTTAAAATATGTAGCTAACGTCATACAAAACATAATTTAAATGTTACAATTATCTAATGTGTATATTAAAAAAACTGTACATTTTGTAACACAACCCTCTGTTTAGCTGAAAATATGTAAATATAAGGCACACATGGATTAATAAAACTAAAAAAAACCAACAACTTTGTACTGGAAACATTCAATACTTCTGCTTGAAAAACACTTTCAAAAAGCGCGTGCCACCTATTTGAAGGCATCAATAAAAGTAAAGCAGCCTTTAATCCCTGTACTATTTTGAAATAACCAAAGCAACCATAGCCTTGTCTGTAAAAACTCCTTTCATAAAATATGCATCTGAAAAAAATAGCTTGCAAGTAAAAAACGTTATCAGAAAAAACCATGAGATTCCAGCAAGCGGGATGCTGAGGGGGGAGGAAGGAGCAACTGACACAAATGTATCACAGTCAGTGGCATTAACACCAAACTCATCCCATAGGAGAGACTGTCCCAAAGGGGTGAATCATTAAACACTGTTGACAGCCTGGAAGTACATTTTATATTTAGGAATGTAAAAAATACTGGTTTTAATTATGCTGTTATAAACTACAGCCAGAAAACTTGTAAAAGTTTTGCACAACTCACCCACAGAGACTGAAAAACCAGCACATTGTGACCTGCATTGGGAAAGACTGCTTGACTTTATTTCCATTAGAGTAAAACTGATGTTATGAAGAAATATATATATTTCATCTATAGCATATAAAGTATGTATATACACTACTTTTTGAGGTATTTATTGAAAAAATTCTATAGACTATCAATTCTTTTTTCAAAAAATATTTTAAGTAATAAAGCTATAGGAAAAAACATCCCATCAAGTCCATGTGGAACTTCACCCAAGGACAGACTAAAGCAGAAGACCATTTAGTAATAAAAGCTGCATATTTAAGGTCCTAATCTTGAAACCTTTATTTACATGAACAGGTCTTATTTTAAAGAACAAGTGTTTGCAAGATTGGAATCCAGCAATCATTAATCTTGTTGAAAGACTTTTTAGCATGAAAGACTTTGCTGTCCTTTTAAACAAACAAAAGCAGATAATTCTGCTGAATATTTTTCAAAAGTTCTGTCTTGGCACATTACAGAACTCAGAAATTAAAAAGAAATTGCAAGATATGAGGTAAAACATCACTGAAAAGTTCTAACAATTCAAGAAGAATAATTTATTATTAAAAACTTATTCCTTTTCAAATATTTCTGTAAATATGACTGCTTCAAGGTGGTGTGTTATTTAGTAGTACGATTTGCTTGATCATTAGGAGGGCAGGCCTGAGAGGAAAACTGTGATGTGCCCACTTTTTTATCATCCTTGCTGAGCTGGTCAGAGCAAGGTGATGGTAAGACCAAAGGTTTGATCCTCACATGGGCCATTCACTAAAGAGCTGGACTCGATGGACTGTGGGTCCCTTCTGACTCAGAATACTCTGTGATTCTGTGACTACCCAAGTTTAATTCTTTCTCTGAGCATCAAAGAAGCAAACAAATGGCTCCTTAAAGGGAGGCCGCATTTCTTTTCCAAGTTGTTCTTGATGTCACCCCTGCTGCCATCTTGGTGTGCGGCACCTCCTGTGGGCCAGGCAGAGGTGAAGGGTGCAGGGCTCAGTGAACCCCAGCTCGGCTTCTTCCACACCCCAGTATGGACAGTGCTGCCACAAATGGTGCCAAAGCTCCAGGAAAAAGTGTTTGCTGCATAGTGCTTTTATTTGCATTGCCTGTGCATCAGTGTGCCCTGCAGCTGATGGCAGACTGGCCATGGCTGATAATACCACCCCTGATCCAGAGATCAGTGGCACTGACCTCTTCTCTCTGGCAGTCAGGGACAGGACCTGATGGAATGGACAGGACCTGAAGCTGTGCCAGGGGAGGTTTAGGTTGGACACTAGAAAAAGGTTCTTCCCCCAGAGGGTGGCTGAGCACTGGAACAGGCTCCCCAGGGAAGTGGTCACGGCACCAAGCCTGAGAGAGTTCAAGAAGTGTTTGAACAAGGCTCTCAGGCACATGGTACGACTCTTGGGGATGCCCTGTGAAGGGCTAAAATTTGACTCAGTCCTTGTGGATTGAGTTTGTGGATTGATCCTTGTGGATTGATTGTGGTCCTTCGGCACAGGAAGCTGTGATCACCCCTGCTTGCCCCACGCCAGTGGAGGGCATGGCTGTGTGATACTGCCGGGGAGATGGGGCACACGCAGCACTGAACCCATTCGCTCCAGCAGCCCTGCCCTTCAGACAGTTTTGATCTATCATTATTTTGATCCTCAAAGATATTAATCAACATTTCCAGTTCTGCACCGTGTGCCATTTTTTTTTTTTTAATAAAACAAACAAACCGAACATTTAAACCGTATTTAGAGAGTAATAAAATCTTTGAATCTCTCATATCAATCACCTCCTCGGACCACAGTCAGCTGCCCGGGGAGGACCAGGTTATAAATGGCCCGAGGAAGCGATAGGCAATGAATAGCCCTGACCCTCGCTTCCCCGCTTCGGTCGGGGCTTGCAACCTGAGCCGGGAGGGGGCAAATTCCTGCAGCCGGGCAGGGGAGGGGAGCGGAGGGCGCCGCAAAGGAGGCCCCGGCCCCTCCTCGGCGCCGCCGCGGCACCCGCGCCCCCGAACACCCCCTGCCCACCCAAACTCAGCTCCATCCTCAAGTGCCTCCATCACCGGAGCAGCCACAGGCAGCCTCTGCAGCAGAAGCAACCTGCCCTGCCGGCGGCATTGCCCACTGATCGCACAATTAATGCAACATCCGCGCCGGAGAAAAAGCAGCCTCGTCCCTCGCCAGAGCGGACGTCAACAGCTGACAGGCAAATCTTGCCAGCGAGCAGAAAAATTAAGGCCCAGAATCTTTTCCTTTGGCCCCTTCCAGATCTGCAGTGATCCAGAAGGGAACTGGCGAGTATAAAAACCGCGGTTAAAGTCTGCACCACTCTCTGACATTCCTCCGCCCAGCAGAATCCAAACTGACCTACATTGTTAAACCTGTTTCCTGAAACACGCAGGAATGCTGTACAAGATGAAAACAAGGCTTGTATGCAGATATCTCAGGGATCTTGTATTTCCTATATTAACATCTATTCACAATGAGTATTTCATTGTGGGTTTTTTGCATAATTTCTAAATTAATTGTTCTGATTCGATTCCTTAACGCTTGAATGTAGCTTTTTAATAGTAACATTTTAATAGCAACATTGCTACCAGAAAGCTTTTAATAAAATTTTTCAAATTAATGGAAACTTCACATTTCAAAATTTTAACAGCAGCTTTTGACACAAAAGTATTTTGTTTAGTAAATGTGTAAAAATTATGTTACAATTATGTTATCAGTATTTTTCAACAAACCAATTATTAAAGGAAGAAAGGATTAATGTCTTTCCTCTGTATTTAGCATGTTCTTTATTGTTTGATAATTTACTTCCATACAGATTTAATAAAAGGAAGTGATTTGTTCTTTTGTCCATCGTCTTTAAAAATGTGGCAGTGAGATCTTAGTGTGCCCAGAACAATGTGCTCATAAAACATACAGATTCAGATTAAGTTTGTTAAATCGCTGGAATTAAACAGTAACAAAAAAACCCTAAATTTTCTACATGTTCACTTAAGTGGAGAAAATCGTAGATCAGTACACATTTATATCTGCCAAGTCCTCCTTCAGACCTGAAATGCCAGGAATTTCAAACTTGTCCACAAAGTGGCACAGCTATACTTAAATTAATGAAGATCCTGTTGAATGTGCTGCAAGAAATTCAGATGAACATTTGTGTATGATAAGTTCATACAAATAATACTGCTATATAATTAGTTTAGGGGGCATTTGAAAGATTTCAAAGGTGCCACAAAGATAGTAAAAAACAAGTCCACTGAATGATAGTTTATGCACACAAAACCCCCTTGCATTTATTTAATCAGTCTTTTCTGGTTTAAGCATCTGAGCTCTCAAATGAAACTATCAGCTAAAAAATCCTAGAGACAAACTCTGCATATGCACTGAAACTCCTTGACAACTATTTCACTGACTTCAGCTGGCTCAGCATTTCATCTCTTAGTAACATTTGGTCCTTGAAATGTAGATAAAACATCCTGTACTTTCAAAATGCACATCAGATGGAAGGAGAAAACAGTAATTAAGTTAAGTTTTAACAGTTTTCAAGAATTTAACAAATAGATTATATTTATGATCCTAAAACCAGAAATACTGCAACAAAATCAACCATGTTATGCCATTAGCTCACACAAGAGAATATAATATACTATAGGTGCATTTCATGACACTTATTGTGGTCAGTGCTGGCTTAGATCCCTTGTAATGGACATTCAGATACAAGGAAATCTAACTATAACTATAAAAACATAGTAGTGTTTTATACATAATTTTTAAAAATATACTGATTCCCATTAAAAAGATATTAATGTGGATCACAGAACATCTTAAACATTGATTATGCTATCTAATAATGAACACTAAAAATAATTCATCTTTCACCAAATGCTCCAACTGGAGCCACTTCAGCAGTCTAATCTTAGTCTATTTACAGCTGTCACCAGTTAAAGAATGATCATCCAAAGAAGAAGTACTGTGTGAAGATTAACAATAAACCTACACAAGCATGGAATGGGCTATCATTTCCCAATAAACTACTGATCATTATTGTCAGTAAAAAAGTAACTATACTACAAAAATAAATTAATCTGCCATTTGAAGAAAATATGTAATTGCTCCATTAAAATAAATTAATGAAGATTAATGTGAAAATTCTTCAGGGAATCTGATCTACAAGTCACATTACCAACATAAAGAGTTGTTGCTCAAAGCAGACTGCAGATTAATTTTAAAAGCATCTGTATTCTTGAAAAATGTAGTTACTAAATGTAAATACATATAAAATGGAATATGCATTTTTATTTTTTATAAAAGTCTTTAATGATTTCTACTGAAGACAATGTAGGCATAGATCAAATTAAAAAGAACCTCCCCCATCAGTGTCTTGAATTCATATAATTTTAAACATTTTCAAATCTAACAGCTTGTATTTTGAAATATTGTAAACTTCTTCTTTTAATTCTTGAGGAAGAGAAGACATTGCTAAGAGGAGAATCTGATAACCTACTTTCTTAGTGTAGATAATAGACTATAGTCCAGGATAATTAAGCACTCCTTAGTGAAAGATATGGTAATTGTTGCTCCATTTAGTGTTTGCAAAAGCAAGAACTAACACTAACAAAATCCTATTCCTGCAAGTCTAAGCAAAAATTATATCTTCAGATAAAATTATCCGTCTTTTACCTACTATATTTCTGACTAAAAATCCTGAATATTGTTTTCATCTTGCAATGCACCTTTAAAATCTTTTGCTCTCTTATCCTCTACAGTTCAATCCCACAGTCCTCTTTTTGTGACTAGTGCTGGAAAGTCAATGGTGACATGCAAAGTTCTCTACAGTATCAGAAATTAAGAGTATCTTGGTTTATTAATGCATCTGCTTCACATCCAGATCAATCACCCTCAAGAAATGTCTGTCTTTAACAGTTATCACTAATTCCTGAAGCCAATTAAACACACTTGTAGAAATTGTTTTATCTTTTTTTCCCCAGATTGCAGTAGTTGCTAAGCCAGAATCACACACAGCAAACAGGATGCCCTTAGATCAGCCTGCATGCTAGAGACACACAGACCCCTACACAAAAAACCACACATTCCTTACAGGGTTCACTTCCACCCTACACTTCCCACCCAATAAACAGTTTCTGCAAAACATGCTACATGAAAACATTGAACAAATGGGATTTTGACTCATGTAAAACACCTATTACAAATTTAACTCGCTTTCTTTAATTAACACACACATACAGGCACACAAACCTCCAAAACCAAACAACAAAGCAGGCAAACAAAGCAGATTTGGCACAGTCAAATCAGAATGTATTCACTGCAGTGGAGACCTGTTAAGGACTGTGGTGAAATGGAAACCTTATGACTAACTACATTTACAAATATTTGAGGACTATACAATGCCTCCAAATCCGTGAACTGCCCACCTGCTCCTGCCTGAGCTGAAGGTTCAGCTACTTCCTCCTCCCCACCAGCCAGTGCTCTCCCTTGTCTCTGAGCAGTAACTCTGCATCCCTAACACCAGGGCCTGGGAAGACAGATCTTAAAGGATCCATCCAGTAGGACTCCCATCCTCCCCCCTGTCAACACAGACATGCAATACTGCCAGTTACAAGGTTTTCAAAAAAATGTCCCAATACCTACTGCATCCCATCAGTCCTGCCAGAAATCAAAGGCCCTGCAAGGGACTCAGAAACTGTTCAACACCCCAAAGGCACTTTCACTGCAAGGGTGAACTGCATTCACCCCCAACAGAACAAGCCTGTGCCCACACTGAGGGTTCTTTCCCACACTGGGAGCATTTCACATACTTCTCCCACTTTCTCCTACTGTAAGGAACTTATTTGGGACTGAGCAATTTTTCAACAGGAAGATGTAAAAAAAACCTACATTATCCGCCTGATACCTTAGCATCAGAGCAGACTGGTAGACGAGTGGCCAGGTGAATTTAGGTAAGACATCAAATATTATACATTCACAGCAGGAAAAAAGTAACATACTGTGAAAAGTATATACAAATTACAAACATAACATAGTATGCATGCATGAACTTGACAAGCTGTATCACTTTTAGTCAACTTCTTTTAGTTAAGCAACAGTAACCCAAATCCTGTTTTATACTCTACATTTTAGAGTATACTCTACATTTAGCTGTACAGGGAAGAGCTCAGATAATTTTTGAGCACAGAACGCACACGTACAGCCTTATGAAAACAACAGCCTGTGAACCACACAGTTTCAGTAAAAACATTCATGTAAGAGTCTCAACATCCACTTCTAAGTTTCACAGGTCAGTACGACCACTTCACAAGAGAATACTGAACAGAATTTGGCCCACCAGGTCTGCAATCAACAAGAAGAGAAGGGATGTCATCATTTCATTGCATTAAGGAAGAGGTTTTGTTCACTGTTCAAACAATTCTCAAATTTCCATTCACTTGATTACTATTGTGTTTAATATCTGGGGAACAGGGCAGCAAACAAGTTTGTGAATAATTCTTGGATCTTATTCCTCTTTAAGGTCAAAAATGGCTAATTCTTAGGATGTATAATCTGCATGTCTTAGACCAGGTAATTAAACTGGGTGAGATAACAATATATATTTTAAATACAGGATGCAGTTAGGGGTCTAATCCAATGTCTAGAGAAGTCAGTTTTGGTCTATTAGGTATGTTCAATACTACTGATTTTATATATTTCTAGTATTTCCAGTACAATGAATCTAAGAATATTCAGAAATTATTACACATGGTCAGCAGAGGCTTTTTAAACCCCCTTATTTCCCCTAAGATTGTATTATTACAAATGGCTCATAAAACTAACCAAGATTTTGATTACCACCTTGCAAAACACAGTTGTAAAACAAAATAAAATATTTTTTAAATTATAGCACATGTGCACAATCAAGAGATTTTAAAGACACCTGTACTTTGAAAAAAATACAAAATTATGCTTATTCTGGTCTTGTTAAGGAACACAATGGCTATCACTTTTACTCTCAGTTTCAGACCAGGGTTTATTTCAGTCCATGTATTTATATGACCATAAACAGAGAGTTGTAACACAAATGTTAAAGTAGCCTCACGTGGCACTATAATAAAAACAATCAAGAAAAATAAATTCTCTCAGCACTGCATAGCTGTAAATTAGCATGACTAATTAAAAGAAGGCCTCTCTGGGAACAGATTATCTTTGATGGGAAAGCAGCTATCAGCTAAATTAATGAGAATTACATATTTATGAATGTAATAACAACACTATCATTTTCTGAGAGTGCACAAGATCTGTTATAGTCATGAAATATTACTGTGATTTTGTAGATAAATTAATACACTTCAAATATTGATTACATATGCCTTTACTCAGATTTTACGTGTTAAACAATTTTAACCAGTGAAAATATTAACTTATGATGCTAAAACATGAATCCAAGCTTTTCAGCCTTCCTCCTTCCAAAAAATGCAATTTTAGCACCAGATCAGAATTTTGGAATAGAAACTATATGATTTTCTTGGCTCTTGCACTGATAATAGAATAAGAATATTCTACAAACTCTCAGACAAATAATCTCAAATGCTTTGATGTATTTAATTTTCAAAGTTGAAATTCCATACCTATGGAATAATTAAGGAGCTGTACTTTCCAGGTTATATGCTCTGTAAATATGCTTATTTCTGTTCTGTAGAAGAAAAACCCCACATATTATTGATATGAATCAAAATTTCCCTTGTTTTTTTTTCTCTGCCTTATAAATAGTACTTTTTAAATACTGCAATCAATATATTTGTGTCACCACTGAACTGTAATCACTAAACAAGAAAAAGAGAAACTGGAAGACTGAAGTGTGACACAAAGATTCCTGAAACATTTCACTTCCAAAGAGTTCAGATGCTTGTACTTATGCCAATACCCTCAAGTGCCCTTTTCCTAGAAAAGTCATTATCACTTTCGTTGTCTCTCCATCCCCAGCTGATGGTGGCAACACAAGAACTCTTGTTATTTTGCACCAGGAGACTGCACTTTCATTCATCACTTTTCTCTGACAGTAGCTTCCAGCTCTTTCCTCCAATACCTCCACCTCACCCTGGCTGCTGCTTCCTTGCACCCTTGGCCACCCTTCCATGGTGCCAACACTGCCCACCCTTATTTGTGGGGATCATGGGGATTCTCTGCTATGAAAAAGGATACAAAAACCGGATACAAACCCGAACATTTCCCCAGCTGAGTTTGCAACGCAGCCCCACAAGCACTTATCCTAATCCAACATGAAGAGTGATACAAAAGCTCTTGAAACTTAGTGAGGCAGCGTCACTGCTGCCAAATGTTAAAGTCAAGTCATCTCTGTAGGATTCCCACCGAGAAAAGTGGCTGCAGGAGTTTAAGCCTCCACTTATTCACCCCACACTGCTACTGCAAACCCTTATTTGGCTGCTTGCAGAGCAGCTGCTGAACCTGCTGCATGTTACAGCTTTGCATGTTCGGAAAAAATCGAATTCAGTGCCAGTTTTCCATAACACAGCAGACTGAGAAGCTTGCAGCAAGGTCCACAGCTGCTCTACAAGCAGCCAAAAGTGAGGATGTGGAATTCCCTTTAGCCATCTCCCAAGCAGTTAACTCCCCCTCCATTTTAAGTCAGAACCAGCCAGACTAATCTGAGGAAAAGCATGAGGAAAAGAAACTGAGGACACCAGTTTCTTCAACTGAATAGGCTTAAACAATTAGATGCATTTCCCCACCTTCCATACAGAGGTGTTTACTGATACTCTGCTGATGTAAAAGCAATTTAAGAATTCACTGCTTTCACCAGTGATAGCCATCAGGAAAAAGTCAGTTCAAATCTGTCCTGAAGAACTGTCCTTTAAAAAGAGCCAAGCATCACACAATACCCCTCTAACAGACCTGGTTACTTTCAGCTGATTTTTAAAAAGGCAGAAAAAGCACTCCTACACACAGGGAATTAAAAATTTAAACAGCATGACCTTATTTATTTGTGTTGGTTTTAAAAAGCATCATAAATGGTCTTTACCATCTAGTTTCTAGTTCCTAGGATCATTCTTAAATGATACTTTCACAGTCACTTTTATTCACCTCTGTAGAAACTGGTGGGCCTAATTTTGCTTCTGTTCATAATTAGTGGGGAAATAGGACAGGCCTTTACTGCAATGGGTTACTTAAGGAAGATGAATCAAACAATATTTACATGGGAGTATACTTAGTGAAGCAAAACTCTGGATGGTTCTAAATGTACCTACTACCTCAGTAATGTAGTTGCAAACCAGAACAAGCAACAATAACAACATTTTTCCCAATTTGACAATTCATTTCCTTTTAGCTTTGGTTCATATATCTGCTTTGATATC
This sequence comes from Peucedramus taeniatus, assembly GCA_013400575.1. Classification (NCBI taxonomy): domain Eukaryota; kingdom Metazoa; phylum Chordata; class Aves; order Passeriformes; family Fringillidae; genus Peucedramus; species Peucedramus taeniatus. The sequence continues at coordinate 69,406 of WBNO01006535.1, read as the reverse complement.
TTATGTTTGTGCCCCAGACAAAATATCCTCTTCCTTCCAGTATCCCAACCCCTGTGCACAACTTCCTCAGTCTTGGAGAAAAGGAGTACAGCATGCTTATGGGTGTGCTTACTGCTCTGCCAAAGAGGGAAATACCTCTTAAAGTTGTCCCACTGCAACCCTCTGCCTTTGGGCCACTTGTGATTTCTACTTGCCAACATGCAAGGTTTAAAACTCTTCAGCAAACTCTGATCTGATTCAACACCACTTAGGTTTAATGGTGTTGCCACTCACTTAAACACTATAGGTTTACTAATAGCAAACTATAACTAACTATAGGTTTACTAATAGCAATTTGCTACAGTGTCTGGGTTAGATGTTAATAGATTAAATATGGACTGTTAAGAAGATGGTGGCTCTATAACTCAAATAGCCAAATCATAAGTTTCTTCAGACAACCATCTCAAACCATCAAGCTGTCAGTGAAATATTTTGCCATCTATGTGTCCATACACTGTTATACACTAATTAGCAGCCAAAACAAATTTTTCAAAACTTAAAAAAAAACCACCAAAATTCTGCAGCGCTCCACACCACAATCAGCGGCCCCCATCATTTCTCTGCCAGCTGCAGCACAGCTGCTGAGTGCCAAAGCTTGGCTCCGGGTCTCCAGCAGCTCCGTCCCTTCTGGATGCTGCACACGCTGGGGCTGCTGAGCAGACTTTGACACCCGCGGCTGATCCCTGCCGGATCTTCCACACACACGCTCGCTGCAGACACACGTTCACTCCCCGTTTGCTTCCTTCCTCAGCCTCCCTCCCTAAATCCTGCTAGCCACTTTTGTTTTGATTAGCACCGGGCTTGCCCGGTCCCCAGCAGAAGTCAAAGATGACAAATCTGTAACGGTGTACTCTGCGTGGGGATTTCTATACTCCAAACAGCCATACCTATGTCATATTAAACATAAGGAGCAATGAAATACTGATCCCACTTGCTTGCCCAGGACTTCCAGTTATCCTGAGCAATTAAGTAGTTTCTAAAGGCTCCCAATAAAACAAAAATGAAAAAGGTATGCTAGATGAAAGAATGAATGCATCCTTGAAAAAGCACAGGATCACGTGTGCTCACAATGTAAGAAAGTCAGCATTGTGTGTACAATGTCATGCCCTACCCTGTCATAGAAAAAGTAGTTCAACTGTGCCTAAAAACTAGGAATTCAAAGAACAGGCATCTGATTCATCATTGAAAAGGATAGTTGGTCGCATTAAGGGAAAAGACTGCTCAGATGCCATTTGTATGTCTCATTTTCCATTTATTCTTCTGTTTACAGTCAAAATCGTCTCAGTAATTTTCCCTCCTTCTTTTGCTATAGCTACTTGAAACAGTAAGAGCAATCTTTATAATGCACAAATGGTAGTGCAGTACAGAAGGACTCAATGCAAGAAAAAAGGGTATTTTCCATTTTTATCAAATTTTGTAGTAACATTAACAAAGTTCAGATGAAAGTGAAAAATTTCAAGCCAACTATGTTCCTTTTAATGAGAAGACAAAATACACCAGCTCCCACATGCTGCTCCTCCCTTCCTTCCTCTCCCCATCTCATAAAAGAGGATCCCAAAGAATGATTATGTTTAAGGTCCCAGTTCAGAAATATTGTATCAATCCCTTACTGTGGTAAGAATTTTGGACTACAGAGCCAGGTCCCAACAAACTCCATCTAAACTGAACAATCCATTTCATCCTGAAAAAAAATACTGAGAAACAGACAAATTTGTAACTCTTGATACTCACAGACATGCATTTAATTGCATCTATTTACATTCAGCACCCTACAGTTCATTATCATCTTTAATATCTGTGCTTCACACTAAGCAAAGGAAAAAAGACTTGTTTCTAACTTAGTCTGTACGAAGTGTGTGTGAAAAAGAATATACAGCATTTTTGCCTTAGTGCCAGCATCCAAAAGAAGCAGTACATATTTGAGTTGTGTCTAATTCTGAATGTGCAAAAAATTTTTAACAAACATCATCCTTTTCTCATTCTATGAGAACTTCAGCTCTTCTGAGTTCTTTGCACTGAAGACCTTTATTCATGTGCATCACAAAAGGTTTCCCTCATTTCACCTCTCCAGTCTGCTTTACCCTCTGACAAATAGATAGTCTTCTAAAATTTAATAAGAGTCACTCACACGTAACTAGGTCCAGAATTCACATCACAAAAGAGAAACAAGCTGTATTATTCATTCCATGGTAACTTTAGAGAGAACATATGACAATATTGAGCCAAATTCAGGAAGGTGCACATTCCTTGGATTTAAAAATGTTACAAAGGACTATCATTGCTAGTCTTCCAGTTTTTTCCAGAAGAAACAGAGTTGACTTGGCACACGGCTGCACTGAGCATGGCTTCTATTCAAAAAATCAGATTGTTTTTAGGACTCATCATTTTTACATGACCCTGAACGACTCAAACACAAGACTTAAAGATATAAGCTGTATCAGAATAGAGCTAAAAAGGAAAAGGCAGTGGATGTGTGTAAGTGCACCAAATTACATTGCAGACACACAGATGTACATATATAATGGCTGACGTGATTCTACCTTAAATAATGCATCCAGCTCTAGGTACTTCATTACCAGAAGGGTAACAACAGTGTGAAGGTAGTTCAGAGGAGATCAATCGAAATGATTAACACCAAAGGAGGGACTTAAAAGGCCGGGTTAAAAACTCAATACTGCAGCTGTTTCTTGAATAAGACTTTCACTGGGTGAAGGGGAAGAGAAGTCCAAACAAAAGCATGGTCCTCTAAAAATATATCAATATATACAATTAGCAAAGCAATGACTTTAGAAAAATGATTAGACTACAATCCACACATAGCTAAGGGGGATACACTCCAAGAAGAAAGCAAAATTATTTATTGCAAGCTCAGAAGTCTAGGTATAATGAGCTTAAACTATTACAGGAATTTTGACTTGACATACAGTAAGTTTTTGCTCATAGCAAGATCTCATAAACTGGGCATAACCTCACCAAAAAAGGGTAAAATAAGAAAGTAAAAATACTGTTGCAGGGTTCAAGCTAGCTTTGACAGGACTTTGACTAAGTAAACTAGAAGCTTCTCCCCTGCTTAGACTGCCTAATTCTATAAAATTATAGTAGGAGCTACAAACACTGCAGAATGAGTGAAGGAATACATGCAACACTACCTGCACACACGTAAATGATGAAGTGTTTTCAAAGCAGTTTTGAAGAGTAGTGTTTTGTTTCAACAGATTAATAAACTAACATCTTGTCTTGAAAAGGATCCTTCACATGACAAATTCATTCAAATTAACAAAACTAATAGGAATAGGGTCCAATCACTGCAACAGACTGTTGTACAAGCAGCAGAGTTAAATAACATTACAGATTTAAAGACATTTTTATGCTCAGGCTGCTACTGCTAGAACTGGTCAGCTAGTTAGCTAAAAAAGCATTCTGTGTAGCAATATGAATTATCTAAAATGTACACTGCAACAATAGTTCTCCCTGTTACATTACACAGAAAACTGATGGGAAGAAGATTCATGTCATGGTGAACTTTATATATATACACCTTAGATTTCATCAGAATGAAAATCATGAGAAATATACTTTCTTTGCTGTAAGAGCAATTCATTGCAGAATACTAATAGTAACTTCACTCAGTAAAACGTATCTCTAAGCAAACTCAAAATGACTGAGGCACACAGTTAACATGCAATGAAACATGGTATTTTTCACTGCATTTTACACTGTGATTGTCTTAGAAATCAAAGGGTATGGATAAGTTGTAGATTATTAAACTGTAATAAACAAACTTGTCTAACATTTCCTTCTCTTCCCCTCTTTTAGCGAACACAACTCAACAGAGACTGCCAAATTTACTACTACTTTATTATTTTCTATGACTACTTTCCATTATGAAACTGAAAACCTTGGCTAGTATTACTTAAATGTATCAGGTTATCACGCAGTTCAATACTTCCCTACTTCCACAGCTCTAAGAATATCTTTGTTTCCAAATGTGTTTTTTATTAACAGCACTGCTATGTTTTAAATATTTGTCTTCTACTATTCAAGAAGCAAAAAAATTACATACATTAACACAAAATCACATTAAGAAAGAGGGGGTTTTATCTTTAAAGTAAATGTATAGAACTGTAAAGAGCAACTTCGTGACTTAAGATACAAAGAAGGGAAGAAAAGGGGAAAAGGAGGAAGACTGCTCCTTCTTTGATAAGTGCTTCATTCATTCAGTTCTAAAGAGAAAAAGCAGCAGCAAAGAGGGGGCAGCTTATATGCCAGGACAAAGCAGGAAGTGTAGGAATTTAGTCAGTTCACTACTGGATTCTACACTTTTTACGTAATTTCGAATGCAAGCAGCTGCACTGAAGTGCAGGCCCTTGGGTGCAAGGGCACATGTAAGGCAGCAAGAGCAGAAACCCACCCCACCCGGCACTGCAAGGCAACAGGCCACAGCAGCACTTTCTTCAGAAGTTTCAGCCACCTTTTTACTAACCTAGTCAAAGGTGTATGCTTTAAAAAAGCCCGATAAAGCTACTGCAGAATAAAACCGGGTCACCAAACACAACGTTGAAAGGGAGTCACAATATAATCATGGAACACCCCCTTCACCGTCACTGCAAACGTCATAGAAAACGGACAGCCACGTAAAAAGATGCCTTTTGCTTCCCTAACATGGCCCTAGCCAACCCCAAAATGGTCTCTTTACCTGAAACCTATTTTCTCTTCCCTGATCACAGAGGAGATGGGTGAAATTCAAAACAGCATTGTTGCAACTGGAGACTTACAGAGGGACCACAGAAGGTCTTCTTCGCCAACCACAGTACAGGTCTCAAAAAAAGTTCCCTTATTATTTCGTGCCTATTTTGCATCTGTAACTCGTTTAACATGAAGGCATTCATACCAATTTCCACGTTCAAAACACAAAACCGTCCATGTTGCTGTGCTTAAAATTAAAACCATGGACCATACACCCCTTGTATCCCCAAAAGCTTTACAGAGACACTGCTTTAGGTCTGAATACTTAATAATTACTTTTTTTTTCTCCCTAGAAAGGAATAATTAAAAATCAACCAACAAAACCACATACATGCTTCGGAGTATCACCACAGGGACACTCTCAGGTCTGAATTACTGCAAAATAACACTATAATTATGTCTTAATTTCACTAACTAATCTCAGATGAGCTTTTAAAAAGTAATTCGAGGTTTACAAGTAAACCGTTTAAAACTGTACTCAAATGTTATCTGAATGAAACCCGACATTTATTTATCCTTTTCCCAGCTTAATTTTAAACAGTTTCCAAGGAAAGGCATATCTGCTCCTGATCAGTCTGGTGACAAATGATAAACCTTGTTAAAAAGTGTGACATTTGAAAATAAATAAAAACCACAGGAGACTTTTCTACCCAAGAAGGAAGATACGAAGAAACATTATACCCCTGCACAAATCACCAGCCACAGAGACTAAGCACAATCTAACGACCTTATTTACTCAAATTGTACACTGCCAACAAAACCACTACCTAAGGCAACTCTTTAACTACAGATGTACTTAAATACCTAGAAAAAATAGGTTACTTCTTTTCACATAAAACCGGAGTCCCACTGAGCTCAACCAAATGTGGCAGGCTGAGATGGAAGACAAAAACGGGTCTTACTTGGTGTACAAAGACATCAACTGGAGACTCCAAGGGGCTTCCCTCTCGGTTGCTCATGGAGATGAACCCGAATCCCATTCTCACATTGAACCATTTGCAATGGCCGGTTCCGTGCAAAACCTGGGATTCCTCTTCTTCTTCCTGCTCCGGCAACTTCCCGGGTTCGTCTCCACCTTTACTCGCCCCTGCTGAGGTAGAGGGAAAGGCGGGGGATGTGGGGGGGAAGGGGGGAGAAAAAGAAGGAAGAGAGGGACAAGATGCAAAGCAAAGAGTTAAATTCTGGTAACATCATTTTGCCGCTGTGTAAAAGAGTTACTACAAACGGAACGGGGTAAAAAAAAAAGGGGGCGAACAAAACAAAATCAAACAGCAAACGGTGAAAAGTGCATATTTTTCCTAAATCCTAAAATAAACAACCTTCTCCCCAAAATACGTAAAAAAATTAAATCACCGGAGGTTACAGAGAGGAAACACTGCGCACGGAGGCTCTCCCTCTCTCTGAGCCCAGGGCAGCCCACGTTTCTGTACATACGTGTATTTTTCCATTTAACTCCATCTTTCAGCCACATTACAGCACGGAACGCGATACTTTACTTGAATATTGCTGGTTTAAGACCGATCCCATTTCTCAACAGAAATTCTCAGCCCAATTAGTCTCTCCTCGCAAGGCGCAGGACCGGGGGGGCGAGGGGGGAGGCCGGCCGAGGAGGGGTGGAGGAGAGAGAATAAGCAAAATTGGGTAGATTGCACAACTGCTTATTGCACATGCAGCGCCGAAACCACTATTTTCCAACGTGTATCCATCCCTCCTTGGAATAAACTTTCGATTAAAGTTGGGACAGGTGTACGGCCGTTTTCTCATCCCACCACTGCAACTGTGCTTAATCAAACAGGAACAATTCAAACAATAGCCCCCTGAAAGCTTTTCAAGTTGTGAATCGGTGTGGGCGGTACGGAACAGTTTCTGAGCTGGGTAACAATGGGTTTGGAGAAAGCCCCCTTGCGCGAGCTGCTAAAAAAGGGTAATGCATAGTTGGGTTAAAAAGGGGTGGGGGGAGGGGGGGAGAGGGGGAGAGAGCGAGCGAGCGAAAATCATAGTAAAACAATAGAAAAAGAAAATTAACCTTCGGCCATGTTGCCCCACGGGCCCTCTGCTCCAAACTCGTGAGATGAAAACTTTCCCTGTGGATCGAAGTGGTCTTCTGCATTAATCTAACATCCTGATTTTGAACGATCGCAAATTTAGCTCGCATGGTCTAATGTGCTTTCCCTCTTTTGATTTTTCCCCGTCTCTCTCGCTCCGTTTCTGGCCCCCTGCGCACACGTGACTCGGTCAATTACATGCTTTCTTGCTACTAATTTCGCATCGGATCCTTAAGGGGTTGGCAGCAGGCAGGAGCAGCCAATCGCCATTTCAAGTAGCCTGACACACCAAAATAATTTATGAATGAACAAGAAATTTCCAACGCGACGCTTTTTTTTTTTTTTTCCCTTCCTTTTCGGACAGCTAATCTGCACGCTTCTTTACGGGAAATCGAGATGACGTATTTTTCTGGGGTTTCTGCCCTCCCGTGCATGCAGAAATCCGTAGGAAGATCCGTGTGTTTCTAGATACAGCCCAGTGAACAACAGCTGCGCGCAGGGGCGGCCGTGCGGAGGAGATTATGGGGGTATCTGTGCCCACCGCAGGCGGGCTCCGCGTACGCACACGAAGGCGAGATGCTCCCGGACGGGGGACACACGTGTGTGCAGGCATGGACGGGGGACACACGTGTGTGCAGACACGCACGGCGAGCGCCGGCAGGCATCTGTGGCACCCTGTGCGCACACCGCGGGCAGATGCGCAACTGGATCGTTACTAATTTCGCATTCAAATTAGAAGCGCGCCGGAAACGCGGTATCACCTTAATATGCCCCAGAATGTGCGGAGATCTAGCGTTTCACAACATTTCTGGAGGGGGGATGGGGCGAGGAATTGTACTTCACAGGTTTCTCCGCCATCTCTTTCCGGGGGAGGGGATGTGATTAATGACTTCCTAAATAAGAGCCCAGTTTTCAAGCCGAGAATTGGAGTGAACCTCAATCAGCAGTTGGAAGCGGACTGACAGAGGGATTTACTGGAAAAGAGGGCGGAAAAAAAATGCCTCGAGGGAAGAGGACAAAGAGGGGAGAAATAACGGTGACCGGGGACTGCTGTTTTAAGTCTTCACTGCCAGCGGGAGGGGGGATCCAATTCGGAGAAGAAATGTGTGATGTGTAACGGGCTTGGTAACAGCCCCTTTTGCAAAGGCACTCCCCTTCCGCGCTCACAGGTACACAGCTATGGCCCTGCCCTCCAGCCCTTCCTGCTGCTGTAAGCACGGCCAAACGGTTTTAGAGTAATATTTTATAAACGTGAAAAACAAACAATTTGGGGAGAAATATTTTATTTTTCCATCTATCTCCTTTAGTGTTAAGTTAAAGATGAAAGTATTCTGTCCTCACCACCGCCTACTCGCATTAACCTGTCTTTCCAGGATATCTATCTATCTATCTATCTATCTATCTATCTATCTATCTATCTATCTATCCACACATATATGTGCTTTAAACCTTGTCCATACCTTGTAAAACCTGGACTCCGACTTTCTTTTTAACCTCCCCCCTCCTCCCCCCAGCATCCTCTCTTATCCCAAGGACACACAAACAAAAGCCAAGGCAACAAACTGATCCGTGCAGAACCTGAATGCAAGGGGCTTATGCATTTGCAAAGCACTTGCTGTTGTTTGGGAAGTGGCGTCGATCAGTCTGCCCAATTAAGGGGAACGCCTTTGCCCCCATGGGCCTGTTTACTCCTTTTGTTGCCTTTCAGGAAAGCGTCAATTCCCCTGCTAGCGCCTCATTTCTGTGTGAAACACCAAGGTGGAGGCTCCGTGTGATCGTTTGCAAGAAGAAGGCGAGGGTGGGCAAGAGTGTACAAATACAGGCACCCTGACAAGTGGAGCAGAAGCTTTAAATCCTGAAATTCCTTTGCAGTCTTCAACCGTAAATTTCCTATAGGTTATTTCAACAGTCAGGTCGACTTCCTACACTGACCCGCCTTACGCATTCGTGCAGCATACCACTGCTTTTGGCTCATAACCTCCTTTTGCCCCTTACAACAGCGATTATTTTGCAATATTAAATCTCACGTAATTTTAAATGCTTGGGTCTTATGACCCGGACGATATCTAATATACAGTAAATGTACGTGATTTTGATGCACATGAAACCTCTGTTATGAACAAGAAATTAGGGTTACCGGAAGAAAACAATCCTTGCACCTCTTACTTGAACTGCCCAAGACTACATATCTTGTGGCAGAATGGCACATTTATAAAATACAACATCCCTCTGCCCCTCCCCTCTAAAAGACAGAAAATACTCGTTTAACAAAGATTTTAAAGTCTTTATATTAAAAGATTCATTTATTTTACCGGCATTCGGTATTTTAAAAATTCCTTAGAGGCTAGAATATTAGTTAAACATACACAAACGAGTTGATTGAGTTCATTAAATGGACAAAATGTCTTGTTAGCAAATTTCAGTGAAAAAATTCACTATATGTTCTTCGATGAATAAATGAACGACTACAAAACCACGTAAATAAATGAATGTAAATATATTGGTTGCAAAGTTTTTCTTAGGTTGCAAAATAAGTGCAGATTTTGTAAAATGGAGGGGGGTGGGATTTGCAATGTGTCTTTACTGAGATTTTCAGGCCTCCAGTATTAGTGGAATTAAGGTTGGGGTCACTGGACTGGTCACTGGTGTCAGATGTTATCGACTCATTCATTTCCTGCAAGGGACATCAGCCTTTCAAGTTTTGTGGAAGGTAGAGAGCTGTTGCCAGCTGGGAACTCTCGGGTAAAAGAAAAAAAAATTAAAAGAAAAAAAAAAAAGAAACCCCAACCAACACCCTTCCAAAATTCATTCTGAAAGGAGGGGGGAAAGGTAAGAAAACCCTACGGAACAAGCCAGTTCGTGAAAAAAAATTAGTATAATAGTAATAGTTTACATATTTTTTTTTAAAAAAATCTATTTCTATCCTTACATTTCGCTAAACAGATGCTAATTTTGGTAAAGACAATTATAGGAAGCTGGAATCATTGTCTTTCTACATGCACAGCAAGAGCTCGCTTGAAACTATCTAACCAAAACCAGTGGTGTTGGATTTCCTATTTGTCACCTTCCTAAAGCTTTTAAAGTCCTAACTTCGGTTTCTTCTACTCCCCTGAACAAAACCAAAACAAGGCAAAAACCGCACAACTCCCTCCCTCAAAATACTACTCGCCTTCTCAAAAAAAGACCCCACACCTCAACAAAAAAAAAGAAAAAAGAAAAACCCCAAACCCAAAAGAAAACAGGGAAAAAAACAAACCACAAAAATCCAAACAAACGACGGAGCTGCGTGCATTTGTGCATTTGAAACAAAACGCGCGTTTTACACTTGAAAGCAGAGCTCGGGGTGCTGCTACCACTTCCCATTTCAAAGCACAGCCAGCGCTCCTCGCCGACGGGCAGGCAGGAGGGGCAGGGACGGCGCCGGGGCGCCCCTGCCCCCTCTCCTCCGTTGCCCGCGCTGGGCTGCTCGGCGCCGCCCCGCCGACGTTGGACCGAATAAGATGCCCGTCGTGTTTTTTTCTACGCGGTCTCCACCGAAACCGGCTCTTCCTAGAAGTGTGGTCGGAGGGGGGCTCTCCCGCCGCTCCTGCGGCCGGGAGGCTGTGCCGGTGCGGGGCTGTTCCCGCCAAAACCCTCTCACCTACATTTTGGGCGCCAAAGCCGCTTTCCCTNCCCGGCGCGGCCGCGCCGCTCCTGGGGAGGAGAGGCCGCTTCCCACCGCTGCCCCTCCGCCGGGCAGGGCCAGGCTCGGGCGTCCAGCGGCCGCTCTCCGTCAGGGCCCGGGACGTGGCGGGTCCGTCCCCGCAACCCTGCCCCAAAGCCGGGCTTTTGCCCCGGACTTTAACACTTCTCCAGCGGGGAGGTGGCTGCGGGCCTTCCCGCGCCTTTGGGAGAGCAGGGTCGCACGGACACAGGACACCGCCAGCTCCCCTGGTCGGGCTGATTACCCTCGCTTTAAATCGCGAGCATTAATAGTCAAAAATATGCAATTTGTAATTTTTATATATTTTTTTTAACAAAACACAGCGCCGGCCCAACTGCGCGCTGCCACGGCCCGTATCGAGCAGGGACGGGACTTGCCCGACGTGCGACTGCGGGTATGAAGCTACAGGCTTTATGGAGGCGCCTTCGCACCGCGCCCGTCCCGAACCGCGGCTCTTTTCGGGAAATGCAGTTTCAGGACGCAGAGAGCGCCGCTCTCCCCTCACTCCCGCCCGCCTCAGCAGCTCGGTTTTTAGCTTCCCCGGCGCCCCTCAGCCGTCACACCCAAGGCGGGCGCTCCCGGATGCCCGGAGCCCGCCCCTGCTCCCTTATGGGGACGGGGCAGCCCTCGCCGAGGTTCGCAAGCGCCGCTGCTCGAACTGGGGTCGGAGCGCGGTTTCAAGCATGAGCTTTACGAACACGTTCCGTCGGAACGAGAAGCGGCGGGTGCGGCGCGGGCCCGCCCTGCCGTCTGTGCATCTCTGCTGGGAGTGCCGGCCGTCTGCCGGGGACTCCTGAAAGTACTGCCAATTACTGCGATCCCGCGTGGGATCCGCGGGCTGGAGGACGCGGGAGGCGCTCACTCGGAGAGCTCGGATGCAGGATGTGGTCTCACGTACAGTAACCGTCTCTCAGCTGCGGATTTGCAACTGATAGCGGCCGCTTCCCCGGGGGATTTAAGGAGGCTCTGGAAGTCGTCGCGGGAGAGCGTCTGACAGGGCTCACGCCCCGCAGGGAACACCGGCCCCGCGGAGGGACCGGCCGCACGGCCCGGTGACACCGCTTCTCCTCCCGCTCGGCAGGCGCAGGACGATGAGCGGGCGGGTCNGCGCTTTCGCTCCAGCCCGTCTCCTCAGGCGGGACAGCGCGGCTTTTGCGCGTGTCATCCTCCCCGAAGGGCAAGTGCCCAGGCGCTCTGGCTTGCGGCAGCCGGGCGGTGACACGGACAGCTCCTCCCGCCCCAGCACACAGACAACACCCGGCGCCTGCCATCGCCCGCCCCAGGCTGCAGGGAGCGCGTCCCACGGTGCGGGATCACCGGTGTCCCCGAGACACGTCCCTCCCTCAGGGGCGCAGCGCCGCTCCGCGGGGAGCTCCGCGCCCCGGCCCGCGCATGCGCCA
>WBNO01006535.1:12394-46890 GCA_013400575.1 Peucedramus taeniatus | reverse complement strand
CGGGCGGGGCGGGGCCGGCCGCACCCCCGGGAGACACCCGACGGCCCCGCCGGAGCCGCCACTCGCCGAGGGTGAGGGCCCCGGACGCCGCATCCAGCCAACAACCTCCTCCCCCAGGCGCCTCCTTGGCTGCACATCATGGAGGCCAACCTGTGGTTGCGTCCGGCTCCGCCGCCCCGAGGGCTGCACTCTCCAGCTGCGCTGTCCTCTTGTGCTGCTGCTCGACCCGAAATCTGCCGCTGGCAGGTGGGAGGGCATCGCTCCTGCGTGGACGATCTTGCACGTCTTAACCGCACTTTAACCTGCAGGTCTGGTGGCGTGCAGTCCACATCCACAAAGCAGGCAGGATTCCCACTGTACAACTGGTTTGTCCAGAACTTGTCTGTTCCCAGTAGTCTTGCAGCATGATTGGTTTCCTTTACTGGCATACGAGACTTCAAAAATGCCAAAGTTTTATTTTTCTAGCTTGTCCTGACTTAACTGTGGAATACCCCAATGGTAGTTTACATACTATCATAAGCCAGCATCAGCTTTACCCAAGGGTATATTGTTCGTCGTTCTAAAAATAGAAGGGTTAACAAAGTTTGGTCCTACCTATGTACCAATGTTCCACATTCTTTTCCTACCAATCCACTCTACACAGGCTCCAGAAGTCACTTCTTTCCACATGCACTAGCAAAATAGAGATGGTTCTCAGCAGTGGGGTTCCTCACATGTGCTGAGGATTAGCCAACTGGTGAGTCAAACAGTAGGCAACTGGTGAAGTCACGCCATCTTCCATCTGGAAAGGACACTGATTAGCAGTCTCATTTTCCTGGCTGCTGGTTTTCGTCATGACACGTAGTATTTCTGGGTCTTTTATGTTGAATTGGGCTGAAACTGTAAAAAGGGTTCAAAATTAGCCTGAGAGCAAAGAGATGGATAGCAAATGCAATCCTGTTTCCTTAAGAGAACAAGATAAAAACACAGTTTGTAGTGAGCCCAGTTCACATGTATTTTCTATCATTAGGCATTAGTATGCTTGCCTTGAACTTCCCACTCCTGGGCTTTCCTTTGTAGATTTAATTTTTGAGGGTACAGTAAGACTTTCAAGAATTTATTAGCATTTTTTTTGTGTAAGTAAGCGCAAAATCAGCACTAAAATTCTTATCATATGTAGCTTTATAACTTCCTTTCAACAGAAAAAGCTTTACACAGAATTTTGTTATGTGATCTTAGCTTGTGATTAAAGCAGCTGTGGAACGTCTCTAGCCTTCTCTAGCCTGTGCTTTACTCAGCTCAGAAAGGTTTTGTGTGGAACAGAGAGATATTTCCAAGGCTCAGGAGGGAGTCTTCCAGGGACCAAATGACCAAAATATTTCACTTCAACTTATGTAGGCACAGCCATAGAAAGCTGCTTCATGTTTCACAGATGAGATTTTAAGTACCCACTTTTATCTAGAGTCCTAATATTTGACTCTCCTACCTAAAATTTGGTGCACACTCTGTGTGCCTATATATAAATCTAGCCTAGCACAGAGCTATATTACCTTAACACAACTTTAGTTGTATTTGGCTAATAGTTTGAGACTACATGATCTTTTCTGAAAAATAAACAAGAAAAAACAAATCATGGCCATAAGTTGGTTTTTCACTTAATTTTTATTTATTTCTTATAGATGGGGAAGAGTTCCTTCCTGACATACGCTATTTCTGCTGAAGTATTTCTTTTCGCAGAAAAAAAAACTTCCCCACATGGTTTGTTTTGCTGTGCCCTCAGAATACGATGTAACCTAATTTTATAGCAAGTTTGTATGAAACAAATTATGTATGGAACATAAGCAGAATTGAACTCTTTCAATAAATCACAGCAGACAGGCTGTGAAAACACTGCACTTTTTTTTTTTTCCTATTACTTTCTCTTTTTTCAGCTTTTTCCCACTGACCTTGTTTATAGGGTTTCCCCCTGAGGACTTGCTGAAAAATTTGTTTCTTCTTATGCAGATTAAACAGTCCTAGGCATTTTCATGAGCCATGGCATTTCTTCCTAAGGTGACCTGTTAAAGTGGCCTGCCATCCCAATCCACATTTTGCAGACGTGCTTCTAAATGTTTTTTTTTTTTTTTCTTCTCCACTGCATTCCCAGACTCTTTTTTTCTCTTCCTTCTTTTAGCCTATCCTATTTGCCCACTAACTTCCCATATTTTCCTCATGCTTTTCTAATCAGCCTCCCCTGTCCTTGCCCCTCACAACTAATAGGAGAGATGTTGCTGCTTCCTGAAGATATGTATGACAGCTCTTCCAGCCAACAGTAATGCTAATCTTCATTAACTCATTTTCACATATTGTGGACAAAGCTGTGCTGGCCACTGATATGACTGAGATGCTCTTGGCAGCAAGTCTCTGCCTCTGCTCCCCAGTTTCCAGGCTTAGCTTTTTGCCCCTTGGAACACCTCTGATCTCAGAAGACTATTCCTCTTAATCTCTGTTGTTTTTTTTTTCTCATTCTGGTCTTACATTTGTCTTTTTGCCATTTGACTAACACATTTGTTTTTTAAAACTACATCAAGTCTACTATAAAACTCAAACAAAAGAAATTACTATGGTTTTAAAGTTAAATGTTCCCTGCATGCTGGCAGCAAAGGGATATGAAATGTGCTATAGAAGGATGCTGGTGAGGGTCTTGTTGTCTTTCCCCCAGATATGCTCATGGTCCAAACTGTTTCTTAGCTGTCAATGGTTGTGTGTGGTTACATAACTATCTCTGTCCTCTTTATTAGTCTCCTTCTTTGCCTTTGGGTTTGTTTTAATTTTTTTAATGATCCCATGAAAATATTAGTAACAGAGGAGTTTCCTATTTTCCATGTGTCTTCCTCCTATTTTATTTGCATTTGCCAGTGGGGCCAAAGAAAGGAAGTGATTTCTTTAGAAGTTTTTTTGAAAAAGCTGTGCCAAAATATGCTGTTCTGCTTTATTTTGTAGCCTTATGAAAATTATGCAGCATTTTATGAAGCTTTAAATTTTAATGTGAGATTCTCAGAATGTTCCATTTGCAAACCTAGGCAGATATCTAAGCACATGAACATTCAATATGGTAATCAGAGAAAATTATTTTATAAAAAATGGCTTTTTAGGCATTTATTTAGTTGCTACAAAGTCAATTTATTACACAGGCACACTCAGAGTGCTCTGCCAAGCCAAGCCTTAACTGTTACTTCTCCACACTTTTTCTAAGCCAGTATTTCCCAACCTTTGCGAGTCTGCTCTTAATTCCAAGCCAGTAGATATCTGGCCTTCTTCAAATGCTCAGTCATTTATATCCTTGTTCAGGGGCTCAGATACATTAATTTGAAAGCTGACATTATGCTTCTTGTTTAAACTGGTGCAGAAACTGATCTGTGTCCCTTCAGAAACTTTCCACGAAACTGGAGATGGATTCATCAGGAAGACCACCAAACCAAAAAGGAAGATGTGAACCCCCACAGTGAACGCAGATTCTGCTTTCTCTTTTTTAGACCAAGGCCATACATGCAGTTCCAAAAAAAGTGTTGGCTTTAGCTTTCCTATTAATGGGAATGAGCATATCATGTATGTGTCACATAGGTATTGGTTTTACATGAAGGAAGAAGACAAATATTTTGCCCCTGCCAAACCAAGTATAAGGGACTACTGTTCTCAGTTTATCTGTTCCCCCTATCATGTTTTGTTTCATGGATGGAAAATCCTGTCCAGGTCCTCATGGCTGGCTTGCTTGCTCAGGGATGTGGAAGCTCTCTGGCTACATCTGAATTAGCAAAATGAACAGCACCAAAATGAAATACCAGAGCACTGGCTGTGCACAGTCCATGAAGTGGTTTAGTGCCAACCAGGCTTCACCAAAACAACAGGTGCCAGGCTGTGGCTGAGGAGCTAGCATTGGAGAAACTCAAGCCCTATTGGGCAGATTCCTATTGGTCTGGTTTTAGGAACAACTGGTTAAAACTTGTATGCTTGTGAGATGTGCCAGTTAGCCACAGGGTAGCAGAAAATGAGCCCCTGGACTTTTTTTATTCACTAGTAGAGACATGGCCTTGACCCTGCAATGAGTTTGGTGGGAGGAGGGGAAGCAGAGAAGGAGGGGAGCAGGGGAGTGTCTGCTATGAGGGCTCCCTTTTTCAGAGCCAGCTTTAAAAATGAGACTCATAATTAAGTAGTTTCTGCTCTGAACTTCTTCTGTATTTTACATTATACCACCATTAAAGAAAAAGTTAGTAGGGAGGAAATAAGGACTCAGGTCTCCTTGTGTCTAGCTGATTTCCCAAAGTGGTAGTTTTTAAATGTTTGTTCTATTTCTGATTCCAGGATTCAGGATCAGTTCAAACAGAAAGGTTTCAGCATTCTTCTCTTCAGAATAATTAACAGAGTGGAGGTTATGGCACTTTTTAAAAAGGAGAAGTAATATGGAGCTTTTCATATAATGCTCATCAACAGCAACAGCAAAGAGTCTGAGGTAGGATGAAGGATTTATGGTGAAGCTGAATTAGTACACAAGATCTTCACACATAAACAATTACTTCAAAACAACAACAGTCATATTCAAATACTGTTTTAGGAATTCAGGGACATGGACTTGGTTAACCATTAATATTTAATGCTTTTTAAATCAATATGTGTAGCCTTTCAGAGTAACGACCATAAGAAAATGTTAGCTTAACATTAAGAATAAATTTTATGTTATGGCTGAGACTGGTCTGTGGGTTTTATTGCATTACTCTGGATGTGGTTTTCATCAGCTGAAACTGTCTGGCTCCTTATAGCAGCTAGATTTAAGGAGTTTGAACTAGTTTCCTTTGGGAACTGCAGGCAAAAAATTGAATTGTTAGCTGGTATAAAAAAATTACAGAACATTTTTGAAAGTGTACAGTGGTGAAGAAAGGAAATGATTACTTGGAGTTGGGGGCGTAGAGTGAGAAAGTGCCTGCCTCATGCATCTGTGGGTGGAAAGGCAGAGTTGGCTTATACATTTACTTTGTTTCTTCATCTACCATTGCTCCAATCACAAGAACTAATTACAGTCAGTTAGGTCAGCATTTCCCTATTCTACTGAATATTGAAAAACCAAGCAGAGAAGTTAACATGATTTAGAAAGAGCTTCTCTGCATTTCCACTAGACTAGAATAATATTCAACTAGAATAATAATGTTCAAGTCTTCATTTGCAGCATCACTCTTATTGTTACTCATGAATTTTAAGAATGAAACATTAATTGATAAACAAGGCTTAAACTACTCAAAAATATTGTCTCAAAAGATTTTGTTTCACTCCTGGCTTACCTCTGCCACTTCAGTTTCAGTCAATCAGAATTCACCCATAGGTTAATTGCAGAAATAAACCACATTGCTAAAGGGTGAACTGATTGAAAGTGACACTGATTCAAATGGAAACTGCTTTGATACAGGAGAGTTTTTCTTCATATTTCCCAAAGCCTTTTAAATAAATAAATAAAAAAGACAATGGAAATAGCAGCATGGCTTTTTGATAAATTTTGAGGGTTTTTTCCTGACTAAAAGTCAGTATAGTTTGAGTCCCATTGTACTTGCTATCAGAAGAAACTTGGACAATTTCAATTAGGCAGAATCCAAGTTAAAATGTGAGTGGGGAAGGAAGCATTGAAGAGAGATCTTCACAAATCCTACTTATTTATTCTTGTAAAAAAGCAGGAAATGCAAAAATAGCGTGACAGATAACAGATAGAAAAAAAAATTGCAGAGAAAAAGAAGGGCTCCTTGGCCAAAGTAAAAGCTGAGCTAGGAAGTGGAGAATCAGCTTTCTGTGGAAACAGAGAGATCTCACTACTTTTTCCAACAGATTCTGCAGTATAAATAACAAAGGCATGTCTGAGGCTCAAAATAAAGGGAAAAAATTGGTTAGCTAGAGAATGGCGGCAGAGGCAAAGATTCTCCATGCAATCAAGGAAGAAATACTGATGATGAAAAGGAGGGCAGAGAAACTGGAGCGTCAAAAATTTGACAGTCACTGAAGGACCAACTATGTGAGTAGCAGTAATATTTGGCTGGTTAATGAAGCCACTGAAGAGAGGACTCCATTCCAGAGCTAGGTGGACATGGAGGAAGAAGGAAGACAGGATTGACACTCAGCAGCTGAAAAGTTCAGTGATGAACTGTGAATATATTAAAAACATCTAGGTGTCTGACATTTTTCTCTCTCGGGAACAGAACACCGTCATAAGCTGACTGAGACTCTGAAGTTATTAGGCTTAGTGATTTTGGCTAAATTCTTTGGTAGAAAAACTCCACTGCAGGCACTGCAGGTATCAAAGAAATTATTCTGGACTTCCAGTGCTACAATTTATATAAACCAATATGTAATTAAGTAGTCAAGCATGTACCTTCTAGTTTTAAGCACTGTCCTTTTCCCAAGCAACATCTGTACTTCAGCAACATATCCTTAATGTAGGGAGCTGAAAATTGCTATTTTTGTGTGTTTCTTTAAGTACCATTCTTCAGTTTTCATGTGATAAAGTATCCCTTTCTGAATCCTAGCTCATTATTTTTTCAAAACACATGGACCCAAGTGTCCTGTTCCTCTCTTATTACCAATAGATGAAAATGGAAGTGACACAAATCAGTGGGGAGAATTTTCCACCCCTACATATTGGATTGATTTTTCATACTGGGAAATTTTACCCAATGACTGAATGTGGAAGAATCAAAATGTGAGTCATTTTGATGAAAGCACATTCATATATAATTTTCAGGTTATTTGTTAGCAGTGTCTTCTTGTGACCCTAATTAAAGTAAGAGTTGCAGGTGACCCAACAGAAACAGAAGAATGATCATTTCCTGTGGCCCAGTTTAATTAATGCATTATCTTTAAACCTAGATTTCTGCATTGGGAACAATAACATACCAATGCTGTCTAATGAAATCAGCCTCAATTGTCATGACCTTTCGTTTACTTAACCTTTTGCTTCCATCGTTAATTATATGTGTTTTATAGTTAGTGTAGAGGGCATGATCATTAGCAAAACCTATCAAGCTTGCTTTCTTCAGAAGAAAGAGGAAAAGCTAACAAACAAGCCTGGAAAGAAGTAAAGGGATAAAGCATTCATGAAAGAGATGAAAACTGGACTGATAAACTCTCCAGTGGCAACATACAAAGCAAGTAGTGGCTAAGACATTCTTGGAAAAAGCAGAAGATATTTGCCGGCATTCGCATGGTTTGTATTTGTTTTGGTTTTTGCCTTGCATAATCAAGGGTTACACTAATAAAAGGTTATAAACTGACAATCCTGTGAAATTAAGTGACACTCATCTGGTCTAACTGCATATTTAAAATATATGACCTGGTTTAGAGCTTGCAGTACCATTCTTACCCTTTCAAACATACCAATATCCTTCATTGTTTCAGAACCTACCATATATACAAATCAAGGATTTTGTCTTTTCCAGCTTCTCTTCAAACACTGATTGTTTCTCGAAAGAGCTAAAAAACACTTCAAATACCTCTTCCAAAGTCTTGGTCTCTACCAAGTTCCTTTGAACCTGCAGGACTCTATTTAAAGATTCAGTTTTACTTTTGAAAGGGGATTTACTAAGACAAAGATTTTATTTCCTTGCATCACTTAGCTTTCCTGGGCAATGGACGACCCTTGAAGGCATTTTATTGCTTGCAACAATCTTGTTTGAAGAACAGTCCATTCTAGGAGCGTATCCCAGGATTGACAAGAGTTGTAAACTTGAGATGAATTCTACAAAAAGGGACAGACATGAAGAAAAAAACCCAACAGAAATATCCCTTTTCTCTTTAAAAGTCATGGTAGCTTTGATGTGGATTTTTGCAGGGAGAGAGTTGAGTTGTTCTACACTTTCTATGAGACAAAACCCAGAAAGAACCTACACAAAGACTTAGAACAAGTGTCTTAGAGAAATGAGATGCTTTTTAAAGATTAATTTCATAAATGAGTTATAAAAACATTTTCCCTGCTGAAGTGCAAACTGCAACTGCAATCAATGTCTGATTGATAGATCAGACGGTCACAGTGCCATTCAGTGAGACCTGGATGGGCTGGAGCAATGGGTTGGGAGGTGTCCCCTAAGTGCAACCAGGAAAAGAGACAAGTTTTGCCCCGAGGAAAAAACAATTCCATGCACCAGCAAATGTTGGAGGCTGCCTAGCTGGAAAGCATCATAGCAGTAAATGAGATGGGAGTTCTGGTTGACATCAAACTGAACAGCAAAGATCAGCTGGAGTGAGTCCTGCAATGGGCCACATAGATGATGAAGGGATTAGAGCATCTGCCGTGTGAGAAGAGGCTGAGAGAGCTGGAACTGTTTAGCCTGAAGAACAGAAGGCTCAGGGGGAACCTGATCAAGGAGTATAACAAATACCTAATGAGAGAAGGAAAGAAGACAGAGCCAAGTTCTTCTTGGTGATGCTCAGTGAAAATACAAGAAGCAATGGACAAAGGCAGAAATATTGGAAATTCTATTTAAACACAGTTTGAAGATGATCAAATGCTGACACAAGTTGTCCAGAGAGGTTGTGGAATCTCCATCCTTAAAGATAATTAAATTTTTACTGGACCCAGCCCTGAACACCCTGCTGTAGGCAACCTTGTTTTGAGCAGAGGAGGATTGGATGATCTCCAGAGTTCCTTTCTCAGTGACTCTTTGATTCTGTGACCTGTGAAATGATGCAAACCATGTAAAAGATTTCACATTAGTTGTGGTAAAAAATGCTAACCTAGGTGAAACCTATCTGCAATTCAGCTGGAGCTGTACAGAGCTGCATGGGCTCAATTGGGTGGAACAGCTTGCAAGATCAGTGCTCAGGTAAGGCCATGTCAAAATTAAGGAAATTGAAAAAACTGTAGCTCTTCTTAACTTAGGACATGAACTCACCTGGTCAAATACTTGGGTAGCACCAAGAAGAATTTGTTATGGTGTATTGTGGTAAGTGCATTGTGCAAATTGGTCAACTAAGAAATAAATTGCTTGCTAAATCCAGACAATGGCTTTAGACAGATCTCTTCAATGTGTTTTTGGGAGCAGAGGTAGCCAGTTTGGTATCTTGTTCTCTGTCTCTCAGTTAAAAAATAAAGGAAAATTAGAAAATCCTTTGTTTTCTGAGCATCAGCAATGTGCAGACCAGAGAGTTCTCCCAAAAATGATTGCTGTGGAATGGGAAATATTTCCTTCCTCAAATCTGCTCACATAAAACAGTAATGCACTGTATATTGTGGCATGCAGGTCTGATTTTATCACCAGGAAATGCACTCATCAGCTATAGGCACAGAAAAAGTGCATCTAAGGACTAATTGGCTCCATGTCTTTCTCTGCCTCTTGGCCAGTTAACTTGGGGTAGCTAAGGTCTGTATTATTAAACTCTCTAAATTTCAAATAGTGGCCAGGTACAACCTCATAACTGGAAATCATGCTTTCTCTAACTTGTGAGTTATGCCCTACATTGCTGAGAAAAAAAACCCTAATTGGTTCAGTGTTTATGCAGATGAGTAAGTTCCTGTGTTCAAACCCATTTTCTGTCACTGTTTAGTTTACTACTGTATGTGCATCTGTATGTTTTTCATCCCAGTATCTGAAAGCCTCATAGCCATTAATGAATTTTATTTCTTTTGACAACCATGAAAGAAATAGAAGTGTTCTCCTAATTCTACAGATAGGAAACATAGACTAAAATAATTTATTTTCTTGTTATTGCTGATGGCTATATGATTGAGTTGAAAAGCAAGCTGCTATCACTTCAATTTCAGCTTAGTAGCCTATTCATTAGACTATTTTTCTTATAAAGTAAGACCTTAAAAATTTAAGTAAATTGAATTTGATTATACAAACATAGAGGTTAATTAGGCCATTAGCAAAGCTGAAACAACTGAACTTTCAAAGATTTACTATAGATCATAGAGATCTGAGTAAATAAAACATTAGCTTTGAAAGCTTCTCTGAGAAAACATCTGAGAACGTCATGCGTAGAATTTTACATTTAAGGAAGTGTTCAGCTTTGCATTAAGTCAAAGGAAATCACAGATCTGATCTGATAAAATAAGCACAAGTTTCTGCAGCTTTCATCACCTTTCAGTTAAAAAAAATGTGTGTACCTATGTTTACTTATTTTGTTGTAACTTCTAGACCACTGATTTACTACACTGATAGCATACAGTAGCTATTTGAGATACTCTCACATGATCTGATTTGAGATAAATCCCCCTACCCATGCAATATAAATTTAAAAGAATTGTAAAATTTACAATGAACTGAACACAAATATATCAAACACAAGATGTCTTACTAGAACAGCAAAGAACACCACTGTAATTACATGAAATAAATATCCTACATCAAGGAAATTGGGACAAATATTCAACCAGTTTTGAAGTAAAGTGTAATTTTGGAAAAAGGAAGGTATTCTAAAGTTATAGATTAGGTGTAATATAACAAATACATATATATTTACTTACTAAAAGTAAGGAAATTCATTACCCTAAGTTCATCTCAAATAAGTGTTCATTTGGAGTGTTTCATGACAGTAATTCAAGAGTCTTTGAATGACTGAAGAATTTTCTGATGGCTTAAGAAATTCTTTACTATTTATTGGTTACTGGTCAAAGATTATAATCAGGTACAGTCAGTGCTCTCCTAATTGTACGTGTTACTCAATGTATCAGTGCTACTTGTCACTTAGCATACTTCCAGTGAGTTATTTTTGGTACTTACAAAAATATGAACCTCTCTCTAAGGATATAGAAATTAAGACTAAATCATAGAATGGAATTTGGGAAATGTAATATGCCTGCTAAAAATTCTTTCTCTGATGGGAATAAGATTCCCTCATTTTCCGTTTTTACAGCACAAGAATGAAAACATCTCTTAATGAAAGACTTTAGAGAAAAGAATTTTCCACAAAATTTGTTAACCACAACTCTGACTGCCTTTCTAGAAAAATAACTACCAATCTGAGGAAGAGTCAGAAAGCCTAGACAACTGTCTCCCTCAGCATGCCCTTTCTTAATGTAGGTGAAAAATGCTGGGATTCATGCACTTCAGCTTGGTGAAGTGTCGTGCTACATATGTTACTTAAAATTTAATAGTGGAACCCTTAGAGTAAAATTAAATGGAAACCAAACCACAACAAGGAATTTTCTGTAACTCCTTATTATAGATAGATATAGATATAGATATAGATATAGATAGATATAGCTATATAGTTACAGAATGCTTCCTTATAGCCTTCATTATAGCCTTTTCTGGGTTTGGATAACTAATTCTCCTTAAAAATCACTGTGCCATTCAACTATAAACTGACACTTAATAAGGGGAGACAAGCCTCATTCAGCTCTGTAGAACCATCCTATTGTGCTTAGCCAGACCTGGGAACATGTAAATAAACAGATACGCTAACACAGCTGGAAGTCTGAAGTAAAAAAGGATTGCTTTTTTCCTTTTTTTTTTTATTTGAATAATCAGTCAGCAACTTTGAGGGGGTAAATAGCAAGAATGAGGAAAGAAGGAGATAAGGCATTTACCCCTTCATTATCTCTATGGTCAGAAAAAAAAAAAAAGAGACTGTTAAAAACAGAAGGGAATTTCAACTGAACCTGCATCATCCTGCGCTGATTCACCCTCCAGGCTCTGTCTGTGAAAGCTGAACTGTAGCCATGCAAGTATACAACTTTCGTTTATAAAAAGGCACCTAGAGTTTAAAAAGTGAGTGAAGCAAGCAGAGAATAGGTGAATTAGATTATGTGGGTTGAGTTCTTTTTCTTGCGTTGCTTTTTTCTTACCAGACCTATCTTTTTTTTAAGGATTTGTGCAAATAGAGAGGAAAAAAAGTCTTCAGTAAAGAGCTTGCAATTCAAAATAACAATGAAGATTGATAAGAAGGTATCAGAAGTCAGTGAGTTAACAGTAGTTACAGCATACCAGTAATCTAACTGTTGTCATATTTTCTGCAGGCATTACGGAAGAAATAGAAAGAACATATTTGAAAAAGGATAATGGAATAGCTGGGCAGTTGAGAGCTTTTAATAAGTGCAAGGAACAGCACAGGAAGAATCACAAAGTTGTGGTTTTGTTTAGTTTTAATGATTTTAACAAATAGACTGATTGGAGACAGGAACTGACATCTTGCTAACAAATGACTTCATCACCACAAATTGAGTTCAGTGGGAAGCGGTATGTGGAATGTCGGTTGGAGATGTGGCAGCACTGCCCCCTCCCAGAACTGGCTGTCCTGTCACCTGCACTCTCCTGCATGAATGCTCCTGCTGAATCCCTGTTGACACAGAAGAAAGTAGACTGGTAGCAAATAAAAACCCTATAAATGAAGCTGCTCTTTCGTTTCTCTTTGCTCCCCCATTCCAACGCACTCCTGACATCGTCCAAATTTTGTATAAAGCTCATTGTCCCTTCTCTTGAGAGACTCCATTGAACAATACTGCTATTCTCTCCGCCTTCCGAAATGTCTACCCCAGGACTCAGCAAGGCAAGTGAAGAGCCATCCTACAATATACTCTGAAGAAATTAAATAATCTTTTATCCCTTTCCTATTTATATTTTGTTTTAAATGAACTTGGGCACGCCTTCTACCAACTTGCACTGGTACTGAGGAAATAAGTCTGTTCTTTGAAAAACCAGCAGGCCACCATGTAAATGATATGCAAACTACATAGTGGCTGCTAATAAATTAATTTTGTCCAAAGAATTTTATCTAACCAGGAGAGATCTAGCAGCAGACCAATTCTCCTGTCCTTTTGGAACCTCAAACAAAATCGTAATAGAGCACAAAGTAAATGAAACTTGGGACATACACATTTACTATGAGTATGAAAGACAACAAAATAGGGAGAGGCAAACTTTCATGGAGCAAAGTACCATTGTTCTGCTGACTTCATGTGGCAAATGTGACCTACATTGCAGATTATGTCCTGACCCTTAGAGTAGCACCACAGCTGAACCCTTGGACAATTCAGTGCTCTAGCTAAAGTAACTAAGGAAGGGCTCAGGATTCTACTTTCTCTGTCAAAGAAAGTCAGAGATAGAGCAAGCTTCCAGAAAAGAGGATGATCTGAAGTAAAAAATCAGCCTTTCTCTCTGAAGACAACGTTCCCTTTATTACACTGATCAAAGTGAACTTCAATTATTTTTTTTTCAAAGGGAGTGCTAAAGAACTTTTTTGTCCTGCTGTTGCCTAATAACTGCTTCACCTATCCATAAAATACTACAGGAATTAGGCTTTACAACTACCAAATTGTCAATGTCAACAGGAAAGGAATCAATTGTGATTGTGACCAACAATCTATGTCATAACTGTGAAATTGCTTTCTTGTCCTTTCTACAGCATTACATTTATGCATACTCTTGGAACTGGTCATCATCTCCCCTTCATTAAAAAAACAAACAAAAAAACCCTTCTCAAATTTTTTTTTTTTCAATTTCAGAAGAGAAGGTTGGAGATTTGGTGAGATTTACTGATTTTTTTCATTTGGTGTGGAATGTCACTTTCAAATTCACACCATAAAATCTCCCAAGTTTTTTGCTTGCATCTTTCCCTGCATTACACCAGAAACTAGGCTTGTGCAGTTGGTCAGTTAAACTTTTGTTAATGGAACTGGATGAAAAGCAAGTTAAAAAAAAATCAGCCAGAAAAGAAAAAGAAATATCGATCAACCCATGTTATTATCTCTGCACTTAAACCTATCAGTTAGCTGGACTTACATGGGAAAGTGTTGCAAAACCTGTCTTATATACCAAGAATAGGATGAGTTTTCTTCCTCAGCTGAATTGTGTCTCACCTCAATCTCCCTCCAAGAAACTCATGTATCTACAAGGCACCACTTGGAAGGTTTCTTACTTTGGTCTTTGAGGTACAAAAAGGACATGAAAAACTATCCACAGACTGCTCTTTCCTGATTGTGTGTTTGGGAGGATTCAGCTGTGCTGTTGAGTTCATCACAAGTAGTGACGGCTACTGATTTATGCATCATGGACCATGAATGGAGGAAGAAACAACATGTGCTCAAGGGAGATGCAAAGGAATTGAAAATCCAAGGTCTTTAGGATGTCAAGGCAGTATGCTCAGAAGTCTGCACATTTGCGAGATAGTGCTTGTCTTGCTGCCCTTTGTATCTCTGTTAGTTTTCCTCTCAGGCAGTGATGCCAGTTGCCCTGTTTTCCACTGATCTTTGAATCAGCCAGCATTTCTACCTCACTGATGGTAAACTGCATTGTCCTCAGCACCAGTGGGCACATAATTTGGCACACACATACATTTCTAATATGATTATATAAGGTTTTAATATATAAATGAGCTCAAGGATGGAATAAACTGCAGGAGTAGCTTCCAGCATTCTAAGGGCAGGTTTAATGCAATCTTTGGAAATCAAAATTTCATAGGAATATATTTAAGATGCTCTTTTTCCCTTTAACAAGATTACTTTTCCCATCAAGGTATCTTCTACTAATATATATCCTAATGCAGTATACCAGGATGCTCCATTGTGGGCTGAGGGATCAGATCAGTAATCGTACGTATTTTTCCAAAAGTTGAGGCCATAAATGCTAGCTGGCCAAGAGCTCGTGTAGACCTTTAACTAAGTCCATGGTTGTTCTGACAGCAATATTAATTTAAACTTATATCCTACAGAGACAAAAATACGTAAAAAATACAGATCTGCACAAGCTCATTTGCCAAATTTTTAGGAAGTTAAGAAGCTAAAATCCATGCCTTTCACCTGTATAGCTTTTCATAGTGTAGTGTTTTCTTGTCGGGCTCAAAAATATATCTACTTCACCAGAGTTTGAAGGAAGGAAGGAAAAATGTGAAGAAAAAAGAAGATGATGATCAGATGAAAAAAACAGGGCAATTTTTTTTTCTCACAGCTCAGCTTAAAGATCTATCAGGACATTAAGAAAAATTTGTGTGACTTCGTGTACTAGAACTTGCTATATTGATGCCCATTCTTCTATAATTCACTTATTAAGGGTCTCTTTTAGCAGAAATTTGGTCCAGAGCTACATAATGTCAACCTTTTTCAGTATTGTTACTGAAGAGAATCATGAGCTTAGTCAGCCTGACTTCATTAATTTCTGAGAGGTGGTTGTGAGTAGAGACTTTGTTAGAGTATCTCTTCTTCCTGTAAGACATTAATCTCCAGAGTCAAAACTCACCTTGCAGAGCTGCTGAAGCTATTTTTGTATAGCCAAAGTTAATCCAGCTCTGAGCTACAATAATGATAATATATCCATTTAACAACAGGCATGGAAACTTTGTTCCTTTAAAACTATCCCTAGCACGTGTTCAATTGCACATCTTGGGTATCTGGCAGGCCAGTATCTGAGAAATTGCTGCTATCATTCTTCCTCAAAGTTATTTCACTTTAAATAGGCCAAAGATCCAAACCAAAAAAGTTTTTTTAGATAAGACTGATTTGGGTTAATGCTTAAACTCTAGTTAATGAACATTAATCAATTAGGATGATTATATTATAGACTGGACAAAAAATAAGAAAGATTTTAGTAATTTGAATGCAAAGCCCAGCATCCTAGTCTCAAGCAATGATCAATGTGATTTTCTAAAGTGAATGTAAAACATACAGTGATGCTTGGTATAGTCTCCTGGTCTACTGGCATTTTAGAGACAAAGTTGTATCCAGGACTCGGTGTTTAATAGCCTTTGGTGAACTTTTTTTCTAGGTACTTGTTTAGCTGCTCTTCTAACTCATTTATACTTTGGGTTACTCCAGTGTTCTATGTCAATGAGTTCTGGTTTCCTTTGTGCTGTATGCAGTATTTCTTCCTTTTGTTTATATTGAAAATGCTGCCTGAAAATTTCATTGATGCTCATAATCACTTGGTGTGCACATTTTCTGTGCTATTCCTGACTTTACAGAGATCTATTATACATCCTTCCTCACCCCCAACTCTGTCTTTGGGTGTTTAGAAACTCCTCAGATAGGCGCAGTTTCATAACTGTGGCTGTCTCTGACATACTTTTTCACTCTTTCTCAGCTGGGTGAGGAGGCAGAACTGCCTAGAGTGTTCAGTGGTGCAATGGCATTTTCTATTTGTTCTTTCTTCTCCATTGGTTTACCAAGGAAGATGGATCATTCTTCCACATGAATACCAAGAAAGAGATGATGCCTGCATGGAGGTAACACCTTGTGGGAGGCTTTATGTCTCTTCTACCATACCTAGTGTGGAACGTCTGCTAGGAGCCATCACCAGCTCTTCAAAATAAAATAGACTCACATTTAATCCATGAAGGAATTGGCTTACAAGTCAATTAATAAACAAACTAGTTAACTGACACAACAGCCACTAATGGCCCTTGTTTCTAAAGGAGAGTGGCCATATGCATGCCCTATTGGAAATGGATCCTGGCCTTGGACAGCTCCTTAGCTATGATGGGGAATTGCTTGGGAGAGATGTGCCTGGGCGAGACTTTTCCAGGGACTCCTTTAACAATTTAGCAGTACAGACACTTCAGTTCCAATGACCAGCAACAGTTCTAGGCACAGATTTACTTGTAGAGAGAGAAGCATGGGGTGGATAAGATCGGCACTGTGGTGTACGTGCTGAGTGGGTGCAAGTCCTCTCAAATCTCTGACATTGCTTCCCTGTGCATTTGCTCTGTATTTGGAGCAGAAGAAAAGTGTTCAAAAATTAGATGACTCCAGCTCTTTTCTTCTACAGTATACCTAGAATATCTAGGAGACATAGTAATGTAAGAGAGTGACACTTAGGAGTGAGCAGTACTGAGGTCCTATTTATGTAGAATATATATTTTAAAAAGGAGATGATTCATCTTAATAAGCAATTAAGTATTTATAAGGTAATCCAGGAATCAAGATCAGGTGTTGCAGGGGGGAGTAGAGGATTTTCTCTGGTTTAAGATTAGGAATAATCAGGATTACATACGGACATTAAACCTTTGGAGCACACAAGTTCTGCAGAGTTAGCACATCCAGAAATAAAATTTGCTTAATAGCAGGTTAAATAATTTTTAACACACATACCCATATATAAATAAGGCCTTGCATGGGGATAGATTCCTCCCCAAATTTTTTAAAAATATTGCATAAGGGTATAATTTGTAAGTAAGTAGATAAATATTAATTCCTTTATGGTTATATTTTGATTCTCTTATTCACAAGGAATCTGATGCACTGGTTATATATATAAAACTGGCCAAAAATATTATTCAACCCCTGTTCCAGTATTATTGATTGTATTTATTGAATGACAGAGAAAAAATAAAATATTTCTCTTGTATATATATAGCTGAGTGCAATTTTGTATATTAATGTGTTTAGATAATATTTTTTTGATCCTTGATTAATTATTTAGGTGCAGTACAAAAATCAAAGTTTCAGGTTAAAATAGCTATTGTCTGCTTTTATGAATAGCCAAAAACTAGGTCATTGCTAGAACTGGAAACATCCCAGTGGTCTGTCATATTCTATATTTTTATGTGTAGGTAATACAGTATATCATTAATGTGAGATCTGGCATGTCTTATTCTGGAACACCCTAATTTAAGTTGTGTCAGCTGTGAAACTTGCCAAAGGAGGTAGAAGCCAGGCACAGTTTGTGGGTGCTAGGCTGTTTTAGCAACTTTTATGTGACAGCTCAGAAGTCTCTTGACCTCATGACCTAGATATCCTTGCATATGAACATGAAAGTTTTAAAACTCTAGTTTTCTGCTTTGTACATCTGGGTGAGCTCCACAGTGCATGATCTTGGTGCTTCATGAAGCCCTGCAATTAATCCAGGATGGGTGGCCTGAACATGGGGCTCTGCTAATAGAGCCCTGTTTATGAGAAACTTGTTCCAGCCCCTGGAAGACGGTGACAATAAATTAAACTCCTCTGTAGCACTTACTTATCTCCCTGCAGCCTTCTGCTGCTGCTGTTTCCTGTGCATTCCTGTCTGCTGGTCCCACGTGGCTGCCAACACCATGAGTACGGTGCCTTTGCTCCGCGCTGCCAGGTGCCCTCTCTGGCACCCCACACGTGTTACAGGCAGCAGAATGCTGGAGGGTGTCACTTTCCCTCGCTTCTGTAACTCAAGTTACAAAGAAACAATGTACGAGTAAACTTCATCCAACAGTCAGTGGCTGTGTGCCACTTTCTGGCTATGACTATGTTTTCTAGCACTTTGTAATAGCTGTTTTTATCATGGCTTCATTTTCCCTAAGTTAATCTTTTTATACATACATTGTCTTCAGGAAAGTGAGCTATAATTACAGAGGGTTTGTCCAAACCACACGAAATAGACAATTCACCTCACAGATTTCTCTGAGGTGGCCCCAAAGAGCTCAGGGAGGGAAGTGAGTAACAGACTAAGATAATAGCTCAGAATGATGTAAACCATTCTGCTTCTTGTCCTGCATATCCCTTCCTTTCTTCCCAGGCTTCACACCCCCTTCTTGCTCCAAGGAAGTTATGCAGATGATGATATAAGCAAGTGTGACAAGACTGGCTATTCTATGGAGTTATTTTTCCCAACTGTATATATGCTTTAGATGATTAACTCTTCACTTACAAACTTGCTCTCAGTTATAGAGCTGAATCCTTTGGCAACAGGCACAACCCAATGACAAACTTCTCTGAAAAATAATAGACATTATAGTTAAGAAAAAATACTATAAAAAGAAAAAGTAATAGTGTTGCTATTTATTATCATTATATACTTGCATTCTAGTGTGCTCAAAGTTTGTCAGGTGTTTTGAAAGTAACAGAGCAGGAATGTGGATATGTCTCAAATGTAGACATGTCAAATTATCCTTTAAAACTGATGTTTGTTTAACTATCTCCTGGCCTGCGTTCCCAAACTGTGGTACCAAATAAAGAGCGACCTACAAGATATATCCACAAACTAAACTGCATCTGTTTTCTGGATCCAGAATCCCACAGGCCAGGTGCAGCTCAAACCCAAGGGATCAGTTCCATGTGGCAGGGAGGACAGGGAGGCCACAAGGTTCAGGAGCACCAAGAGGTATGTGCTATAAAACAGACTTCCCCAGCTGCAGTTTTGCCCCTCAGCAGGTCCCTTGTTGCACAGGAACCTTGCCATATGTCCAAATTCAGGGAGAAAAAAGGTGAGTGAAAAAGATGCTGAGAGGTCTGAAAATTTCAAAATCCAAATATGGGTTTCATGCGGTACAGTAAAACACACACACACAAAAGAAATCTGGAAAATCATATTTTTAATAATTTTTTGGAAGTTAAACCCAGGATAACACCCCCAATCCTATCCTTCCATAGCCTTGCCACAAACTTTTAAAAAGACAGCTTATATTATGGTACACAACTTTCCCATTTTCTTGGCTGGCTCTTCAGGCACAGTCCTTAGCCCCGTCCTGCCCTTTGGAAAATGCTCTAGTGCAAGGAGAAAAATGAGACAGAAGACTGGTAACAATCATCAGATGTGGGTTGGTTTGTTTTCTGCCTGTGTGTGTGTTTGGGAGGTCCCAAGAGATTGTGGAAGCTGATGTAGAGTAGGTGGATGACCATAGTGGTTATGGGTGGGCAAGTTTCTGAAATAAAAGTGGCAGAATAGAAGATAAGGAATGCAATGGGCAATCTTAGGAATGCAGGGCAGGAAATGCATTCTGAATTAGTTCTTGCCATGGGGGAAGGTATACATCATCTATCATCATCACTGTCAATGGTTAAAACTGAAGTTGAAAGAAGCATCCATCTATGACTGTCGTGGTTTAACCCCAGCCAGCAAACGAGCCCCATGCAGCCACTCACTCAGTGAGACTGGGGAGAGAATTGGAAGGGTGAAAGCCAGAGAAGATCAGGGGTTGAGATGAAGACAGTTTAATAGGGAAAGCAACAGCCAAGCATGCAAAGAAAAAGTGAAGAAAAACAAGGAACTAATTCATTGCTACTCATGGGCAGGCAGATGTTCGGCCATTTCCAGAAGAGCGGGGCCCCACCATGTGTAACAGTGACTTAAGAAGATAAAAACTACTCCAAAGGTCCTCCCCTACTTCCCCTTTTTTCCTTCCACTTTATATACTGAGCATGATGTCATAGATGTCTGGAATATCCCTTTGGTCACTTTGGGTCACCTGTCCTGGCTGTGTCTCCTCCCAATTTTCAATGCATCCCCCAACTTCCTTTCCAGCATGGAAGCATGAAAAGCAGAAAAGGCCTTGGTTCTGTTCAAACCCTGCTCAGCAATAACAAAAACATCTCTATATTGTCAATCCTGTGTTCAGCATAAATCCCAAACGCAGCCCCATACCAGCAACTATGAAGTAAATTAACTCTACCTGTGCTGAAACCAGCATATTCCATACAATTTACATCATGCTCAGGTGCCACACTATTCAATACAACCTCATTAACCACCGCCCCCTTCCAATTCTTTGATATAACACACAGATCTTGTTCCCTTAGCCTATGGACCACCCCTACAAAATGTCCACACAATGTCCACAAAATGTCTGTTGAATTTATGCGGTCCATGACTTTGGGCTCCATCTTTTATGGTCAGTCAGGACAGGAGAGGTGGTGTATGTGGGGAGTTACTGGGCACCAAAGCCAGCTCAGCTCAGGTCACTGCTCCACTGCAACTGCCTCTTGTAAGGTTTCTCCTCCATTAGGTTAGGGGGTTCCTATTCCAGTAATTCCTGAAATGTAGAACTCAAATCATAGCTTACAACAGCTTAAAGGCACATCCATTACAATCTCCACTCCTGTTCCCCTGTGGGGTCACAAGTCCTAGCAGCAAACCTGCTCCAGCACGGGCTTCTCACAGGGTCATGTCACATCCTCCTTCAGGCATCCACCTGCTCCAGCATGGGGTCCTCCACGGACTACATGTTATCTCTGCTCTCTTGTGGACTCACTCACCCATCAGAGTCCCTTCAACTCAAGTTCCCAGTGGAGTTCCAGCCTGTCCAGTAGAGCAGCACAGAACAGAGCAGCAATGCCTGGCCACCTGCCAGCCCAGGCTCATCGCCATGGCTGTTATCAAAATGTTCCCAGGCACAATAGAGTGAGGTGATAAGCAGTACAGCAGCAGCAAAAGTGAAAGGCAGCCAGTATCCAGCACAATACAGTCAGGAAGGCAAGCCCCATGGAAGCAAAGGAGCCTGCCCATTAATAGCTAAACAGCACTATCAGATTTAATTTAGTCTGCCACATCCCAATCAAATCTATCATTATCTCAAAGTCTTTGAACCCCACATTGGGTGCCTAAATAGGATAGACATGGTTTAACCTCAGCCAGCAATCAAGCCCCATGCAGCCACTCACTCACTCCCCACCAGAGAGATCAGGCAGAGAATCTGAAGGCTAAAAGCCAGAGAACTCGTGGGTTGAGATTAAGACAGTTTAATAGGGAAAGCAATAGCCAAGCACACAAGCAAAGAAAAACAAGGAACTAATTCACTGCTTCCCATGGACAGGTATGTTCAGCCATTTCCAAAAGAGCAGGGCCCATCTTACCTAACAGTGACTTGGGAAGACAAATGCCATCACTTCAAATTTCCCCTTTCTCCTTCTTCCTTCCACTTTACATACTACGCATGATGTCAATATGGTCTGAAATACCTCTTTGGTCACTTTGGGTCATCTGTCCTGGCTGTGTCTCCTCCCAATCTCCCATGCACCCTTACTTCCTTTCCAGTGTGGCAGTATGGAAAGCAGAAAATGTCTTGGCTCTGTGCAAACCCAACTCAGCAATAACAGGAACATTTCTGTATTACCAGCCCTGTGTTCAGCACATATCCAAAATACAGCCCCATAAGAGCCAAAGTGAAGAAAATTAACTCTGCCCCAGCTGGAACCAGCACAATAACTTTGTCTTAAAATGGTAAAACTACAAAAGCACATGCTGAGAAGAGTGAGCAAGAGAATAGCATTTAAGAAACCGATCAAGCATCAGGCAAGGAAAGAAAACTCTCTTTTAATAGAATACAGTAACTCTATTAGCTGTCTTCAATGGGACTTGAGCTTGGGTTGTACTGACTAATGTAAAGATACCCATGAAACCAAGTGTTTCATGAGGTTCTAGTGTAAGAGCTGGGGTGCTACACTACTTAGTCTTGTGACATGAACAAGCTCTTTAAATGACAAATTCTAAGAGAGTGTGTTTATAGGTATTGAAAAACATACATATTGTTATCTGACTAATCTGAAAACTGTTTTTTTTTCTGTTGGAAGCATTGGACTTCTGCAGAAATTATCTATGTCAGATATCTTTTTAGATAAGTTCTGAAATTTCATTGTCTTGCTGACATTTTGCATTGCTCCAGTGGTACTCATTATAAAATAATTGATGAGCACTAAATCAATGTAAGTTAACTTCTGAGTCTATGATTCTGCATCCCTTGTGACTGTGTTAGTGGCCAATATGTCTAGTTGCTTTCCACAACAGAAAGTACACAGGAATGAACTGATTGTGTACCAAAAACTAGACAAGACTCCAGGCAAATTACAAGACAGTTGTAATTTCTTCTCAACAAGAAGTTGAGAGAAACAAGAAAAAACCCAGGTTTTTATCCTTTACCTTTTTACTTTTAAAATTTGCAAAGGATTATTGTAAGTAAAGGATACTGCTACAATAAATCATGTATAAGGAAAAAGCTTTAACATCCCAAAACATTATCCTTCCTAAATTTTGAAACGTCCTGCTACAGCCCATTCATTTTACAAAACAGAACAGATCTCAGCAGAACATGAATCGTCTTTCAACCAGGCCTACAAATAACCTACATTTACAGCCATGCTTGTCCCAGACAGCAGGAGATTTTCAGCCATGGGATGCAGGTTCAGACTAGAGGCTCAGAGGCTCCAAATGAGTGCATCATCTCCCTTCTTGCCCTGTGTAAGTGCACTTGGTATGTTCCTGTTTTGGGATTAGTATTAGGCAGTTGCAGAGTGGTGTCTCTGCTCTCTGTCATCTTCTCACCACTGAGAAAACCAGAGCCAAACCCCACAGCACCTTTAATCTGCATATTAGGATGCCAACTCTCATCAGAAAGCAGAAGAAAATGCCCCAAGGGAGACTTGCAACCATCAAACAGTGCATTATGAAACCTGAAGGTACAGAAGGTGAATTAAATTTTAATAAAGTAACTTTAGTAAAATTGCTTTCCGTTAATAGCTGAACGCCAAGAGCTGGTGAACTTCAGTTAAGTGGTTTGTAAGGCTGGAGGTGTGAGGTGCAGGGGAGGCTGACAGCCTCTGTGAAGATCCCATAAGATGGCCTGTCTGCAGTGAGCCAGTGAAGGAACCAAAGATTCCGAGTTTATTATTATTTCCTGGTAAGTGTTGTGGTGCCTTGGGATATTTCAGCCACAAGATGATTTTTAAGGGGTTTAATTGTGTTATGGGCAATCTATCTGTGATTACTGAGGAAGCAAATGCTGCAGCTTGTCATTGGATCTCACAGTAGAGGAAGCGAAAGCAAATTTTGGTCAAAGCATATTTTGGTGTTTTGTCTGTATTTTTCAGAATCTGGGAAAGATCCTGCTGGAAAATTGCTTTTTTCCACAATGTCTCTTTACAGATCCTGGATAACACTTCAACTTTTCGAGCACAACTGAAAGATTGTATGGGCTGCAGAAATAAAGGGTTGAGCAGAGGCACAGAAGCAGACAGCAGTTTTGCTGCAGATCAGAGCAGAGCAAAGCAGCACAGTGTGAACAACCAGCAGAAACAACAACAGGAGCTTGTGACTGCTGGCAGTAGCTAATGGGAAACCTGGTGAGCAAACAGGTAGCAAATACAAGAACAACGCTGGTATGAGTAGCAAGTGGTAAATAGAATGTCCCTCAAAAAAAAAACAAAACAAAGCAAAACAAAACAAAACAAAGTAGATCACAGCTCCTTTGTCAGGGCTCAAATGGTGAACTATGAGGGAATGGATTGTAAAGTATTCCAGGAACAATGATCAATACCTGTAACTTGGATGTTTCAAAACCTGGACTGGAAA
This sequence comes from Peucedramus taeniatus, assembly GCA_013400575.1. Lineage (NCBI taxonomy): Eukaryota > Metazoa > Chordata > Aves > Passeriformes > Fringillidae > Peucedramus > Peucedramus taeniatus. The sequence continues at coordinate 22,939 of WBNO01006535.1, read as the reverse complement.
TGGAAACTGGACTTATTATCATACAAACATTCAGAACTGTAGGATTAGAACATGGTCAAGACTATTAGGAAAATAAAAATAGCTTTACTGAAAAAAGCCCAAAGTCTATATAGTCTGATAGAAGATGTTTAGAGAAAATGTGTGGAAAAGGACAAGTGAGGAGGAACAAATTCCTGGTCTGTCCTTCCTGTAAGTCCCTAGCAAAAGGGTTAAATCTTCTAGAAGACAAAATATGCACAGAGGCTATATTTGGATCTGATAGTTTATCTTCATGAATATGTTTAGGACTAGCAGTATTATTCCTATATCACTTTCTCCACAAATATTTCAACATGATCAATAGTTTTCCCGTGACTAGTTACTTATCAAAAGGGAGCCAATCAGAATAATCTGCTGTAATTCATTAAGACTGACATCTTGTGGTTGCTTTTGATATGACGCCTTCTGCCCGAATTTAGGAAAGACTGAATTTATCCCTTGGCTTAAACAGCTACTGTACATCTTCTCTGTGTTACTGAGGATGTATTAGTCACACGATTCTTAAAATTATTCAGTAACCCCACCAGGGAGCTGAGAAAAGAATTAATGCTGCATCAAAATTTAATTATCTTTTTTATTTCCCCTGCAGAGCTTTATGGTGTTGAATTGTTAATGCTCAAAAGCATTCTTGCCACTGCAATCACAGTCTCTTTAACTGTGTCTCTGTTTACATGATAATATTTATCATCTGGAATATTTTTTTAACTGTCAGTAATCCTATCCTAGAACACTAAGCAAACTTCAAGGTGTTGGCTAGAGTAACAATGGAGTCTCCTTTGGTTTGAAAGTCTCTTTAATGATGTTCTGTCTTTTGTGAGTTAAACGTTACCATGTCCAGCAGAATGTGTATAGTGAGACCTGCCTTTTGCATGTATTGAATCAAGACAGTTACTGGGACTCAGCTGTGCTCCCCAAGGTTTCATCATGTATTTTAGTGTGGTGCAAGGGTAAAAGATGCACCTCCTATCTCTGCAAAATAGGATCCATTTCAGACAATACTAATTTTGCCAGTTCAAAGACTATAGAAATTGCTACATAATTTTTTTAATCTCATGGATTGTGTTAAGAGCCTCAATATTCACATTCTTCTAAATTTTAAACAAGAAGTTTCTTACTTAGATGTTTGCAACTGGCAATGTGTTGATACAAAGCTAGAAAGTAATTGGGATGTTTATCTGAAGCTCTGCAATCTTCTGTTGGTACTTGATCAGCTTGTTCATAGGCATTAACAATGTCTGCAGGAATGCTTTACAGGGAGCCCACCTGTGTAGCATCAGCAGCAAGTAACAGAGAAACAGCAGAACAAATATCTTCAGTTACTTTATCAAGTGAGGATAGATCAACCCTGTGTATGTAACTAATTCATTTATTTATTTGCTTGAGAAAAGAAAGGAGATTGCCTTTCTTTGAACTTTTCTGGCTGACAGAATGCTTGTCTCTCAACAACTAAAAATAGCCCAGTTTTAATATACTCACAAGATGAAAATGAGTTGATTATGACCAAATTAATAGATTTTGCTTGTCCTTCAAAACAGAATCAGTTCTAGAATGACAGCAAATAGTGTCAGCCTGAATTCAATTTTTACAGAGTTAAGAAGGATCTGAAACAGGGAGAGATAATGGAAACCTCAGTATATCATAAACTCAGAATTTGCAGCAAATGGAGCAAAATAATGGTTCCACTGTTCATTCAACATTTTTAGGTTGTTCAGGATGTAACATAGTATTTCAGCATTTTTCACCTTGCAGGTTCCCTTCTTCTGATTTCTGCTTGAGTGTAGTGATGATGAGTTACAGGACCTTATGTCATGTTTATTGTTGCAGAATTGTAAACATGTATGTTCTAGAAACATGAGAGAATATAAAGAAATGGCTATCATTATCTGGAGAAAAAACTTCCCTAACATCTGTAGAGAGCTCCTGCTGCACAGATTAAAGATGCAAACACAACTAACCAGAGAACTGATAGGAAAAACATGACAGCCAGAAATAATCTTGCAAGAACAAAATCACCAGTGTTAGAGAGACAAGGACAGAATGGTTATTGATTTCTTCTTGGCCAAGCAGGTGTTTAAATACTTGGCTCTTCCTTGATTCCACCTAGACTAATACTGAGAAGCATAATGATTAGCAGAAAAAAAAAGCCTTATGTTTATATCTTACTTGCTCTTTGGTATTTTTTTTCTTAAAAATGCTTTGTGCAGAAGATGGGTTTTTCTAAAAGAAGAGTGATGACATTTTTAAAATATGAGATGTATTTGTAAGCTTTTCAAGCTCCAGTAAAGACAGTGCAAACTTCAGGGCTATGACATTATGAAAATAGTTCAAAGTATTTTCACTCTAATCCTTGAGCACTCTGGATTTGTTTTGAGGCACATTAAAGCTTCCTTTTGAAAAATTAATGCAAGGGAGACGTAGCACAAATATAGCAGAAATAGAACTGGTAGGAGTTGCTTCAGACCAGGAGCCTGGGTGAATTAGATAAAGAGAAAGTTTAAAAACATATCTTCAAACCTGGACATATTATTTTTGAGAAATTTCAGCAACCCAGCTTTAAGGAAATGTAGGTAGACGTCAAGTAGCATTAACCGCTCCACAGAGAATAGAAATGGATGCTGCTCAAGCTGTAACTGATGGTCCTTTAGTTCAGAAATTTTGACAGTCTGTGTAAATCATGTGGGTCATAAAAATAGACAATAACATTTTAAACCTCTTTTTAAAAAAAACCTTATTAGTTTTATTAATAATAATTAATCCAGCCTCTTTTGCCATAATCTCAGAAAGAGAAACCAGGACTTAGTACAGCTCATTCCGCAAAGCAGCAAAGAAATAAAAGGCAAAATAGTTCAACAAGGCAGATAAAATAAAATAAAATAAAAAGTGATGATGAATTTTTGTGATGTTGTGAGCCATAACTACTGACCTGTCAGTTGGCAGAATCAAAGCAGCTGTGGTGCTTTTAGGACCCTCTCTGAGCAATTATCCTTCATTGATGAAATTTCTTCATCCTAAAATGAAAAACAACCTAGTAAAAGTATATACAGTTTGTACTTTTCTAGAACATGGTTTTCAATGTTATCTAGGGAACTAAGTTTGTCCATTAAAATAATATATTAAAATGACTTCAAGAAATCTCATTAAGTGATTATAAAGCCAGCATCTTTTTACATAGGATCATATTACTCAAAAATAAGACAAGACATAGAAATAATAGATCTTATTTTGTCAGTTTTTAATCATTATTATTATAATTTATTATTGTTACAATAACAATCAACATAAAATATTTTTTGGTATTAATAATTAATGCAGCCTCTGTTAGTATTGCTTTGGCATCTATAGGACAAAAAAGAAGGATCAGAAATCAAATCTGAAATCAGCCAAGTTCACGTTTCTTTTGACAGTAGAAATAAATGTAGAGATAATCCATATTATTATTATTATTATTGACTTTTAATCCCATTGACAAAAAAAAGTGGGGTTGCATTGATTGTTTTTAAGATAGATATGCAAATTAAAAATTGATTTCCAATACAAATAACACATAAAAGAGAAACAGTTTAAAGCTACATTTTCTTACCCTCAGTACTAATGATAACAAGGTGAAATGTAGATTCTGGAATCAAAAAAATCTCTGGAAAAAACAAGGATTCCTGTATACATGTATAAAGCTTATCTATCCAATGACAAAAAATGTTGCTTGAAGTTTCACTGTGGTAGCATTTTACATGGCCAGATATAGTAAAACACAGCTGCATGAGTTAGTATATAGGACAGACATGCAGCTGTGGTAGCACTGGAATTCCTGGAGATATCTATAGATCCTCTGTTACTGTTTTCATTGGGATTATTCACAGTTCTCTGACTGCAGTGCCCTTGATCTAATTTCTTCAATCCCAAAGAGTATACATTCAGCAATAAGAATGGATCATTTATGGGATCACTGAATGGATCACACGGCTGGAACACCTCTCCTATGAAAATAGACTGAGAGAGCTGGGGCTGTTTGTCCTGGAGAAGAGAAGGCTCAAGGGAGATCTGTGGCTTTGCAGCACATGAAGGGAGCTTGCAAGAAGGCCAGAGAGAGACTTATCACAAGGGCATGTTGTGATAGGACAAAGGGGAATGGCCTTAAGCTGAAAGAAAGCAGGTTTAGAATAGATACAGGAAAAAATTCTTTAGTGTGGTGAAAAAATTCTTTAGAGGGTGGTGAGGCACTGGAACACGCTGCTCAGAGAAGTTGTGGATGTCCCAGTTCCTGGATGTGTTCAAGAGCAGGCTGAATGGGGCTCTGAGAACCTTGGTCTAGTTGAAGGTGTCCCTGCCCATGGCAGAGTGCTAGGGCTAGATGACCTTTATGGTCTCATCTAATCCAAAGAGCTCTTTGATTCTACGAAGACAAGCCCCCTCAAGAGCAGAGGGAAGGCACCATGCACACGTTGCCTGTTAATATCTTATGTTCTTTGATGATAACATGGGGAAGAGGATGGTAGTTGAAGATCTCTGTGAATTAAGTTGATCTCTACCACAATTCTGCAAAGGTCCTCAGTTACATAGCTTCACCTTCATTGCAGGCAAGTCCCAGCACAGTATATGCAGGCAGTTTTCAACCTTAGTCTGCTGGCATGTTCAGAAGAAGCTGACTCAGCCCACAAGGAGCACATGGCTGTTGGGAAAAATGGCTTCAAGCCACACTCCAAAGATGTGCTGACTCCTAACCCTGCAATGCAGTGGAGAAGAAAATATCTGCTGGCAGAGCTGCTTGCAAGAAGAGCTCAGATTGCACTTAGAGTTCACTGCTAAGGAATGGAATCAAGGGCAAATGGAATTGCAGCAGGAAGAACATTGTCTCATGCCTGTCTATCTTGGGTATTAAAAATATAATACTCTTTTCAGATTTTTAGTTCATTCCTTGATGAAACATGGACTACCATGCTATCTTGGTTTGTATCAGAAACAGTGTGGCCAGCAGGACCAGGGCAATGATCATACCCTTATACTCAGCAAGGGTGAGGCTGCACCTTGAATCCTATGTTCAGTTTCAGGCCCCTCACTACAAGAAGGCCATCAAGGTGCTGGAACAAGTCCAGAGAGGGGCAACAAAGTGGGTTAAGGGTCTGGAGTACAGTCATACAAGGAATGTCTTAGGGACCTGGGTTGTTTAGCCTGGGGAAAAGGAGGCTTGAGGGGACCTTATTGCTCTCTGCAACTACCTGAAAGGAGTAGGTCAGGTGCAGGTTGGTCTCATCTCCCAAAAAACAGGAGATAGGATAAGAGCAAACAGATTCAAGTTGAATCAGAGGAAGTCTAGATGGGATATTAGGAGAAATTTCTTCACCAAAAGGGTTGTCATTCACTGGAACACGCTACCCAGGGAAGTGGTTGAGTCACTATCCCTGGAGGTATTTAAAAGTTGTGCAGTACTGGTACTTAGGGACATGGTTTAGTGCTGGACATAGCAGTGCTGAGTTAATGGCTGGACTCAATGATCCTAGAGTTCTTTGCAGACAAAAATAAAAAATTATGCTCTTTTATTTATCTCCAAGTATTTAATGATATTTTTCCTTTCTGCAGAGATTCAGTATTTTTTCAAAGTCTCATAGTTTTCTTGTAAATTTATAGGGCCTGTTGAACTGAATCTGAGCAGAAACCCTTTTATTTTTTTGGTAAAATGAGACAACAAACTATAGATGAAATACACTTTCCCACATATTGAATTTGTTCCTATATTTTGGTGTTCTGTGATGACCAAAGGTCCAGTTTCAGACTGGATACTTGGGCTCAGCACTGTCCAGAGAAGGCTTTTTGTGAATAACTAGCAATATAATGACAGAAAAGGTGTGGAAAAAACTGAGATCCAAAGTTTACTAAGTCTTTATGCCACAAATTTCTCTTGGCATTTAAACATGGAAAAATCAGTAGCAATTCCTCACTTCTATGCTGTAGGCTAACTAGCACAAAGTTATTCTAATTTTGAGGAAAAAACAGAGTGAAAGAGCCCAATGTTTTTACTTTTACATAGTACTGCTCCATTTCTCACAACAATCTGTATTCCTCCCAATCCTGAAAACAAAATAATTCTTGTCTATGAAGAAAAGTTTTCTTGTAGAAAAATAAGTGCCATGAGCACCAGAGTTTTAACTGCTAAGGATGGTATTATCTTTTTTGAAAAGAAACAATCTACCTCTTGTCCCCCCTGAGACTGCTCACAGCAATGAAATTCCTCTACATATCAAGGACAGTGTTTCTTTCACGGGGCTGATAATTGGTTTGATTTAATTCACTATGAAAGACAAGTTTGACTAATTGCTTGTAGGCAGTTGAACATGACATCTTCAGCTATATAAGTGCAAAGGACAGATAAATTGAGGTCCCCTTATCTCAGTATTGAAGGGAACTCTGCTGATTGCATCCAATGAGCAAATGACTCAAAGCTTAGGTGGTAAGATGGGAACTTTAATCTTTCCTTGACATGACAATTTTTTCCTTGACATCAATTATTAATAAAATAATTGGAAAAAAATTAATAAAATTTGGAAGTATTGCTATACCTGTCATAGTGTAAACAAATTAAGACAATTTTACTATTTTCAGCTAATTTTACTCACTTAAAAGTTCACCATTTAAGACTTAGTCTTACTACAGGTGTCTCACAAACACCTCCAAAGGTGTCTAATTCTAGTGCAATAGCCATTTCTAAACTAGACAGAATTAATTACCATGCAGAGGTGCCTAATTCTCCACAGCAGTCAATATAGGCATGGACAGCTGCCATACCACTGGAAAAGCAAACTGTTCAAGTAGAAATTTCCTGGAACATACTAAAAGCTCATAGGATCAAGCTGAAACTTTTTTTGGAAGGATGAAGTCTACTACAAAGTAGTCTACTAAAAAGAGAAACCTTAGCCATATATGCAGCCCTCAAACCAACTGGGTGGATCTGGAATTAAATAATCCTCTGAAAGGGATAATGAACGTTGTGACCATTGACACTGACCACTGAGATCATGTCACACCTACCTGGATTGCTTTCTGGCCTCCACTGGATTTTCCTTCCTTGAAGTTTTACACAGTCATCAATTAAAGCAGTTATTGAACATTGTAGACTTCTTCATGCTGCAGTGGAAAGAACAAGACTACAAAGCTGAAAATGCCCATCCATATGTCCTATCTGTTTGGGAATGTCTTGGCAAGTAGAATGAGTTTGTGCAAGAAAACCTGAAATAGGGTCAGAAATGGAGGGAGAGAAGGCAGGGATGTTCGGAGTGATGGCGTTTGTCTTCCCAAGTCATCCCTACACATGGTGGAGCCCTGCTTTCCTTGGCATGGCTGAACACCTGCCCGCCCATGGAAAATGGTGAATGAATTCCTTGTTCTGCTTTGCTTGTGCGTGCAGATTTTGTTTTTAGCTTTTAAATTGTCTTTGTCTCAACCCATGAGTTTTCTCGCTTTTACCCTTCCAATTCTCTTCCCCATCCCACTGGGAGGGAGTAAAAGAGGCTGAGAGGGGCTGAGTTGCTGGCTGTGGCTAAACCACAACAAAGACCCCACGACACAGAGAGTAGAAGAACCTGTATTAAGGTTAAGGAAGACCTTGTGTTTAGGGTTGGGAGACTGTGTATCTTATTGCTATGGAAATGAGTCAGTTAGTATGTATGCTCATTCCCTTCTTTCCTGAGCAGTTTGTGACAGTATGGAAGATAATAACCACCAAGATTTTATCCACTCTCTGTCCCAAGAAGAGCTAAGAAGAATTTAAACCACAATGAGATCAAGCAAAGTAACTTTTCAAACCACAATGAGATCAAGCAAAGTAACTCTTCAAGTTACTCAGGCTAAGTAAGAGTAAGAACTTGTATTATCTCTTCACTGTCCACTAATAGCATTTCCTCCCTGCTGATTGCAGATCACAGTGAAACACTCTATATTTAAAACAAAATTTACTAAGGATTATATACTGCTGTATCAATCCATTAACCTTTGAGGATGCATCCTGAATACATTTTGTGTTTAGCACTGAATTAATACATACAAAATTATAACATTGTGTGACTGATTGCCTACTCCTAATGTTTTTGTTTCAGCCCATTATTTTGGTGCTTTCAACAGATGCCACCAAATATGTCTTGTGGCAGTATTGCACTGAAGGAATATTACTGTACTTACAGAGGGTTTAAAAAGATATTAATTTAGAAAAAAACATGCATTCTCCAGTTTCCTCACTTTTCTCTTCTTTGATTTCTATGAACAGTTGTTAATACATATTGCAGTTCTAATATTAGGTGTGTCTGGAATCATTCTCACAGAAAAGGAAAGGGTCCTCTAGTGGTCAATTAATTAATCCTCTAAACGAGTGAGAACATTTAGAAATTGGAGTAAACTCTCTCCTCAGCCCCATGAAACTTGGAATAAAAGGAAATAGCTCTCTGAGGCCCTGTGCAGAGAGGAGCCTGTGCTGCAGCAGATTTGCTGGCAGGAGTTGTGACCCTGTGGGGACCCACACTGGAGCAGCCTGTTCCTGAAGGCCTGCACTCCATGGAAGGGACTCATGCTGGAACAGTTCATGAAGAACTGCAGCCTGTGGAACGGATATGTGTTGCAAAAGTTTGTGCAGGACTGACTTTGGTGGGAATGACTCCACACTGGAACAGAGGAAGAGTGTGAGATCTCCTCCCTCTGGGGAAAAAGGAACAGCATAGAGAGTGTGTGATGAACTTACCACAGCCCTCCTGTCCCCCTATGCTGCTGGTGGGGAGAAGGTGGAAAATTTAGGCATGAAGTTGAGGAAGAAGGGAGTTGTGGGGGGGAAGGTGTTTTTTAAAATTTAGTTTTTGTTTCTCATTAACCTACTCTGATTTGATTGTTAATAATTTAAATTAATTTTTCCCCACATCACATCTTCAAGACATTCATTATTTTTCCACTTCTACTTTGTCCTGTACAGTGTTTCTTTTCCAGATAGCAGAGTCCAAGTCAGCTGTCAATTGGCTTTCACTTACATGGAAGCCAATTCACAGGGCCTTTTGCAATAGAACAAGGGGTCATGGTTTCAGATTAGATATAAGAAAAATGATTTTTACAATGAGAGTAGTGAAACGCTGGAACAGGTTGCCCAGAGAGCAAGGTTGCCCAGGATGCCACAGACCTGAAAACATAGAAGGTCAGGTTGGACAGAGCTTTGAGCAACCTGATCTAGTTGAAGATGTCCCTGTTCATTGCAGAGGTTGGAATGGGTGTCCTTTAAAAATCGATTCCAATTTAAACTATCCCATGATTCTATGATTCTTGATTGTCCTTGTTGTCCTTTTTGAACCTTTTTCAAATCTTAAATAGCTTTTCTTCATTTTTCCAAGTCAGAGTCATTGGAGCATTTTACAGAATGAAACAATGAAAGCATTACACAGAACCAGATCACAACAGATCTCTGTGGAGTCCCATATACCTTCTTGCATTTGGAAGTTGATCATGAATAAAATCTTGTTGGGGTATGTTTTCTTTACATTCAATTTTTACAAAATTTTTTCATTCTCACTTTACAGCATTGTTATGTAGCCCATACTCCCCTGGTTTGCCAAGATTGCATCAACACCTGAAGCATCATTAAAGCCAAAATATCCAAGACTGAAAGCTCCTTCACGCTTGAAAACATCGTGCTAAAGGAAGAAATTAATTGACAGGCTCATGCTGGTAGTTGTTTCCTTGTACAGTTGCAAGTGTCTGTAGTTTTTGTGCTGGCACTAGAAGGGCAGTGAAGCTGGTGAAGGGTCTGGAGCACAAGTCCTGTGAGGAGCAGCTGAAGGAGCTGGGGGTGTCCAGCCTGGAGAAAAGGAGGCTCAGGGCTGACCTTATCACCTGAAAGGAGGGTGTAGCCAGGTGGGGTTGGTCTCTTCTCCCAGGCAACCTGCGACAGGATGAGAGGACATAGTGTTAAGGTGCACCTGGGGAGGTTTAAATTGAACAGCAGGACAAAGTTCTTCACAAAAAAGGATGACGAGGCATTGGAATTCCACCCAAGGAGGTGGTGGAATCACCATCCCTGGAGGTGTTTAAGAAAAGACTGGGTGTGGCACATGGTGACCAAGTGCCACACCAAGTGCCATGCTCTAGTTGACGTGGTGGCGTTCAGTCACAGGTTGGATTCGATGATTTCAGAGGCCTTTTCCAACCTGATCGATTCTGTGATTCTGTCCCGATTAGGGGCGTTTGCAGCCCCACTCCCTTCCGTGGCTCCGGTGAAAGGAGCCTGCACAGGCAGGAGCATCTGGCAGGGGCAGCTTCAAAAGGCAGCACTTTTTTTAATTTTCATTTGTAACAAGCAGATTTTTAGATTTAAATCTTTAGTTGAAAGATTCATTTTCCACGAGCTTTGAAAACTCACGGCCCACACCCCTTCCCCTCCTCGGGAAAAAAGGCAAACTGAGGGAGCTCGCCACCGCCCCCAGCTCCGCCCCGCGCATGCGCGCAGCATCCCGGGGTGGCGGCGGCCTGGGCGACCTCGGCGCCGCC
>WBNO01006535.1:0-12201 GCA_013400575.1 Peucedramus taeniatus | reverse complement strand
TCCCTGCGCCGCGCCCGCACCGTGGAGCTGCCCGACGGTAGGAGCGGGGCCCTGACACAGCGGTCGGTCCAGGCGGCCTCCGCGCCCGGGTCCGCGGGGATGAGTTGAGGCGGCCGGGGAGGATGGGAACAGGCTTCCTCTCTCCGCCTCTGACAGGCTCTGTTTGTTTGCGGTGCTGACAGCAACAGCGGCGTCCCTTTCCTTCCCCCGCTGCCTCGCCGCCTCCGTGGCGGGGCGCGGGGGATCCCTGCCGGCTGCTGCCGCCCTGAGCCCGGGCGAGTGGCTGGCCGGAGTGCCGGACACCGTCTGTATTCGCTCTTAAATCCTTCGCCAGGTGCCTCGTCGATGACGGAGTAGTGATGAAAAGTCTTTGTGGTTTTTTTTCCTTTTTTTTTTTTTTTTTTTTTTTTTTTTTTTTTTTTTTTTTTTTTTTTTGTTTTGTTTGCTTTTTAGTGGTGCTGAATTGAAAAGGTATTAAGTAAGTCACTGCCACCTGTCACAGCTTAATTTTTTGGCTCTAAACCACTTCACACTGGTGCTGGACACCCATATCAGGATGGATTTGAAAACAGAGCTTCAGGCTCTTACGACAAATGGTTTGGTGTTCCAGCCAGGTCCAGTTTTTGGGAGGACTAACTGTAAAACTCTTGGATATGCACAGTTTCTGTTCTTGTGAGTCATGTGCTGTCACTGTGCTTTCTTCAGTGTTTACTTTTATGGATGAGTCTTTGGCTGCCTGTCTGCCAGCTTTCATCTCCAGTGGTGGAGGAGAGGGAGTAATATTCTGTTTTCTCTGTACATTCCGTGTTTGGCCTTCCTGGTGTCCTCCTGACCTGCGCTGCTACAGCCTTCACTTATTATCACCTGTCACAGTTCCAGTGTCTTCCAGTGCAGTTGCTCATAAATTTCACTTGACAGGCACGTTTCAGGCAGATTTTGCTGCTGCTTGTAAGCCTTTGAATGGCAGCAGTGAAAATTGATGTAATACTATTAACTTAAGCTTAGACTTACAGAAATAATGGAGTAGCACCAGTTTAACTAATTGAAGACTCTAGTATGAATAACTCTTTGCACAACCTGTGTCAGTTGGAACTGCTTTAAATTTACTTCAGTACTAATGTAGGCAAAATTATTCTGAATTTCGTCCATTTTCTTCACATCTTGGGCATTTTTATCTTGCACTTCATAGGTGCAAGATAAAAATGTTATGTCTGTGGAATGGCAGTGCAAGTGCAAGCCTTGAGACCTTTGGAATGAGTACTTCTATCATCCTATAGTGCAAGTGCAAGCCCTGAGACCTTTGGAACAAGTACTTCTGTCATCCTGTAGTGCAGAAGGAATGTGAGTTCTATGCATTCCTTAGGAATTGCATGAAAAAAATCAGTGGGACTGATAAAAGGAGATAAATGGGCTTAACACACTGAAGTCTCAAACTGCGTTGCAAGAAGGTCTCTGTTCAATGACCATCCAACTTTGGGTCTGTCTTAGCTCGTTAGGTATCTTCTTACTTGACCTTGGTGTCCCTTAGGTTCATGCAGGTCTCTCCAAACTCTTCTTGAGAAGCAGGTTTGGCTTGTAGTATGTTGTTCCAAACATGTACCGACAGGATCAGCTTGGAATATTCCACACTGGTCTAGGATAATATGTAGTTTGGTGGCTTGTTGTGTGCTGTGTCTGGCCTCTTGAATTATGACTCCCCCTCTTTCCCCTCACTGCATTTGAATAACTTTAATTTGACATTTAATTTGAAAGATACATCATTTACCCCTCCATCCTTAAAGTGAGAGTCATGGTTCTCTCACAGGAAATGGAGATGTATCTTTGAATTTACTTATGCTGAAGAAGGCAATAAATCCCAGTAAGTGGAAGTATTGAACTTCCATTGCATGTGCCATAGCCACTAGGGTATTATGTAGACAGTGCTGACACTTCTTTGAGAATGTGATCTCTGCCAACTTCACGACAGTATCTCTGAGGAAATAAAGTAGTCAGTGTATCTTGCCAGGGCAGGATTCTAGATGATGAATTTCAAGTGATTTTTTTTTAAAGCAAGTTTTAACACTTGAGTCCAGTGCGAGGGAATACTCTGAGCTTGCAAGTAGAACTTTTATTTTATCACTCTCCCAAAGCATCCTTCAGCAATTGTTTTCTGGACGCTTGAGAGCTTGACACAAATTTCTGGATGCTACTATTAATGCTCAGTGCTTGAAAACTAGATCTTGCAGCCCAAAGCTGTGACACGAAGTTTGGTGTGCCTTTTTTTGGCTTTATGTAATCAAGATTTGAAAAACAAGTGAGTTAGTGGGCAAATGAGTTTGGTGAGTCCAAACATGAGGTGTATAATGCCTTTTCTCTACCTGCTGTCGTGGAGTTTATGTCATTTGCAGTTTTTTTACGTCTAGAGAAAATAATCACCAAAGATAGGCCTTAGTCTCGCACCCTCTTAATTACTTCTTACAGAAAAACTCTGGGAAAATCTGCATGTGCTCCACAGTGTAATTTCCATTAATAGACTAGCAAAAGGCTTAGTTTTGTAACTGTAAACACCTGTTATGGCCCAGCTACACTTGTATTTAACTATTGTCTTTTTCTAGATCACTGCACTTGCAATATAGTTAAATATAATTAGAATCAATACTAAGCATTTGTGTTGTGTGCTGATATATTTAAAAGTTTTTTTCACCTTTTTTTGGTGTCTTGTATAGGGCCTGATTGTGGAAATATATAAGGACGTCATGTTTAAATTTAGTTGATGTTCTTAAGTTTGGTTTTTTGTTTTATGTGGAAAGCCCTATCTTCCTGCCCAGAGCTCTGTGAAACAGAGCTCAAGATTATTTTTTTTTTTTAAATTTGTGTGTACTGGGAGCTAATCATGGATAGATTTTGAAAAAGTGCTCAAGTATTTTTCACAATTGATATTTATTTAGCATCTATTTAATTTTATTTCAGGACTCTTTCTCTCTGTGTCCCCTCCCTCCCAGCTTGTTCTTCCCCCAGAAGTCAAATTCTGGGGGTGTCTGTTGGAGATGGAGTTGTCTGATGCTCACAGAACTCTGCCGTAAGGAACAATTTGTAGAGAGTTCAAACTTGAACTTGGTGATGGTTGATGACTCTCTGCAGTGTTTAATCATTATGTGGTGTTTTGAGAGGCTTGTGTCTCTTGCACCATGTGTTTGCTGTAAGCAGTGTTAAATTTTTTAATATTTGTTTTAAAATTTTTATAGCTGATGAAATGTGATTTGAATTTGACTTATCTCTGGTCAGTGTTCAAAGGTAATAATGGGTTATTAGAAAGAAGCGTTTCTTCTTTCTTTTGTTAGCTAGGGACACACCACTTCAAATAGCTGATAGCAGCAGTAATCTTGGAGCACTGTAGAACAACTATAACAACAAATAGCATAGCTGCAGTATGGTGAGAATTTCTTGGATTCCACTTCATAGTTCTGAAGAATATTTAAAATTCAGTAAATGTCACCTTGCCTACCTAGTGGAAGTAGTGAATGTGTAGAGGCATAGTATGAGAAAGACACGAGATACTATGCTTGTTTGGGATTATTTTAATTCTTCCTGTTCTGCTTGCTTTGTAAGTTTGGATCAATTAAGGTGATGAGGAAAAACTTAAAAATAAAAATTTTGTGAGAACAATCCTATATTTCCATATCCTTAAACCACATACTCGGGTTCTCAGAAAGCCTAGCCCCTCCTGTCATAAGTTGATATCTGCATGAACAATCTGTCAAGATTGTACTCCCAAAAATGGGTAGCTTGTTGAAGGGAAAAATTACAATAATTATCCGTAATAAAATAAAAAATTAATGCACATTAATAATATTTATAATTGTTATATGTTAAAAGATTTTACGTTTTGTCAAATTCATCTTCTAAAAGTAGTATTTTACTTCAGGAAGTCTGTAAGTGACTGAACAGGCCCATCACATCCATGCAGTGTGCTGGCATTTGGAGCAGTAGTGATGACAGAGACTGTGTGGCTGAATGTCAGTGTGTTCCCACCAGTGACGTGTATCTTTGTGTTCTGGCCTTTTTTTGTTGCCTTCAAACAAATAGGAATTTGAATTCTTATTCGTGTGTGGAATATGAAACTGATTAGAGATTAAAAAGTGAAATGAAACTTATTGCACTCAGGTATTCAAGTATTGAGATAAAATGGAATGGTTATGAAGTAATTTAAAGAAGTCATTACTACAGAATCATAGAATCAGGACCATGGAAGTCACTTTGGAAGACAGGAAACTTCCTTTGTTTAAAGTTGAATAGTCAAGTGTTTTTGTTTTGTTCGGATTTTTTTAACTCACATCTCTTAAAAACTTGGATTTAATTAATAGAATTGTAAATTCAAAGAAAATGATGCCCTGCTGAAAATTCTGTAATTTTTACTTTGTAAAAGAAAAAAGGCCAGATTGAAATTTCATGTATTGCAATTCTCTTAATTCTCTCTTTTATCTAAGTATGATGGTTTTTTCTTTATAATGAAACTTTGTGTGTGTGCAGTCTATGTAAAAAGAACGATCTGTTGAGCAGTGGAAACTTGAAAAGGTAAATAAGTGATGCTAGGTACATTTATTTTATGTAAAATATATTTTTATGGTAATGGACTAATTTAATTTCTTCCCAGATAATGAAACTGCTGTCTATACTCTGATGCCGATGGTTATGGCTGACCAGCACAGGTGAGAGCTTTTTTGAATTTACCTTTTTTTTTTTCTTTTTTTTTTTTTTTTAAGGTCTGAAAAACTCAGCATGTTTGCTGAAGTTGTAGCTCCTAAAGCACTCTCAGAAGTTGGGCTTCTGAATTGCTGAGTTGTGTTCTAATTTGAAGTTAGTCACTGACTGTGTGCACCCCAGCATAATTTTACCTGTTTTGATTTATGCCATAGACTGGAACTGGGATTTTTTTCTGTTGAAGCACATAGGAAAATTTGTCCTAAGATAAGAACAAAAGTGTTGTTTTGTAACAACACTTGTGTCTTAGCTCTGAATGTGTATTTATGGATGACATAGAAGCTCTTAGTCTCATTAGACATCTCAGAAAGACTTGGAATAAGAGTTGGACAATGAGATTGATACTTCTGGAATTCCTCAGATGAGCAGCTGTTTCTCTTACTGAGTTGTCCTCAAAGTGCTTGGAACCTGGAGGCTATATAATGTCAGCTAAGTGGTGCTTCTGTCACATGAATTTTGTAGAGAAGCAGGCAGTAACTCTTACTGAAACAGAAAGCTGCTTTTCCAGCCAGGATAAACATTTGTTCCGCTATGTAATATTTTGAGATCGCATGCAAGGGTTTCAAATTATGTGATCAGCCCATTACTGGAAGTTGAAAGGTCCTATTTAAATTTTTTATCCCTGATCTTGTATCCTTCTAGTTCATCACTGTGATTTCACATACCGTCTTCCCTCTGAACTTTGCCTATGTTTGGGAAAACTGTTGGATATGTGGTTGGGGTCATTTTGATAAGAGGAAAAATGGGAATTTATATTTTGTTTAAACCAAAGCTGTTGAAATGCTTGTTTTACGTATTTACTAAGAAGTTATTTGGTTGCTTGGTCTAATTCTTACTAGTTTACATTTGAAACAGTTTCCCAGTGTCACAGGTCATTTTTTATGTACAGTAAGAATTGGAAAGGTATTGTTAATCAGCAAATGCTTAAAGACTATTTGATCTCTTAGTAATTAATTGGAGTGAAAAGAAATAGTGATTAAGTAAGAAATAGAGTACTTGTGTACAATTTACAATATAAACTTTGCTTGGATACTATGACCTATTTTTAAAATTAAAAACTATTTTTCTATTTGAAGGTCTGTCTCAGAGTTGCTGTCAAATTCAAAGTTTGATGTGAATTATGCCTTTGGACGTGTGAAGAGAAGTTTGCTTCATATTGCAGCAAAGTAAGACTTACTTGAGTCCAGTCCAGAAGTTAACAATGAAAATATTGCCACAAATCTAAGGCACCAATGTAAGCTGGAAAACTCTGTAGTGTCAGTTAACATTTTGTTTTCACACTTTTGTATCTTGTTTGTTCTTCCTAGTAATATGCCTGCTTCATAAAGAGGACAGATTTTACACATGGTATCAAATGGCTTTCCAAATTCCAGTGAAGGAAGTCTGGCTAGATACTTTTTTACCTTTCTGTGAAATCTTAAGACTTTAAAAAAAGGCAGCCATGATGTGCATCTTGTATGGCTGGGTTACTCTTGCCTTTGTAGAGGTAGAGAACTCTCGTTTGCAGGTGCTTATTGTTTTTGAGGTATTCTAAAACAGTGGGAGGCTTTTGGATGTTTGTTGGGAAGCAGCTGTTCCAAAGAGCTTCATGTGACTGTAACTGAAGGGAATATAACTTGGGTGCTCACTTCTATTAAGTTTTGTATCCTGGATAGAGGGCTTAAGTGCAAATTTTGATCTACATTTTTTATTGTTTGTATAGTTCTTCAATGAGGATAACTCTGTTTTGTATATAACTCTGCCAAGAAACAGCCAGGTTAGCATCATATAAATATAACTGAACCAGATAGTTTTTGTCATGACCTTTTAGGAAACTAAACTTTAAACTGATGAATGAATGCTCTGTATTTGTCTCCCCTTTTAAATATCTTGAAAGTTCTTACATTTAAACGGTTAAAAAAAGGAAAAAAAAAAAAAGGAAATAGTAGTAGTATTGCATATATATAGCAGTATTTGGTCACAGAAAAGGTGGAAATTCCAGCTTCTTAAACAGGCTGTTAGAAATAGCTGTTTCCCAACTGTTTTATCTCAGAATTACATAGTGCTTATATAAAATTTACTTAAGGAACTGCTTACAAAAATGCAAGCAAATTTTTAGNTTTTAGCATATGCTTTAGAAATATATCTGAAAATATACTGATTCTAAAGGTACAAGTTGTTACACTTAGTTTCTGGATTGCCTTTTATCTTGACTTAGTTATTGGGTCACAAAGGGGTCATCATGCTGCTGGTTTTGCAACATATTGTACAGTTAGTCTTCAGTTTTTTGGGTTGTTGTGTAGCAGTTCTGACATTGGGAAGATTTGTAAAAATGGATTAGCTGGTCGCAACAGATACAAAAGTACTCTGTTTATCTTTTCAATCAGCTCTTCCTCTTAAGGAGTTCAGGAGCAAGATAAATATGTAATGCAGAGTTTCTGTCTTCTTAGTGACATTGGTTATCCTAAAGAGCTGCTATATTATTTAAAGTAAAAGAGTTCAGCTCTTTATTACAGGTTCAAAATTAATAGCAAAGAAATATTTGTACTAGCAAAGAAATATTTGTACAAGTTTTAGATATTTCCTGATATTCAAACTTCTAAACATAACTTCCAGACACAGAAGCATGACAAACCCCAGAATATTTAATGGAAAATTCAGTCCTGTTAATAGGTTAGGGATGAGGGAGGTGAGAGGAAATTGAAAGCAAGACTTTTAGAACTGTTTATAGTTTAAAGAATTAACAGTCCTAAAGACTCACTATTGTGTTTTAATGTCATTAAAATCACAGAGGAGGCTGGCATCTATTCATTGTTGCAAGTTATATTTGGTCACTTTTTGCTGCACTGACTTTCCTTTAGCTTTGTGTAGCCTCAACTATGAGGGTGTAAAACAATTTTATGTAAAGATCTAGTTCTAGTGAGTGTGATCTGTACATAATATTGCTGATGTCTTTATGCCAATAGAGGTTTGTAAATGTCCTTGTTACAGTCTTTCCCTTTATTTTCTTCTTAGCTGTGGATCTGTTGAATGTCTTGTTCTATTATTAAAAAAAGGAGCAAATCCAAACTATCAGGACATCTCCGGATGCACTCCTCTCCATTTAGCAGCAAGAAATGGGTAAGTTTTTAAAATCCTTAAACTCTCAAAAAATTTTGTGCATAATGCACTTCAGCTGGCATGTTCTGTAATATTTTTGCATAGTTCAGAAAAATGCTTTTGGTTTTCACTTTTGAAAATAGAGAACATGGAGGTTAAAATTCTTACTTTGAGTATCCCAGAATAACGTTTTATAAATACTGAGTCATGTGTGAAATACCAATTCCAGTACCAGTCATTTTAATGTTTTCTGTAAATCAGGGGCATAATGATTCTTACAACAGTAATGGAACAAGTGATACGTTCATCTTCCAGTTAGCTGAGTAAGAAGAGGTTTTGGAGGGCTTGGAGGGGATCAGAGACTTCTGATTTTTCTGAGATAGTGTCTCTGAGAAAATTTTTCCTGCAAGAAAAGGAATACAAAGTTGGCCTGCAGTGTTAGGAGAGAGGCAGAGAAAGAACTCCAAACCAGTGAGCAGGTACCTTTTTAAGATCCTACTTCTGGAATTGTAGCATATGAAAACATGCAGCTGTGAAGGTAATGTTGTCTTTTTTCTATTTAGGACGTGTGTGATACAATAACTGAATTGTATCACCTCTGGTACTTCAGTTGAGGAGGTGATAGTGTTTAGTGGCTTCTGGGTATGTGTGAGGTCTATGTGTAGGAGAGGAAAGAAGCAGGCAAGTGGTATATGATGAAATGCAGAAATGCAGGAGACAGTTATGTTGAAATGAGGTATAAGGAAGGTGTGAATGGTACCAAATAAAAAGGAAAAGCAAAATAAATTTGTGAAGGTGAAGCCCTTAGAGCATTAAAAATGTTAAAAAAACAAAACATGAATTAGGAAAAAATCCCTCTACTTTTATTAAGAAAGTACTTGCACTTAACAAAGATTTGCATAGTTTTATAATGACTGTCTCATTAAGTAATGATTTAGTGGTGTACTGTAGACATGTTCACTGACATGTACAGGCGACGGTGAACTTCATGGACTTCTATTAGCTGAACTCTGGCTTTTTGTCTTGAAAGGGTAGTTGATGAAGAGCTGAAACTGTTAGAGCAGTGGTTAAGTGCTTCTGCACTTTCCATAAAAACAGTTATGATTTTAGCCCTGTGTTGTTTGCTACCCTTGCACTGTCTGAGTCTGTGAAGATCACTTCTCTCTTTCATGTGCTTGGTACTGTACTCCTTATAAATTGGAACCACCTGTTATGCTTAGAAAAATGATAAATTAGAGTGAGTGGAGCTCTAAGAAGATATTTAGTCTTTGTAAGTGATTTTCCCTGACTGAATTTTAATGGATTCTTTTGCTTATAGCCAGAAGAAATGTATGAGCAAGCTGCTGGAATACAGTGCAGATGTCAACATTTGTAATAATGAAGGCTTGACTGCAGTAAGTGCTATTAATTATCATGATGTTCATAAAATGAATGAAGAATTTGGAGATTCTTGGTTTTTAAGCTTTTGCTATCTTACATGGAAAACAAAACTGCTGTGTAACCAGTGCCATCCAGAATCAAAAGATGTGATCAAAATACGTAAGCATATGACTGTATTGTTCAAAGCTTCTCTTAATATTATGCAAATGCATCTCTTTGTGAAAGTGTTGACAATAATACAGCCAGGTTTAAAATAATTTTTATGGGATATATATATCATTGCTAAAGGAAAAATGTGTTCATTTTGTATTTAGATTCATTGGTTGGCTGTCAATGGACGAACAGAATTGCTTCATGATCTTGTTCAGCATGTCAGTAATGTAGATGTTGAAGATGCCATGGGACAGACAGCCCTTCATGTAGCTTGTCAAAATGGACACAAGACAGTAAGTTTCTAAATTGTATAAACACAGTTGATTTATGAAGAACTTCGTAATGCCTCAAACTTGTTGTGGTTTTTTTATAAACTTCAGAGTAGTAATGCACATTGATAATGGCTACAAGTGTGAGGAATGCTGCTGTGTGTCTTAGTATTGACTGCATGCACTTCCATGGGAACAACTTATTTATTCTTGTGGAGCTTATTGATCTCAGTGCTTATGGGAGTTTAGGTGACTTGCTGTATACTGTTCAGCTCTTCTGTAGTCCTATTGTTGGCTTGTTAATATCAAGTTTTTATGTAATGTTAAAGGTTCAAAAATGTTTTTCCTTATTTTTCAGAATATGTTTAATTCATAATTGTGCAAACTATTATATGATTTTGAAATCTGAAATATTAATTTTCTGTGAGTACAAAATGAAAACAGAGTTGGGTCAGTTACAATTTCGTTCTAGAAGTAAACAAGTTCCAATAAACTCTTGTCTTATTGATCTCTGTGAATGATTTTTATGCCTGGCCTTGAGTTAGGGCTGACTATTTATATTCAGAGTATAAGTTTGGATGCTTTACTTGAACTCCATTATAGAGTTATGCAGATTGCCACCAGAACTATTTACTGCTAAAAAGGATAAATTGTAATTCTACCCAGATCCTTTCTGTTGTCCTTGTCAGTGCTGGATTTTGGAAAGCCAAATTCTGAAAAACTATTACCTATAAATGTAGCAAATTTATGTGACTGAAATGTAGCAAAAGTTTTTTGAGAGTCTGCTCAGTGTTTTCATATTTTAGACATGCACTAAATATTTGCAAGCCAGTATGGTTTTCCACTGCTCTTTTTCTAAATCTGGTGTTTTGCTCTCTTGCAGACAGTGCAGTGTTTGCTGGACAGTGGTGCAGATATAAACAGGCCGAACGTTTCTGGGGCAACTCCGCTTTATTTTGCTTGCAGGTTATATACTTTTAACTTTTGAATACTGGCCTAAAAGTGAAATATTTTTTCCCTTTTGCAATAGCTAATTAGAAATTATAAAACATAGGAAATATAAAAGCTGACTGGTATTTAATCTTGTCTCATTTTTGAGTGTAGTTTAGTGTCTTATCTAAATACTTAGGTTAGTACTGCAGGCTCATGTACCTCTTTCTAACAGACATNGTACATGTTCTAGCATGAGTCTTAAATTGATGACTGCTGAAACCTTTTCTGAAGAAACGAATTATGCCAACTTAGATTATTTTGAATACACTAAAACCAGAGCCTTTTATAAGGCAAGTTTGGCTATTCCTTAATGTACAATATGGTATTACAGTATACATGAAATGTGCATATATGTGTCTAAGTTACAATATTGAATTAAAATTACATTGTTGCTTTGATCAGTTCTGTTTTCTTCAAAGTTATATTTCAAAATTAATCACATATGGTAAATGATCTTTTGTTTTAATAGAGCATTTCTGCAATTTGTTAGAACATTTACAATTTTTGCAATCCCTGTGCTTTGATTACAGGTTAAATAGTTGACATAAGAGTAACTGTTACTATAAGCAAAATGAGAAATGGACTGACCCGACTGGTCTGCTAAGAGTTATGTTCTGGGAGCTGTGGTCTCTGGAGTGTTGACTTGTTTATGTTGACTTGTGGCAGTTAAGAAGGGAAGTGGAGAATAAATAGCTGCTGTCCTTGGCTCTTGATTTAGGGACTGGTATTTGTACACACTTAAAGCAGGCAGCTTGTCTTGGCTTGGAGATTTTTCACAAGAAGGGAATGTGGCAAGTACAGGAGTCATATTCTTTAGAAATTACCAACTGGAGCATCTGGAAAAGTAGAATGAACAGGGGTGTGTACTACAGCAAACCTGGAAAGAAAGGTTGTAGGTTCCTGGTGACAGGGAAGGCAGAATGTGGTAGCAGTGGCAGGTGATAGCAGCAGGAAGGGTATCAGTATTCAAAGTCTGAGTCTGAAACACCTGTTTTGTCAATGTGTTGGGCTGTGCACTTAGTCTAGAGAATTACAGTGAAGATGCTGCAAGTACGCTATTAGTCTTAGCCCCTTTCTGACCTTTAATATTTGTTTGCATTGGGACAAAGTCTGGTACATTAGATTAGCCTGTTGTGTTCCTGGGCGGGAAGGACAGGACTGAGGAGAACTCATCTGGGAGCTATTGAGAGATCAGTGAAGGTACCTTTTGCCCCTCAGCTGTTAGTTGTCACTTTACCTGTGCCCTTTCTGAACTGATAGGCTGCACCTATCAGGCTGAGGATGCAGGCAGCCTCTTGTATGTACCAGGATGCCAAATACTCATATACATTGGTGTAAAGGATGTGCTGCAAACTAGCTTGAGGAATAAAACTTCACTGAAAAAACTTGTATCTGTAACCTTAATTGTCTTTTTATCAGTCTTTCATTTCACCCTTTAGATGCTTCTCTGTTATGTTTGGCAGTATATGCACTTAATGCTGGTGAAGGCAATATTCAAGTTATCATTCCATGTGTTTTTAATGACATAAACCTCTGATCACTGGTCCTCAATTTCTCATTTTTTTTCAGAAGAAAGGATTTGAGAAAG
>WBNO01006534.1:20940-35435 GCA_013400575.1 Peucedramus taeniatus | reverse complement strand
ACAGAAGAACAAACCGCAAAATAACAGACTACCACACTTTTGCAATTGCTCATCAACCAATTCATTAACATGGACAAGCTTTTCTTTAGACAGGGGCCATTGATCAACCCAAATTTGCTTCTCTGTTAACCATTTTAATTTCAGGATTGGCCGCCCTGGAATGGCCACTGCAAAAAACCCTCATTGGTGAGACAGAAACCCATCTGGCTCAATGCGTCTTGTCCCAGTAGCCAGATGGTTGTATTCATCACATAAGGTCTCACCTGGGCACAAACATGTGCATCTTCATCAACCCACACCGTCAAGAGTGATTTACTAATTCACGTCATCTGAATGCCTCCCACCCCCAGAACAGGCATTCCTAGGCTGCTCAAAGGCCATGTTGCAGGCCATGCAAATGAGGGAATAATGGTGACATCTGCACCTGTGTCCAGCAATGCAGCTGTTGTTGTCAGAGTTCCTCCACTAGGATGCTGAAAAGTAATGGGTTTAGTTGGCTTTGTTCCTGATAATGGTAACGTAAACATTACCTGAGGTTTACCTGTTGACCCAAAACCTCCATTCCCCCTATGCATGACCCTTTGTCTAGGAACCTTGGCCTCAAAGGGAATTAATTGTGCCAGCCTAGTGCCTTTTGGACTGTGAATGGGTTGTCTTGATGTTTGCACCATGATCTCTATATTACCAAAATAATCTGCATCAATCAGTCCAGGTAAAGCAAAAATGCCTTGCTTTGATGTGGATGATCTCCCTATTAGCAGAGCACTAACTCCATGTCCCAAAGGTCCATTTGCTGTAGATGGGATGACTTGCACATCGGTGTTTTCCAAGGTAGCTTCTACTGCTGTTGCCACATCGACTCCTGGGCTCCCTGCTGTTGCTGATTGAAGAATGTCCAGACAGCCACTTGGTGGGGGGGGAGCACTTGTGTCATGGCACACCTCCCTTTCGTGCTTGGTTTTGCGTTTCCCAGTGGTATTCTGTCTCTCTTATGTGTTGATTTGCTTTTGCTGGGTCGATGCCCAAACTTGTCACATCTGTTGCAATTTCCCTTGAAACCAGTAGATGTCGCTGTTGCCTTACTTTTCTTTACAGCTCTAGCTTTGCATTGCACTTTAACGTGCCCATGCCTGCCGCACCAAACACAAATTTGATCAGGGCTATTTTTTCTTTGCTGCACAAGTGGTTCAAGGGCAGCTGCCATCACATTTGCCAGATAAGTGGCTTTCTCCTCTGGAGTTCCCGCTCTGGAACAAGCTTCTATCACGTCTACCAAATTAGCTGTTCCAGGCAAAGTTTGCAGGATCCCCTTACAAGTGGGATTTGCATTTTCTACTGCCAATTGCATTCCTAATGCAGCTTTAACCTCTGGGGACATTCCCAGAGCCCAATCGATTGCATTTCTGAGGTGATCTAGGAAACTCATAAAAGTCTCATTTGCTTCTTGTCTAATGGTGGTGTAAGACTGTAGCAGTAGTCCCATGTCTGGAACTGCATGAAAAGACTCTCATGATAGTTTCTGAGACTGTTGCAAAATTGTGGTATGCAAATGTGCCTGAGCTTGCGGGTCAGCAAAAGGGCCTTTCCCCAGCATCATTGTTGGGGTGGCAAGCTCCCTGGGGTCTCCTTGGGGGAGACTAAGATTTTCTGCTACGGCAGCTTCCACCCGCCTTTCCCAGCTTGATTGCCACAGCAGCTGCTGTGTGGGTTTTTGTAGTGGTTTTGGTTTGTTAATCTAAGATTTCTCTAATTTTGAGATTTTCTCTGCTATTGTACTAGAGAATGTGGTGGGTTTGGTGCTGGCCAATCACTAATACACTCACTTCCTGCTGTGAGATAGGATTAGGAGAAAGGCAAAGCAGGCTCAAAACTTTGAAAGGGTATAAAGAAAATTTTATTAAAAGTAACTAAAAGAAAAGAAAAGTAGTAAGAATCAAAACAAACCCCTCAGAACACTTCTCCTCCCCCCACAACCTTTTATTTTCTTCTGACAATGTAAAGAAACTAAACTTAAAATTTCCAGTCAGTTTATCACCTCTGAAATAGTCTTTCTTCAGCTCACTTGGGGAAAGAAGTCCCTCTTGTTAAGGTGTGCAGACTTCTCCACAAGAGGAAAGAAAACAGTTTTCTTGTGGCTCTCAATTTCATCACGAATAACAGCCGTCTGGGGAACTCTGCTATTGTGAAGTCCTTCCCATTTCTACAAGCCTTCTCACAGCTTGTTAATGGGCCATGTTGACTTATGGGGTATTGTTTTAAAGATGAGCTGTTCAAAGGTAAAAGTTCTCATTATCTATCTCTAAAATCATCTTCATCCCTGGGAACAGAGATCTTCCTCTTCTCCTGGAAGCACAGGACTACTCTTTTCTCTTTCTCTGTTCAAACTTCTCATGGAATCACAGCTATTTTAACATCTGCTTATCTTAGCATGGAGGCCTTTGTTCTATATCAATTTCAACACTTTCATCTCTCCATAGTTTCATGTGTTATAGGAAAAAAGAGTATTTTCTCTATAGCTTACAAGAGGATTTCAGCCTTAATTAAAGTCCCTGCTGTTTTCAAGATCAACTGCTTTTCTGCTTCAGTGAAAGCATCCAGTAATAAATGGATGTCTCCCCAGTCTGGGTTGTGTTGTTTGATAACATATCGTAAACACTTGGCAGCAAATATCGTATCACTGCGATAATTTTTAGCAATCCTTTCTCATGCCTCTAGTTCAAGGGTGGAGAATGGTACTTTAATCATTAGTCTCTCTCCTTCCATTCCCACTGCCTCTCGCAGAGGGGCCTGTAACACTGTTTGCTTCCTGGTTCTGGACAAAACTGGACTGCCAGGAGGGGAGTGGGTTTGAGCAGATGTGCCTTCCGAGCCTGCATCCTCCTCTTTTTTAGGAAAGTCCACCTCATCCTCATCCTCATCCTCCTGTCTCCTAGGAGGAGCTTTCAACAAATGTATTGTATCTTGTTCTTGAGTCGCAGCATGATAGACTTTATCTGATTCAGTACATCGCTGTCCTATACTGCATGCTGAGCAACATCACTTAATTTGCCCTCTTTTTGCTTTGTTTTCTTTCTCAAGGGCTAACACCAGTGGGTCAGAGGGAGCTCTGATTCCACAATCCCTCTGCCATTTAGGATGGTTCTGTAGGGAGAAAAACATATCAGCGTAAGAGACATCCGGCTTGCTTTGCCGTCTTAAAAACAGCATCAGCTGTAATTAGGTGTTATAATCTAAAGTTCCAGCAGGTGGCCACTTTGCTCCATCCTCCAATTTATATAGAGGCCACCACATTTGGCAATATTTTAATAAATGTTTCTTATTTTCTGCCCCCCCCCCCCCCGCCAGCAATTTCCTTCTAATGTGCTAAGATACACCCCAAAGGACTGGCTCTGGGGACCTCTTCCTTGCTCTGGTTAGTTCTCATTATCTCCTTTTCCTTGTTCTATCTCGTTTCCACCTAAATCTTTCTTCGTAAAGCTTCACAGTCTTTTCTCAGTTTTACTCTCACAAGCAACCCCAGGTTACGGGTACCAGATGTGATTTTCCACACACAAGTTATAAGATCTTAGGTTCAAAATTGGTTTGATTAGGAAGCCTCAGTCCACACTCAGGGCATATGCCCTGCCACTTACTGGAACAGCAATACCAATGCCTCTCACAAACTCTGCACTGCAATAGTACCCACACAGGGTGCCAGCCTCTCAATGTGCCAGACTCCCAAGAATTGCCTGCAAAGGCAGGCTATTCTGTTTACCCCTTCGTGAATTTCTAAATTCGCTAGGGCAGGTTGTTCCCAGTCCAGAGATACTATATTGCCAGCTGAAGTCTGATAAAGCCCCTCTAAATAAATCCATTCATCTTTTTTTATCTGTCCAGTGATTTACTGGATTCACAAACTCCCAGGGGTCAAGCCCAAACCACTGAAGCAGAGGAATCCCCTCAGTTCATCTAGCCACAGTTAAAACGTTCACAATCTACACAAACACATTTAAACACAATAAGTGTCTTCACCCACAATTCTCTGCTTGCTCTGCTTCTCCTCAGCTGCCTCCCTGCGGGTCGCTATCCCCCCCACAGCCTCCCAGCCGGCGCACCCCAGCCACCGCCCTGGGTCTCACTCGGCCACTTCAGTTGCGGATAGAGCCTCCCCCCTGCACTGTGGGTACACTCACTCACTCGCTCCTTTCATATAACTGAGCCCACAAAGCCACTCACTCGCACAATCACAAAAACTCACTAACATTAAGCACAATATCTGGATGCCACAAGCACACAGTAGCAGTAAGTAGAATAGCAGCATTAAGGTCCAGATTCACTCGACTCACCTCCAGAGTCGCTAGCGGTTGCACAATCGAGCAGTGAATCCCTTCACTAGTCGCTCTATCAGCCAGTGGACCCTTCCCCCTCCCGCCGGCCACGCTTGCAGCCGGTGGCTGCTTGTAAGCCCCAAACCTTTACTCACACAGGGACTGAGCTGTGCACCAGATGTCTCTGAGCGGCTTACCAGCAACCCTTTTGGCCAAGGCCCCCTTTTAAGATTGATACATACCGTTTATCTCCGCATACCGGCAGGCAGTTGTCTGCCCCAGCACTGAGCGAGCCGGGACCTGGAGCCCCTGCAGGGGAAGTCCCCCGCAGCCTGCCGAGGAGGTCCGCCTCCCCACCGGTCCTGCGTTGACAGAGGACTTCTCCTCTCTGGCTCGCAAGAAAAATGATTTGCAGAAAAACTCCACAACTTGTAAAGCTGTAAAGTAGGTATGTATCTTTATTCAGCGCCGGGCGCATGCAGGATAGCTCCTCAAAGAACATGCGCACACCTGAGAGTCCAGACCCTCCTTGTCCCCTAACCTGTTGCATATGCATTGTTTTGCAATAGGTCCATGCATATTCATTTACTAGCCCCGCTTTGCATTACAATTAGTCCTTATCAGTTCTTTTGCAGAGAGCTCCCTGGTGGTCAGTCCCTAGGTTTCCCTGTATCTTGGCAGCCTCAGTTTTGGTCTTCTTCTAGTTTCAGGGTCCAAGGGGCCCCTCTTATCTCCTTCCAGCAAAGGAACTCATGTTCCTTTCACCTCGTTTGGGGCAGTTTTGCATTCTTTTGTCTACAGGCTTTTGCGAGCACAGCAAGTTAACAGACTAAAGAAGTCAAAACAGCACACTTAATCTAAATCTGAAATGGATTTCTACCCTGTTCTGGTTTGAGAAGCGAGACCAGCGGGGCACCCCAAGTCAGAAATACAATTTATTAGAAAAAGGGAAAATAAAACAAAAAGGAAACAAAATACATGCAATAAGAAAACCACTGACAAAGTCAGAATACAACCTGACACCCTATGGTGATAGCAGTCCAAGCAGAGTGGTCCTGTTGAAGCAGTGATTCTATAGCAAAATGGGTCTGACGATCCAGCAGTAGCTCTTATCCTCTGGAGAGTCCAGTAGGCAAGCGCTGCTGTGGTGTTCAGAGTCTCAGCTTATATCCAGGCTGGAGTGCTTTGTTCCCCCCTCTGGGCGGAGCATCTCACAATGGGATGTGAAAAAGCTTGATGGGCCATTAACAGAAGATTTATCCCCATTGTGGAAGAGACAAGGGAAGCTGCTCTTTGGTGGTTTCTTATCAGCTGGCTTATCAACAGAAGATCTCCCATCCCAGTTCTAACGGATGGTAATAGAATACATTTGGTTACATCTTGCTCTGCAGCCCATGACATACCCCAAGTTAATTTCTAACCCCATGTCTCAGATTAAGTAGAAAATATCACCTCTCTGTGGATCTTAACGGCATACAGTCAATCCTCTCCATCTGGTCTTCTTGGTGGTGAGGGTCCTCTGCCAAAAAGCATAGAGTTCAATGGATTAATATACATTTGAGCCAGGTGGGAGTGCCCAGGTACCTCCCTTGAGGGGGGGGCAAATTTGACACACTCTCTTGCAAGACCAGGTCGGTTGCATCACTTTGCATCACGGTTGCATCACTTTGCATCACGTGCAGTGCTCTGGTGCAAGGCCTCAGGAATGAGTCTGAGGAGCCCTCTAGGGAGTCTTTGCTGGATTATGACACCGCCTCAGTTGCCTCTCACCTGAATGTCCCATGGATGTGGCTTTCCTGGGGTTGGGGGTTTTTACAACTGAGCCAGTTTGTGTAACGGAGGAGGGGTGTTCACTGCCTCTGATCAGAGGTTATGCCCCACACCCAAGGCTCTCCTCCTCCCCCCTTGGTTGAGGGGGAGGGGGGGTGTCTGTGCAAACCTGGTCTCAGCAGATAAGCCTTATGACCATAAGGCTTATGGCCTCCCCCAGCCCGAAGCCAGCAAGGGATGATTTTAAGGACAGCTGCTGGGCTTATCCCTCCTGTGGATGCTCTCCCAGCCTTATCTGTTTCTTCTTAGACCTGAGATGACTGAACAACAGTGTCACTTTTATCTTATCTCAAGTTGTCTTAGGCAGCTTAACTCACAGTTCAAGGTTTCAGTCAGGAGGCCCATTCAGAGTGGGGTGGGCTTCGGTGGGGCGGCTTCAGTGGTGCAGCTTTGTTAGACAGTTCTGCCATAATAGGCAAAAGTCTTTTATATTAATGTTTAAGCCATGAACTATAACATTTCAGTCTCTGACAGTCCCGTGTCCTTTTAGGAGGCTGTTCCTCGACCCCTGCTTTTGAATAAGCACAATATTGTTGTTTTGCATAACTTCTGCTTTGTCAGCCTTGCAGAACTGAGCTGGCATGCTGCTTGCATTTTGCATGACTTCTGTTTGCCTAAGTTCCATCCTTTATCTATTTCTCTGAGGCCATGCTGTTCTGTTCTACTGTCCTTATCAGTTTTCCGTGGCCATGGCATAGTTGCTCTTGGCCTCTGCCAACTATGCCAAATGTGTGAATCGACACATACAGATAACCAGGGTGACTACGAAATGACAGCTGAAATGCAAAGAGTAGATTTATTTCATTACCTCGCTAGCAATGCTGGGCGGCAAAGACACATGGGGACACAGGCTCCGTTTGGCTTAGTTCATCCTAGGGAGCAGCAAGGGTACACAGGCACGCAGGCTTCATTAGGCTTAGTTCATCCTAGCGGGCAGTAGGTGGAGCCCACTGCCGACCCCAATATATCAAAGGCTTCACCCGCACACAGTTTATTACAAGGCTATGCTTTTATGATCTCTCTCTCTCCCAGCAGGAGGCTCAAGCATGTCTGTGAGAGTGTATTCTTTCTACACAGGAATTCTACTTCTCAAAACAGGCAGAAGATAAAAAACACTGGGCATAATGGATTTTTCCCACACTGACATTCTTAGCATTCCCAGCTGCAAGGTCACTTTGAGCAAAATTATTCCCTCCTTGACAAATCTTCTGGTTTTAACCCTTTCCTCCCAGCAATGTCATTAATGAACATATTAAACAACACTGGTCCCAATATGGACCCCTGAGGGACACCACTTGTCACGGATGTCCATCAGGACTTTAAGCCATTGACCACGACCCTCTGGATGCAACCATCCAACCAATTCCTTATCCACCTAACAGTCCACTCATCGAATCCATCTGTCTCCAGTTTAGAGAGAAGGATGTTGTGGGGGACCATGTCAAAGGCTTTACTGAAGTCCAGATAAATTACATCTGTAGCCCTTCCCTTGTCCACTGATGTAGTCACTCCATCATAGAAGGCCACTAAGTTGCTCAGGCAGGACTTGTCCTTGGTGAAGCCATGCTGGCTGTCCTGAATCACCTCCCTGTTCTCCATGTGTCCTAGCACAGCTTCTAGGAGGGTCTGTTCCATGGTCTTCCCAAGCCCAGGGGTGAGGCTGACAGGTCAGTAGTTCCCAGGGTCCTCCTTTCTACCCTTTTTAAAGATGGGTACGATGTTTCCCTTTTTCCAGTCACCTGGGACTCCACCTGACTGCCATGAATTTTCAAATATCATGGAGGGTGGCTTGGCAACTACATTGGCTGATTTCCTCAGGACTCTGGGATGCATCTCATCAGGTCCCATAGACTTATGTACACTTAGGTTCCTCAGGAGGTCATGAACCTGATCTTTAATTACAGCAGGAGGGGCTTTGCTCCTCCAGTCCCCATCCTGCTGTCTACCCACTTGAGGGGTATGGGAAGAGAGGTTGCCACTGAGGCAGAAAAAGTTGTTAAGTACCTCAGCCTTTTCCTCATCTGTTGTTGCCAGTTTGACAGTGTTGTTTATTAGGGGGTGTGTGTGTGTGTGTACGCATTCTTTGACCTTCCTTTCCTGGTTAACATACCTGTAGAAGCCCTGCTATTCTTTGTGTCCCTCACAAAGTTCAGTTCCAGCTGCATCTTGGCCTTCCTCATCCCACCCCCACACAACTGTCACTTGAAAAGCAGCAATTTCCTCAAACCATTAGTGTTTGATTAGTCTGTCAGTACCCCAGGAAAGCTGAGACCATTGTGCATGAACAATCTGTCAGCATCCTCTTATGGGGACTCTTCACTGAGCCGTCCACTGGATCAGATGGTGGGTTGACTTACTTCTTTAGTGTGGCATGCCAACAGAGAGACCTCCTCCCAGGTCTCCACACCTTTAACAGCGTATATTACCCCCTGATGGTGACTGTTAGTGCCCTTGAAGGACTCACATTAACAGTTTACTGAATAACACTCTTTATTAATAAAATTGTGACAGGTTAAGGTTTGAGGCTTGCTGGTGATAGTATCTGACTGCAAAAACTTATTCAAAGTAACATAATAACTGGCTCTAATCCCCAGTGAAAGCTGGCTTGAGATAATCTTTCAGCATGCACAGAGAACGGTTCTTAACCAATAGGACTTCCTATGGGAGAGAAGACAAATTCAGCTTGTCGACTGATCCCAGAAGTTACAATGGAGTCTTTCCTAACTTCTCCCCATTCCTAACTCATTTTTATACTATTTCTTTATTTTTAAGTGGAGCTTGAGTGACTTTAGTCATACATCTTAGTGAGGGGTGGTCGTACCTTGGGGAGGGGTAACATCAGTACAGTATTTGAGATAACCTTGGGATGGAGACATGCATCAGTCCAAGGACAGTGATTTCATCATGGTTTCTGATTCACCAGCAAGATGTCTTCCTTTGTCTCCTTTGATTTTCAGCTGCTGTGCGGCTTATCAGCTAAAAAGTACCACTGAGTTCTCTCCTCTGCAAGGGTTTCAACAGAGCCTGGCCGCAGGGTCTCCACTCTGCTCCACCCTCCATTTAGTCCCCCTTAGATTGTATTGTGTGTGGGAGATTGGGCATGCTGACCACATTCCATCCAGGGAGTAGCAACCACATTCCCCTCTATAATTTCTGTACTGTTAAAACTGCATCTATAACTTTCAACTTTTCTTTAATTTTACCCCCAGTCTTCTTCCCACAACAACCGAACTTCATCTCTATACTCTTCCCAGGTCACCTGTCCTAGCTTCAACTATCTATGCATTTGCTTCTTTCCTGTTAGTTTGGCCAGCAGGTCCTGACTCAGCCATGCTGGTCTATTGACTTCCTTGCCCGATTTCTTGCTCATGGAGATTGCTATCTCTTGCACTCTATGGAAGACTTTATGCCAGTTCTGTTTCGCTCCCTTGTCCCCAAGGGCAGTCTCCCAGGGGATCCCACTGACAACCTCCCTGAAGAGCTGGAAGTCTGCCTTTCTGAAGTTCAGGGTCCTGACTTTACTCCTTACCTGACCCATATGCCTCAGGACTGCTAACTCCACCAATGCATGATCACTGCAGCCCAGACTGCCTCCAATCTTGATGTACCCAGTTAGTTCACTGATGTGGGTGACTATCAGATCCAGTATCACATTCCTTCTGGTAGGGCTGTCTATGGTGAATGCAATTATTTTTAAAGCCTTAATTTATTGCAAAACATTTAATCTTTTGTTAAAGTTGGCTCTTTTCACATGGGGGTTAGGTCTCAGAAACACTGTCCCTTCAGCTGCCAGTGACTTTGGATGCAAAGCTAGGTGCTCAACACTTTTGCAAATGAGATCCTAAATGTTTTGTATAAATTATTAAGATCAGATGAAACACCTGTGCCGTTAAGATACCGTCCTTTCAGTGATACTCTCTTATTTATGAGACTTCATGTTGAGGGGATGACAATTTCTTATGAGTATCAAATGCTAAGTATACCAAGTCTCCATTACCGAAGATTTGCATCACTGATTTGAAAATTACATATTGACTGTCTTTTGCTTTTGCTCTGAAGCTATTTTCACACTAAACTCTCTGTGCTGGTTTTGACATAAAACCCCACAATCTCTTCACTTGTTCAAATACAGGGAGCATTAAAACACCTCTGCAAACAGATAGACTGGTGGTTTGATACTGGCCAGATGCCAGGCACCCACCAAAGCGACTCACTCACTCACTCCCTCCCCTCTGCAGCTGGATAGAGGAGACAAAATTTAATGAAAGGTTCATGGGTTGAGATAAGGACAAGGAGAGATCATTCATCAAATATCACCATGGGCGGCAAAACAGGCTCTAACTAGAGATATGAATTTAGTTTATTACTAACAAAATCAAAGCAGGATAATAAGAAGTAGAATAAAATCTTAAAAACACCTTCCCCCCACCCCTCCCTCCTTCCCAGCTCTCCCTCCTACCCCAGTGGTGCAAGGAGAGAGGGAATGGGGGTTATGGTCAGTTCGTCACTCGTGGATTCTCCTGTTGCTCAGGGAGAGAAGTCATTCCCCTGATGCACTGGGGGGGTCCTTCCCACAGGAGACAGTTCTTTGTGAACTTCTCCAACGTGAGTCCATTTCACAAGCAACAGCTCTCTGTGAACTGCTGCAATGTGAGTTCATCCCATGGGCAAACAGTCATCCCCAGACTGCTGCAGCGTGGGTCACTCTTCCACGGGGTGCAGTCCTTAAAGGACAGGCTGCTCCAACATGGGAGCAGGGCCCCTTTCTCCACGGGTCTCCCATGGGGTCACAGCCTGCTCTAAGGCATCCACCTGCTCTGGCATGGGGCTCCTCCATGGGCTGCAGGTGGACCTCTGCATCCCCATGGATCTCCGCATCCCCATGGATCTCCATCGGCTACAGGGGCACAGCTCCTTCACCATGGTCTTCACCACATGCTGCAGGGGAATCTCAGCTCTCGTGCCTGGAGCACCTCCTCCCCCTCCTTCTTCACTGACCTTGGTGTCTGCAGAGTTGTTCTTCTCATGTATTCTCACCCCACTCTCCTCTGGCTGCAATTACAACTGCCCAACAACTTTTTGGTTTTCTTTCTTCTTAAATATGTTATCACAGACATGTTTCCACCATTTCTAATTGTCCTGGCCTTGGCCAGTGGTACATCCGTCTTTGGAGCCACCACGGATTGGCTCTGCTGGACACTGAGGAAGCTTCTAGCAGCTTCACACAGAAGCCATCCCTCTAGCCCTCCCCCCCCCCAGCCAAGACCAGGCCATGCAAAACCAATACAAATTTTTTCTCCTCTATCCAGCTGCAGAGGGGAGGGAGTGAGCGGCTTTGGTGGGTGCCTGGCATCCGGCCAGTGACAAACCACTATACAGACTTTAGGTGGAGGATGGGATTTTTCAGCTGTAGTGTGCATGATGGCTCCGTAGCTTCTTGAAATCTTGGTCACTTTTGGAGAACCTCAGTTCACTTTTTGGTATGAATACAATACCTTGGTTGTTAATGTAGGTGTCTAAGTGGGAAGCACTGGATCATTTTGGAAGCCCCATTCCCCACCCTGACCCCCATTTCCTTATTGTACTTAACTGACCTTTTCTCATAGTGGTAGTTATAGAGTTTTCACACCTTGCTCTTTTAGGATAAGGAGGACATTTCAGAAATACCTACTTTTTAAAAGGAAATTCTTTTTTTGCTTTGGGAAGATTTTTTTCTCCCCAAAGGGCAGCAGGGAAGATCAGAGTATAAAGGTCCCTTCTTGCCCTGATGTTTATCAATGTGCAGATAATTTTGTTCTCTTCCAGAGTCCATGATGTATGCTAACAGTGGAGCTCTAGGGAAGTGCTTTCCATGTGAGTTTTGTGGCCGATCATTTACAGAGGACTCTGAGTGGGAACGACATGTGCTGAGGCATGGCATGTAAGTTGGTTTCCAACTCCTTTGCATAATAGCCATATGTAACAGTTGATTTTTGTGCTTCTCCCCACCCATTTCTCCCTTCCCCCCAAAAAAAACCAAAAAAACATAATGAAAGCAAACACGGGGATATGACAGATTATTCTAACAAGGGAAGAATTCTAACACAAACATTGTTGGATGCAGTTATCAGATGCCATTGCTTAACTAGATGCTTCTGTCCATCCTGTTTGATCCAGGAACCCAGAAATCCAAGGTAACTGCTGTTTTTAAACCTGTATCTGAATATTTCCATATGTCCAAATACCATTCCTGTTTCAGGTCTAGCTCAGACCTCAAACTGAAAAAACTTTTATCTACAGATAAAGGGCCAAGGGTTTCTGGAATACAGATTGTTCCACAAATTCCCTCTGTTTGGGAGTTAAAATCTGGTGTTATCAAATCCAAATGTAGCACATAAATGTTCTTTACTATGATCCTAAAGCTTAAACTTCATTTCAAGGTGAATAACAGTTCAGTTTGTTGGTCCAAAATTAACATTACTTGAGTCTATTGCTGATGTTTGCTTGCCAGTATAGCAACATGATAATGGCAGCAAATTATATGGAAATTTGGGGTTCTTTTGGCTTTTTCTCTTCCTTATTATTTATCTTTAACATCCTTGCAACTAAACCTGGAGTTCCAGTGCAAAGAATTATGCACAGAGAAGTGTTAAGGGCTTCAAGTAAAAGAAAATCTCAATAAGTGTGCTCTCTCCCCAAAAAGCACATGGTGAAGTTAATAGCAAAGATCTTTTCCTTTCATAGAATCATAGAATGGTTTGGGTTTGGAAGAATTTCTTCCTAATATCTAATCTAAATCTACCTTCTTTCAGTTTAAAGCCATTCCCCTTGTCCTGTCACTCCAGGCCCCTGTCCAAAGTCCCTCTCCAGCTCTCTTGGAGCCCCTTTAGGCACTGGAAGGGGCTCTAAGGTCTCCCTGGAGCCTTTTCTTCAGGGTGAACACTTCCAGCTCTCCCAGCCTGTCTCCAGAGCAGAGGGGCTTCAGCCCTTGGAGCATCCTTGCGGCCTCGTCTGCACTCACTCCAGCAGCTCCAAGTCCTTCCTGCACTGGGGACCCAAGAGCTGGATGCATCACTGCAGGTGCGGTTTCACCAGAGTGGGGCAGAATCATCTCCCACACTGGTTCTCATAATTTTTCTGTCAGTTTTCAAATGAGCATCTATTGGTCTTGCAGCAATATTTTTTTCAAGATTGGTGCCATTGTCTTTTCTCCCCCCTCTCTGCCCCAGTCTATGGGGGTGAGTGGGTGAGTGTGCTTTTTTTATTTGGGTGTAGTGGGAGACAATGATGTCAGTTCTTGCATCTTTTTGCAAACAGAAGTGAAATAGTTACATACTACATTAAGTCTGGAGAAGTGATGGGAGTTGCTAATTTTCCCCCTTCTTAGCTTTTAGCATGAGTGGAACAGTATAGAATGAATAGGGATGTACATGCCCTGTGGCTGATCCTGCACTTTTTCTTTGGTGTAAATCCTACTCAACACAACAGTAATTTTGCCTGAATAAGGAATACAGGATCTGCTACCAATGATATGTTCTTATTTTGAACAGAGAATTTCTTTCCAAAAAGTCAGAAACATGTGACTAAAACTTAGTTATAGAAATGCATGTGTCTTTGTCTTGGGGGCTTTTTAGTTTGGTTGGGGACAGGGAATAAAGAAGCTGCCGAGGAAATGTTGCCCTAGACAGCTTCAAATAAAATTGATGGCAAATATTGCATTTGTTGAATTAGTGCTATTTGAGAAGCATAGTGTTTTGCTTTTAAATATTTGCCAGCTTTGGGTTTGCAGGATTTTTTGATTTTGTTTGGGGGTGGTTGCCTTTTTTGGAAGAGGGAGGGAGCATCATATAAAAAACACACTGGAGGGAAAAGTAAAAATTTTGTGCCTGTATTTGTTTCTTAATTTGCCTAATTTCAAATGTCTTTAAAAAGCTTCACACCTGGATTGAGTGTTTGTAATAGTTACCAAAAAAGAAAAAAAAAAGAATCAATTGTGACATGCTTTTATCACTGCTTTATTTTTTAAATAACATGTAAATATTGTAATGCATTGGATTTTGTTTTGCTAACCTGTTAATAAAAAGATGGGACCATTATCCTTTTAAGAAGCCTAGAAAATCTTTTTTTTTTTTCCTTTTCCTAAAAATGCATACCTGAGATATTGTGGACACACATTTTAGTTGCAGTGTTATGTTGACTGTAATGGTATAGAATTGAAAGTAATTCTTTTTCATTGTTTAATTTATACAAAGTAATTTTTCAGTTTGGCAGAAGGAAATAAATAGCAAAATGCTAACCTGTTGGCTTTTAGCACTTGGTATTTCCTGACTTTTAAATTACTGATTTCTGATGGGGAACAGGAGGGGAATGCTGAAGTGT
>WBNO01006534.1:0-14313 GCA_013400575.1 Peucedramus taeniatus | reverse complement strand
ATGCGTCCAGCGCTGTAATAAACATACTGGCTTTACAACTTTTTACAAAAGTTGTGGGGTTTCTTTTCTTTCCGCAAATCAGAAGCCTCCTACACACACACCCTGAAAGTGGGGGGGACCTCTCCCTGGAGTTTGGACACAGGTTCTGTGTTTACTTTCCTGGGAAGTGAGGGAAAAGGATTTCCATGTGTGCCCCACCAACAACTGGATGGTAAGAAACATTGGATCCTAAGTTATATTATTTCTTCACTAGCTGTAAAATTAATGGTACCTTTAACCTCACGCTGTACATATTTACTAGTAATGTCTTTTTGTCCTTATTCCTGTGTAGTATATAGTTTAAGTTTTATGTGTGTTAGTTTTATGTCTATTAAATCAATAATTCATTCTATAATAGACCAATTCAGCCATTATTAAAGAACTTGTGAACAAGAGTGGGTTTTAGTGGGCTGGCCACCTCAATAAAGCTACTGCCTGCTGCCAGAGGCCTGGGCAAATATCAGGGACTTATCTAAACCCCCACATCTATTCACAAAAGCTTGGGTTTAAATCTGCCACTTTTGGTATTCCCAAAGCCAAAGCAGTTCTCCATAATTCATTTCTCTGCTCTTGGAGAGGGTTAGGTTGCCTAGGCTTTTCTTTTCTCTTGGGTGGGTTATGTTTAACAACTCTTACCCATCTCTCAGGGGGTTTCCGCATTTCAGTATGTGAAAAATGCATATTATATGATTGGCCCTTCACAAATATTAAAATGAATACTATATGTGTTATTTTGGAAAGTTATGCTGTATTAATCTATTTTAAGTAGTGCTGTATTATTTTCCTTTAAGTAGTGCTGTATTAATCTCCTTTAAGTAGTGTGGTAAATATAGTTTTTAGGCTATAGCATAATATTAAAATAGAAACTATGTGATGTAAGATACTTTTTGTAACTAGCCCAAAGAATGGAAAAGATAAGCAAGAAATTCCTTGGATGGAGATAACAGCAAACAGACAAGATCCCAAGAAAAGAATTATTGCCTCTTTATCGGGAAAGCCCAGACTTCGAGGAATCAAAAAGATTGATTTACAAGATGAAGGGGGGAAGCTGAAATTAAGCAGAAACACCCTAATTTGAAAGGAATGTTTGAATCATGCATGTGATATATGAATATGCAATAGGCTATTGCTTTTAAGGGGTAATCTTGTGTTAGCAAAGTGTTCTTTGCAAGGCACCCGGATGTCTGTAATTCTTTGCTTTTTATTGTCCTAACTTTGATTGTCCAAATTCTTATTGTCCTAATTTTTATTACTATTTTCATTACTATTAAACTCCAAAAATTTTAACACAAGTGAATGGCATTTTTCACAAGTACTTGGGTTATCTTCTTCGGTTTCCCAGCCTATTTCTCCTGCATAGTTTATTACATCATGCAAGAGATCTACCCATGTAAGAATCAGTCTCCTCTGGACTTATGGGTCATGTAAAGATTCATAATGCATTACATCTCTTTTGATTGTGTCTCGTCTCCCCACCAAATAACCTTTTAGTATAGTTGGAGCGCCTCTTATTAGAGGTCTTAGCATTTCAGGATCTACCTCTGCAGAGATTGGAATATCTCTGCACAGTCATGCATTGCTTGCAAACAGACAAGCCTTTGTTACAGCAGCAGAGATGTCATGGACCATATAGGGATCAAGTTGGGTTCCTCCCTTTCTATAATATTTATTCCTTCTTCCCAATATGCAATTCTGCTGGTGAATGGGATTAATAAGGTGGATGTGGTCGAAATGATGCCTTATATTTTTCAAATCCTGTACTGCATTAGTGCATGACACTAAACTCCATATAATGTGTTAGTTAACTGTCTTCACATTTTGGTCAGACAAAACAATACCTCTAGGCCTGAGATCCAAGGACACCCTACTGCCTCAGGTCCCGAAAAGTATAAACAAAAGTGAATTGGGGGGAGCAAACTTGGGGCATATGACTTCATTATCTGAAGCTGTAATTGGAGGATTAACCCCCTGATATGTAAATGGACCAAACTTATATCTGTCTGAAAAACTCGTGACCGTAATCCATCTTGGGTGTAGCCTCTGAGGCTTCTGACTGCCCAAGGTGTACCTTTTGAAGGCCTTTAATAAATACCTACCTTTATTCTCTTAACCTTGTCTAGCCTCTGTCCCAGGTACCCCCTATGACATATCACTAGGTGCAAAAGAACACCTGCACCTCAGAATCCAAAACTCTCTGTCCCACCCAATAATATTCTGTCTCTCCCCATGAGACAAACTCTCCATAAGTATTCAGTTTCTGAATCCCCTGCCCTTTGTCCACATTTTTCTTGAAGGTTTGCCAATTGCATGGGATCCCAAGGAGTAGTTTTGACCATATTCCTCCTCTGACCTCCTTGGGGTTCTTTGGAAAGTTTGGTCTAACTTCTGGGTTTCATTTTAAATTCTGGAATTTATTCCTCTTTAAGAGGTGGGGGTTCTGTGCTTTTGTCAAAATCTCATTCAACATTTTCATTACCAATTTCATCAGAGCTTTCCTAAATATCACCATCCCAATCCTTGGGTGATGTTATCAATTTTCAAATTTTATTTAGCATCTGTCTTGGTTTGAAAGACAGGTACCTGCCAGCAAAAGCTGGAATCTCCCTTTGAATAGAGAATGTAAACCCCCTCCCTCAGATTATTATAATTTTGCAATTGAAGGCTCTCAGGCAAAGATTTGGGAGTGGGAATAACAGTTCTTTACTAGGAATATTAGACAAAGCAAAGGCAAATACAAATGTAATAGCACTAAGAGAACAAGCAAAAAAAAAAAAAAACAGGAAACAACAAAACCTCAGAAAATGCCCTGACAGAGTCAGGGATGTGACCTGACACCCTGGGTATCAGGGCGGTGAAAGCAGTCCAGATGAAATCCTCCTTGAGCAGTGAATACAGTTCTATGAAGTGAGATAGTCCTGTATGAGAGTCCAATGGTGAGGAAAAATGTGTTCAGTCTTCCTCTGGAGAGAAATCCAGTAGAGAAAGAGAAAACAAGCAGGGTCCCCTGGTACTCCAGTCCTTTCGGAGCGGTGTCCTCGGACCAAACTGCCTGCTCACTGCTGTTCCCCCGGAGAAACCTGCTGCCTCCTTTGTTTAAGTCAAGTATCCATAAAGTACCCAGCCATCAGTTACCTAGCAAACCACCAGGAAAAAATTCCACAAACACAAAAGAAACAGATCCAACCCCCAACAGCATCCAAAGATTTGGTGCTTTTTAATAATGCAAATTCTAAGTTTTCTTCCAAGGCTTTTGTTTTTTCCTTGGATTCTTTTAACTCTTGTTTCAATTTGTCATTTTGGTATTGTAGAGAAAATTTTGCAAGTTTTCCTTCATTTCTTTTCTCAATTTATCATTTT
This sequence comes from Peucedramus taeniatus, assembly GCA_013400575.1. Lineage (NCBI taxonomy): Eukaryota > Metazoa > Chordata > Aves > Passeriformes > Fringillidae > Peucedramus > Peucedramus taeniatus. The sequence goes on along the minus strand of WBNO01006534.1, from coordinate 10,917 downwards.
CTTTTATCGTCTGTTCCCTCCACTGACAAGCAGATTTTAAATATAGTGCAAGTGCATGACAAATGATACCTTTTCCTTTTTTATCTTTTAGCAATCCCTGCTTTTCATTTATTTTCTCTTGTATTTTTCCCCACTGAAACCAGTTATCTTCTGGCCAAGGGCCATCAGTTTCTATGTGAACACTGTGACTCCATAAGTAATCTGTTAAGCCTTTGGTCTGTTTCTCTAAATTGTTTGCCATCCTGCCTTTCGACTGTACAAATAATGTTAGGGATCGAGTGAAAGCTTTAGACAAGCCCTGCCTTAGGCTCAGATTTTTGGCAGCACATCTGCTTAGGTGACCTGCACCTAAATTGCTCTGGTTCGCAAGTTCTTAAGAATGGCTGATCAGGTCTATTATAAAATGAGCTATTTATTGAATAGGCAGGAGATTAACAGACAAAAGGCCTTAAACAAAGTTACTTACTACACAGTATAAACCAAAAGAACTACTATTAGATTACACAAAACAGTGCACGACATAAAGTTACCTATATTATAGCTAGCAAAGAAATAGTATAGATTAGGAGTCAATGTAACTTACTACTGAATTGACAATAGTGTACGCAGAGTCCTTTCACTCAACCCCCGGGAGAGTAGCCACAAAAGTCAGTGTCCTGACTTCAGGGAAAAAACTCCACACGTTCCAGGGAATGTGCAGAAGATTTCTGCTTTGTGAAAGTGTGGTGTGTAGCTTTTAAAGTTTGTAAAGTGAAGTGTCTATCAGTCAGAAATTCCAGCTTATCTTTCCACATCTGCTTCCACAGCAAGATGTTTACTGTCAGCTGAAAGCATTAATCCCATGGCACCAAAATAACTCACAAGGCAATCTGTCCTGATTGAATTACTTCACCAAGGCTTATGTGGGGCTTATGTGAGAGCAAGATGCCCTGAGTTATTGCACCAGCTAACAAACGACAGATAAGCTCTCCTGTGGCAGGGGCAGAAGTCCTGTTACAACATTTCAGGATCAGTAACCCTTGTCCTTATGGGAGATTTCAACTTCCCAGACATCAACTGGAAATACCATGCTCCTGTGATGAGCAAGTCTGGGAGATTCTTGAAGTTTGCAGGAGAAAATTTCTTGTCACAAGTACTCAGCGAGCCAACTAGGGAAGATGTCCTCCTAGACTTGCTATTTGTGAATAGAGAACTTGGAGGAGCTGTCTCTATCTCTGCTAGCAATGTCTCTGTGGATGCAGCCCAGGATCTGATTTGCCTTTGTTGCTGCAGCAGCACACTGCTGGCTCATGTTCAGCTTGTTGTCCACCAATGCCCCCAAGGTCCCTTTCAGCAAGACTGCTCCCCAGCCACATAGATCCTCACGTGTACTGAGCTCTTTGGTTATGTCATCCCAGGTGCAGGACTTTGTACTTGTCTTTGTTAAACTTAATACTGTTCTTGCTAGGCCACTCTTCCAGTCTGTCCGGGTCTTTCTGTAAGATGGGTCTCCTTTCTGATGTGTCCACCTCACTACCCATTTTATTCTCATCAGCAAGCTTGGTGAGGGTGCTTTCAATCACATTGTCCAGGCAATTTATGAAGATGTTGAACAGTGTGGGGCCCAATATCAATCCCTGGGGGACCCCACTTATGACAGGCTGCCAGCCGGAGTAAAAAATATTGATCATCACACTCTGAGGATGGCCTGTTAGCCAATTTCCTACCTATCAGCGATGGAGAGAGGCGGGGAGACTGAGTGGTGGTCAGAATCTGAATTTATTGTGGACTACATATGCTTATATGCTATTCTAGGAAGGCTAGTAATTTTTTACTACAATGATTGCACTAATCATCACATAAACAAACATACATTTTGCAACATCTCTTGCTTGCAGAAGTCTTGATTCAATCTTGAGCTAGTCTTGATTCAATCTTCAAAGCTCTGTTTCTTCTTGCCAAAGCATCCTGATTATCAAATCCTTTATGCTAATCAGGTCCAAAGTACAACACCTACCCATCTTGCAGATCACTCATATAATCTGTATCTTGCCCGTTTGTCCAGGAGAAGGCTGTGAGGAAGTGTCAAATGCTTTGCTGAAGTTCAGGTAAACAGCATCCACTGCTCTCCTCATGTTGACAGAAAATGTTATTTTGTTGTAGAAAGTGATCAGGTTAGTCTGACATGACTTGCCCTTGATAAATCTGTGCTGGCTTTTCCCAATCGCTTGCTTTATTTGGTTTGTGATGGTTTCTAGGAGGACTTGTTCCATTACTTTCCCAGGGGTTGAAGTAAGACTAATGGGCCTGTAGTTTCCAGGGTCATCTTTTGGGCCCTACTTGTAGGTGGGCATGATATTTGCTCTCTTCCAGTCTGTTGTGGTAAGTGTAAGACATTTATCAGAAAATAACCCCCCTTGCATTTCAGCTGGTCCTCAGAGATCAGAGGGGCTGGGTGTGGCTTGATTCCTGATTAGAACCAATTCAGCACTATAAGTCTGGTCACATTCAGTAGGATCTTTCACAAACACAGATTCACAAATACTGTAGTGTATTGAAGCAACAGGTTATAGATTCTTGCTAGATTGCTGGTGATAAATTCACTAGACCTATAAAATATAAGTGTATAGCACTATATACAAGTGTTCCCAGGTATGCTCCGATGCAGTTGGAGGCACAAATCTTACCAAAGAAGGGCAGAAGAGAGGAGAAAGTCCATTGATTTGTCCATGAAGTGGGGTTGTATTCTTGTACTCCCAAAAGTGAAGGATTTCAAATATTAATTTCATACATTTTTGAAAAATGGAGTTGCAACTGTGGTCAAAATAATTGGTTACTTGATGCTGCCATCATAGATGGTGGGAGAGATGTCCCAGATCATAGAACCCAAAGGTTGAGAAGTATCAGGGAGTGCAAAAGAGAGATTACTGCAATCCCTACCTTCCTTGAGACAGGCCCAACAGGCAGACAGGATGCGTGATATGTGGGGTCGGGGGTTGAGGGTCGAGGGTTCGAGACAGACACTCGACACAACACCAGTGGGTCATCAGCAAACAGCGTGTTTTATTGTTCAGAGCTTTCTTTTATACGGAGTTCAAAACTCCCGGGTCTAGACAGCTCATTGATCTGACCTTTTACATCCCCCAGATCCTGGACCAGTGATATGCCTACAGCTTAGGATGGAACGTAATTGGTTAAGGTTCCTGTCTTTCAACCCAGAGGCTAGTTTTATGGAGCCGGCTGGGTAGCCGAATTAATCGCCCAGTACAAGCCAGCTTGTACTGTAATATAATGTGGCAACAGATGCACAGTATGGAGGATTCCCTATACTCTCTTTGTCTGTCTTAACACAGTGACTTAAGGACAAGTTCCTGCCTAGTGCAGCAGGCGTGTCTCCTCTGTGACTGCCCCATCTTCCAAGGTGCCCTGGCATAATAGGTATGAGTCTCTGCAAGTGGAACTGAACAGTAATGAGGACAGTGGTTCATCCAGCATGGAGGTTTTGCTGAGGTTATGTTGGCCTATGCCCTGTGTCAAAATTGCTTCCATAAAGGAAAAAGGATGAGTCGTTGTCATAAGAGACCCCCTTCTGAAGGGAACAGAAGGCCTAATATACAGACCAGACTCACTTCTTAGGGAAGTCTGCTGCCCAGGTTAAACATGTGAAGAAAAAGTTTCCTGCCCTGGTACATCCCTCAGATTATTATCCATTATTGATTTTTCAGGTAGGCAGTGAAGTTGCAACAAGAAATCTGAGGGCAATCAAGAGACACTTCAGGGCCTTGGGATGGCTGGTTAAGGGATCAGGACCACAAGTTGTGCTCTCCTCTATCCTTCCAGTTGCAGGGAATGATGAGAGAAGAAACAGGAAGAGCCAGGAGAATTTGGGGGTTTTGATCATGGGTCAGACTATAGAACACCAGGCCTGCTGGCAACAGATGAGGTCCACCTGTCTCAAAGGGGGAAATTAATTTTGAAGTAGAGTTAGCAGGACTCACTGAAAGAGCTTTAAGCTAGATTTGAAGGGGGAAAGGGATAAAACCAGGTTCACTAGAGATAAGCATGCCCCATTCTCTTGGCACCCACCTTTGAGATATTCATATGCATGAATGAGATCCCCTCTCAGTCTTCTCTGGACTAAACAGGTATCAGCGATGGAGAGAGACAGGGACAACTGACTGGTGATCAGAATCCGAATTTACTGTGGACTACATATGCTTATACACCATTTTAGGAAGGCTAGTAATTTTTTACTACAATGATTGGGTTAATTGTTACACAAACTTATACATTTTTACAACATCTCTTCTATTTGCAGAAATTGATTCAATTTTCCCTCCTGTCACCAGTTTGATCCAATCTTCTTGTAATCTTCAAAGCTCTGTTTGTTCTTGCCAAGGCATCCTGATTATCAAATCTCTTGTACTAATCAGGTCCAAAGTACAACAAACAGGCCCAGCTCCTGCAGTCTCTCCTCAAAAGAGAGATGTTCCAGGCCCCTCATCATCTTTGTGGCCTCTGCTGGACCCTCTCCAATAGCTCCTTGCCTTTCTTGAACTGGGGAGCTCAGAACTGGACACACATTGGGCATAGTGACCACGAAATGAGAGTTTTTGTTTCTCAGAGAAGTAAGAAGGGGAGTCGGCACAACTGCCACCTTGGACTTCCAAAGGGCAGACTTTGGCCTGTTTAGGAGGCTGGTTGACAGAATCCCTTGGGAGGCAGTCCTGAAGGGCCAAGGGGTTCAGGAGGGTTGAACATGCTTTCATAAGGAAATCTTAAAGGCTCAGGAGCAGACCATCCCTATGTGCCAGAAGACGAGCTGGAAGGGAAGAAGAGCAGCCTGGCTGAATGGAGAGCTTTGGCTGGAATTCAGGAAAAAGGGGAAAGTTTATGACCTTTAGAAGAAGAGACAGGAAAACTCAGGACTAGAAGGATGTTGTGAGGTTATGCAAGGAGAAAAGTAGAAGGGCCAAAACCCAACTAGAACTTGATCTGGCTACTGCCTTACAAGACAATAAAAAATGCTTTCTCTAAATGCATTAGCAAAAAAAGGAGGACTAAGGAGAATCTCCATCCTTTATTGGATGCTGAAGGAAACAGTGACAAAAGATGAGGAAAAGGCTGAGGTACTTAATGCCTTTTTTGCCTCAGTCTTTATCAGTAAAACCAGTTATTGTCCAGGTACCCAGCCCCCTGATCTGGAAGACAGGGATGGGGAGCAGAATGAAACCCCATAATTCAGGGGGAAATTGTCAGGAACCTGATACACCAATTAGACACACACAAGTCTATGGTGCTAGATAGAATACATGCAAGGGTTCTGAGGCAGCTGATGGAAGTGGTCAACAAGGCACTTTCCATCAGTTTCCCGCAGTCCTGGCTAACTGGGGAGGTCCCATTTGACTGGAAGTTGGCAAATATGGTATTCTTCTGCAAGGGCTTAAAGGAGGATCCAGGGAGCTACAGGCCTTTCAGCCTGACCTCAGTGTTGCGGAAGGTTACGGAGCAGATCATCTTGAGTGCCATCACATTGCATGTACATGACAACCAGGTGATCAGATCCGTTCAGCATGGGTTTATGAAAGGCAGGTCCTGCTTGACCAACCCATTCTCGTTCTATCACAAGGTGACTCGCTTAGTGAATGAAGGAAAGAGTGAGAATGTTGTCTACCTGGACTTTAGTAATGCCTTTGCACTATGTCCTGCAGCATTCTCCTAGAGAAACTGGCTGCTTATGGCTTGGACAGGCATATTCTTCACTAGGTAAAAAAATGGCTGGATGGCTGAGCCCAGAGAGTGGTGATGAATAGTTAAATCCAGTTGGCAACCAGTCACTAGTGGAGTTCTTCAAGGTTCAGTACTGGGGCCAGTCCTGTTTAATATCTTTATCAATGACCTGGATGAGGGGTCTAAGTGCACTCTCACTAAGTTTGCAGATGACACTAAGTTGGGCAGGAGTGTTGGTCTGCTAGAGGGTAGGAAGTGTCTGCAGAGGGATCTGGACAGGGAAGTGACTGCCCTCCTGTACTAGGCACTGATGAGGCCACAGGTCCAGCTATGGTGGGATGACTCACATAGCTGGACCACTGCACTGGATGGCTACAAGCTCTTCAGAAGAGACAGGAAAGGGAGAAGAGGTGGAGGGGTGCCTTTTTTTATTAGGGAGACTTTTGACACTGTAAGTATTGAAACTAATGATGATGAAGTTGAATGCCTATGGGTAAGATTTAAGGGGAAGGCCAACAAGGCTGGCATCCTGCTGGGAGCCTGTTATTGTCCACCCAACCAGGAAGAAGAGGTGGACAACTTATTCTATAAACAGAGAATGTTTCAGGTTCACCAGCGCTTGTTCTTGTAGGCAACTTCAACTTGCCAGACATCTGCTGGGAACCTAATACAGCAGAAAAAAGGCAGTCCAGGAAATTTTTAGTGTGCAGGACAACTGTTTATCGCAACTGGTGGGTGAGCCCACCAGGGGAGGGACTATGTTAAGTCTGTTGTTTGCAAATAGAGATGGGCTGGTGAGAGATGTGGTGTTTGGAGGCCACTTGGGGCATAGTGATCGTGAAATTATAAAATTCTCAATATTTGGTGAAATCAGGAGGAACATCAGTAAGACTTTTACACTGGACTTCCAGAGGGCAGACTTTGGCCTATTTAGGAGACTTATTCAGAGAGTTCCTTGGGAAGCAGCCCTTAAAAACAAAGGAGTCCAGGAAAGGTGGGCGTGCTTCAAAACAGAGATCTTGAGGGCACAGGAACAGACCATCCCTGTGTGCCAAGGGACGAGTTGATGAGGCAGACATCCAGTCTGGATGGGCAAGGAGGTTTTGGAAGAACTTAGGAATAAAAAGAGGATGTATCATCTTTGGAAGGAGGGTCAGGTCTCTTGGGAAGTATTTAAGGTGGCTGCTAGAGCATGTAGGAAAAAAATTAGGGAGGCCAAAGCTCAGGTTGAGCTTAAAATGGCCACTTCTGTAAAAGAATAATAAAAAAAGTTTTTACAAATATATTAATGGTAAAAGGAAGGGTAAGACCAACCTTTGTTCTTTATTAGATGCGGAAGGGAACTTAGTAACTGCAGATGAAGAGAAGGCAGAGGTGCTTAACACCTTCTTTGCCTCAGTTTTTAGCGGGAAGACGACTTGCCTTCAGGACAACTGTCCTCTTGGGTTGGTCGATGGTATCAGGGAGCAGAATGGTCCCCTCCTTATCCAAGAGGAGGCAGTCAGAGAACTGCTGAGATGCTTGGATAGTCATAAATCTATGGGACCAGATGGGATCCATCCCAGGGTGAAGAGGGAGCTGGCAGATGAGCTTGCGAAGCTGCTCTCCATCATTTACCAACAGTCCTGCCTCACTGGTGAGGTTCCAGATGACTGGAAGCTGGCCAATGTGATGCCCATTCACAACAAGGGTGGGAAGGAGGATCCTAGTAATTATAGATGAGTCAGCCTGACCTCATTACCCGGTAAGGTTATAGAACAGTTTATACTGTGTCATCATACAGAACTTACAGGATGGCCAGGGTATCAGACCCAGCCAGCATGGGTTTAGGAGGGGTAGGTCATGTCTGACCAACCTGGTCTCCTTTTATGACCAAGTGACCTGCCTGGTGGATGCAGGAAAGGCTGTGGGTGTTGTCTATTTTGACTTTAGCAAAGCCTTTGACACTGTCTCCCACAGCATACTCCTGGAAAAGCTGGCAGCCCACTGCTTGGACAGCAGCACTCTTTGCTGGGTTAAGAACCGGCTGGATGGCTGGGCCCAGAGAGTGGTGGTGAACGGTGCTGCATCCAGCAGGCGGCCAGTCATCAGTGGTGTCCCCCAGGGATCTGTGCTGGGGACTGTTCTGTTCAATATATTTATTGCTGACATGGATGATTGTATTGAGTCTTTCCTTAGTAAATTTGTAGACGACACTAAGCTGGGAGTGTGTGTTGATCTGTTGGAAGGTAGAAAGGCTCTGCAGAGAGACTTGGAATGGCTGGATGGATGGGCAGAGTCCAGTAGGATGAAGTTTAATAAGTCCAAGTGCCGAGTCCTGCATTTTGGCAACAATAACCCCCTTCAGCATTATAGACTGGGGACAGTGCCCCGGTGGAAAGGGACCTGGGGGTACTGATTGACAGCAGGCTGAACATGAGCCAGTAGTGTGCCATGGTGGCCAAGAGGGCCTATGGCATCTTGGCCTGTATCAGGAATAGTGTGGCCAACAGGAGCAGGGAGGCCATTCTTCCCTTATACTTGACACTAGTGAGGCTGCACCTTGAGTACTGTGTACAGTTCTGGGCCCCTCAGTTTAGGAAGGACCTTGAGATGCTTTAGTGCATCCAGGGAAAAAGTGATAAAGTACTGGAATGGCCTGCCCGAGGAGGTGGTGTATGGCGGCCTTTCGCCGGGTCTGGGGTATCCCCGGCGGGCTGCCACTGGCCGGATAGCGCAGTCCTGTTCAGCACTGCCTGTCCGAGTTACCAAGCAGCTCCCAGCCGCAGGCTGCCTTAGCAAGTTCAAGTGATATCAGCTCTCGGTGATTATCAGCTCATTGGTGATTTCAGCCCTTAGCTTGCTGGGTGCTGCAGGCAGGCGCAGGGAGAGAGAGGAGAAGCCCTGTGTGAAGTTCCACAGAGATGTCCTTTATTGGTTTCTTCTGTGAAGGGGATCAGTGACAGCTCTTCTGCCAGACTGGACAGAAGTAGGGGTTTTTATAGGGTTTTGGAAACTGTCCAATGGTAAGGGTCAAGGCGAATATGACCTATAGGCTTACAGAGAGATAAGCGAGGGTCTGGAGGCAGAACAGGGGCCTCTCTGGTCAGTCATGATGACAAAGCATTTCCTATGTCAGGCTGCTGACTACCAGGGAGGCCTTGCAGGCCCTGTGCCTGCAACAGTGGTGGAGCCATCATCTCTGAATGTGTTTAATAAAAGACTGGATATGGCACTCAGTGCCATGGTTCAGTTGAGGTGTTGTGGCACAGGTTGGACTCGATGATCTTGAAGGTCTCTTCCAGCCTAGTGATTCTGTGATTCTGTGTTCAGTTCTGGGCCCCTAACTTCAAGAAAGGTATTGAGGTGCTGGAGTGTGTCCAGAGAAGGGCAACAAAGCTGGTGAAGAGTCTGGAGCACACGTCCTATGAGGAGTGGCTGAGGGAGCTGGGGGTGTTTAGCCTGGAGAAAAGGAGGCTCAGGGGAGACCTTATTGGTCTCTACAACTGCCTGAAAGGAAGCTGAGGTGAGGTGGATATCAGTCTCTTCTCCCAAGTAATAACTGATAGGACAAGAGGAAATGACCTCAAGTTGCACCCGAGGAGGGTTAGATTGGATATTAGGAAAAATTTCTTCTCCAGAAATGTTATTAAGCATTGGAACAGGCTGTCCTTTGAAGTGGTTAGGTCACTGTATTGGTTTTGCAAGGCCTGGTTCTTGGTAGTGGGCAGGGCCACAGAGGTGGCTTCTGTGAGAAGCTGCTGGAAGCTTCCACCATGTCCAGCAGAGCCACTCCCTGATGGCTCTGAGGATGGATGTGCCTCAGGCCAAGGCTGGGCCAATTAGAAATGATGGTAGCACCTCTGTGATAACATATTTAAGAAGAAAATCAATACAAAGGTGGTTGCACAGTTTTAATTCCAGACATAGAAGAGTAGGAGGTGAGAACATGTGAAAGGAACAACATGCAGACACCAAGGTCAGAGGAGAAGGAGGGGAAGGAGTTGTTCCTGATGCCATCTTGATTTTTGCCTTTTTTTCTATGTTCTCTCTATTCTTTGCACATATATTTGTAGCTCTATAGCCTATTATTATATTCTAGTTAGTTTTCCCAGTAATTTTCCATGGCCTTTCCCTAGACAGAAACACAAAACAAATTCCAGAACTTCAAACCAGGGGGTTACAAGGCCCCTATCCTATCTTGGTTCTTCCTGAGAACCAAGGCCGAGAACAATTCTTTGCAATATATCTGATCAAAGAAAGTACAGCTACTATCAAGGGGGTTGGGGGGGGTGGCTCCAGAGAAGGGGCTTGACCTGAGAGGAAGTTCTATCACCCCTTGTACTCCTAATTGGTACTTTTTTGTCAATTATGCTAATTTTCTAAGCATATAAAAACTGCATTAACCCTGTGTGAGTGGGCTTTTGTGGACATCTTCCTATAACTGCCCCCGAAGGCCTTCAATAAAGACCCACTTTTATATTACCTCCCATACTAAAATCACCTTGAATTCCTTTTCTAAATTGGAAAAGACAACACTCCAGTTGCTGGAGCCAAGATTCCTTTGCAGGCCATGGTGAAGACCAAGGTGAAGCAGGCTGTCCCCCTGTAGCCCATGGAGGTCCACAGAAGATGCAGAGATCCACCTGAAGCCTGTGGAGGAGGAGCCCACACCGGAGTGAGTGGATGCCTGGAGGAGGCTGTGATCCAGTTGGAGACCCATGGAGAGAGGGGCCCTGCTCCCAGGCTGGAGCAGCCTGTCCTTGAAGGACTGTACCCGGTTGAGGAGTGACCCACGCTATGGCACTTTGAGGGGTACTGCTGCCCATGGGAGGGACTCATGTTGCAGCAGTTTTGGGAGGACTGTTGCTCGTGAGATGGAGCCAAATCAAAGAAGTTCACTGAGAACTGTCTCCCATGAGAGGGACTCCACAGTACAGCAGGGGAACAACTCCTCTCCCTGAGCAGCAGGAGGAAACCTTGGGTGATGAACTAACCATAACCCCCCTTCCCTGCCTCCATGCACTGCTGGGGTAGGTGGTNGGTAGAGCTGGGAAGGAGGGAGGGGTGGGGGGAAGGTGTTTTTAAGGGCTTCTTTTCCTTTTTCCTTCTCATTATCCTCTGATTTTGTTAGCAATAAATTCACCTTACATCTCAAAGTGGAGCCTGTTTTGCCCTTGATAATATTGAATGAGTGCTATCTCTCTGTCTTAGGTTGCAAATGCAAGA
>WBNO01006532.1:206619-278768 GCA_013400575.1 Peucedramus taeniatus | reverse complement strand
ACTGTTACCTGTGCACTGTCTAGCAACTAACTGGAAAGAGAAGCCCTCAGGACCACAGTTTTGGATACAGACACTAAACCATTGATGGAGAAGCCACTTGGAACCTCTTAGCCACTGTAGAAACTGGTTTTTAAAACCAGTTCTTATTGTATATGTCTTGCAATATAAAATATATATCTGATGGCTGTGAAAACTATGACTTTCAAGTCTGCATTTTCGAATTTTTTTATTAATTCAGCATATGTGGAATAGCCAAAAACAAGCCTGAGTCACTGTATGGCATTGATACTCTTTAGCCAAAGGAAACTGTTGGCTTAGCTTGTAAAAATGTTGCCTAGGAGTCATAGGCATCTTCTTTCAATTCATGATTAATGAAGACCACCTCGTGCACACACCAGAGTTAAATCTCCAGATGGGAAGGATGAAGGCTTTGCTAATTAGTTAGGTCTGCTCTCTAAACAGTCCATTGCTTGGCAGATGTACAATGATCTACTCTAAGCTATTCTGTGGCTTTTCCGCTCCTGCAGAATTTGTTTCTGCCATTGCTTATTTCCCAGACTCTTCTCATTATTTTACCTGGTAGATCCAGGAACATTTTCAGGCTCCATCCTCTGAGACAATCACCACAACAATTAATTACATTGATCTGTCACCTCAGACCTGGACAACTTAAGATGATGATTCTGTCTTTAGTCCTAAATCAAAAAAATATCTTGCAATTTATGTAACAAATATCAATTACATAAACCTCATTATTTCATACATCAGAGTAATTTAATCCTGTGCTAATGTAACCAATCAGTTCACCTTCAGATCAAGAAACTTACTATCACTATTATTTGACTTCAGTTAGATTTTTTTAAAAATCCATCTTTATTTTGTTAAAAATAAAACAAATATTTCTCTCTTTAGTTCAACAAAAATATTTTGTGTTGTTTGGCAGCAGTCCTGTTAAATAAAGCCTGCATTTAGTTCTCATATATCTATAATTTTTAATATCTGTAACTATATTATTTATTGAATCAGCAAGTAAGATTTTCATCCTACTGCTTTATTCTTTGGATTATCAAGGGAGGAAAAATTGTCCAGTATTTATACTATTCTGTCTTTACACTTTTTTAAAAAGTTTAAAATTCATATCTGAAAAAGGAAATAAAACAATACAAATGCTGATTTGTGTTTTCCTGTTTGGATTTTTCCATTGAAAAATAAAAACACTTTAAAACTTCTAGTACCTCATAAGCAGGTAAACTAACCTTAGCAGATACTATTCCATAGAGTATGTATTGCTGTATTGCATCATTCTCTTGTTAGCAGATTTAATTTTTAACTTAGAAAACAGTAATGCCTGGAAGCACCAAGACCTGTGTTGCAGTTAGAACAGAACTGGATACAGCAGTAGCCCTTATAGCTATGCCAGAAATGTTCCACACAATAGTACCTGACATACTGGAGCTCACCCTGTATAAATTAAACAGTATGAGATGTTGAGTGCCACTCTTAGCAGGCCTTGGAAGATATTTGCTTTCATTGCTCTAAGTGCATTCATAAATACAAACACACTCTGGCTCTGAATTTTCTGCTAAAATATTCTCAAAAACTGGATTCTAAAGAATACCATCTTGGTTGCACAAATCCCCATCCCCTTGAAATAGATTTGTTTACAACCATTATGTCTTCTTCTATGTTTTATAAAAGCAGAAATGAATGTTGACTATGAAGAATTTCAGTAGCTAAGTTCAATCCTCAACAAACAACTGATTTCTACAAAATGAACCTATTTCAGTATCCTACAGAGCCGTATGCATTTTTATTTCACTGTTCTTTCATTACTTTTTGTTTCAGATGGGTTTTTTTGGTATTGTCTCCTCTTCAGTTACAATAAGTTCCATAGATACAACATGGGGTAAAGCACCTCTGGTGACAGATGGTTGATTAAAATCATGGACAGAGATTAAGCAAGAAAAAAGTTGGAGGGCTGAAAGAGGCAATTAAAATGGCAGCTTGCTCAAGAAAGCAGAAGAGAGGTCATTTTTGCCCTTAAGAAATGCATTAAACCATGCTACAGTGATCAGGATTACCAACTGCTCAATGGTTAGTGACAGAAAATCCTCTCTTTATGTCAGTACTTTTCAACAAAATCAGTTCTCAAATTTGATTCCATTTATGCGCTGTTCTTTTTTCCAGACTTAGAGGAGTAGCTCAGTCAGCTCTTCTATAAAGGCCACACGAGTCCTAGAGTCTGTGATGCAGTTGTCGTGATCCATTTTAAGATCAGGAAGCACCATTATTTCCACTTTAAGGGTGGTATGTCTTCCATTTCATGGATCTTTTAAACTAAAATATTTCACCCTTTTATTTGTTTGTTGCTCTGTTTCTGGGCTCAGGTGCAGCCAATTGACATGGCTTAGTTCAAATGTGTTTCCAGTTAGAGTACAAAAATTGCTCTCTAGTGTGCTTTGCCATCAATCTTTATCCAAAATATTGATTGGATAAATGACTGCCAAAAGATGTGTGTGAACACACAGAGTAATTCAAATATGCTCAAATAAAACTTCTTTACCACAAAAAACAAGGAATAGGGAGTGAAGGATGGCTGTGAAAAAGGCATCAAATTCAGCTCCTAAGCAGAAAGCAGAATTTATTTTTCAAAATATCAAATATTTAAACAGTCATGACACCTTCCCTACAGCTCATCAATTTAAAGTACCATTCCCTAACAATGCTCAGTGCTACACTACAGTAGCATAACAATACACACTTAAGTGCAAAATGTTTTCAGTCACCCTTTTACCACTAGAAAAAGATCAAGACAGAGCACAAGTAAGACAGACCTACTTATACTCTTACCATTTGTTGCCATGGGTTTATGTAAAGCCCTCTCTTGTGAGGAATTAAAAGATAAAAATTAGGGCACCCCTCAAAACAGATTAAGAACAATAGAATCTGATTATCTAAATGAAAACATGTAGAGCTAGATGAATTCTCACAGCTAATACAGGTATTCATCAAACTAAGAGATTTTTGGGACAGAAACAGCACCAGCTCAAGTTACATCATTTATTTATTAAATCTGTTGTTGTTCTTGCAACACTTCATTATTAATATGCTATAATTTTAAGTTTAGTATGGGAAAAAAGCAGCCCTGTAGTTCAGAAGTGGAAGCATACAGCCTGTGTAGAACACCAGCTAACTGTTATAATTAACATAGCAATCTGTGCACCATGTAGGCTAGCTGTCAAGATACACACTGCACCAGGGTTTGATCTGATCCCTGGTATCAACAGAAAGACTGGCTCACCAGAAATATGAAATTTTAAGTCAGATTTTTTTTTTTTTAGCCTGAGTCATTATAGAGTGTCCATAAAAATCAGGTTCAAGGTCACTTGCCTGATATTCCCGTGCCCAGAACTGGTGCTGATAAAACACATCACCCTAAAGCAGCACAGGTGGGAAGGCAAATGGAAAGCTGTAGACCCACCTCTTTTTTTGGACATGGAGAACAGTGCTGGGGGTGTGCCCACTGAATCTTTCCCTGAATCTGAGCAGGGAAATCAACACAGTTTGAAACACTTCCCCACTGTTCAATCTTCCTTTATTGCCTCTTGCTCCCTGGAATAAACCAGACGAAGATCAAGCAGGTGCCCACGCTTCATGTCTGTGTCTTTCAAGTCTTTACATTTTTACTGTGTTTTAGAGCACTTCAAATAAAATCCAATGGATTTTAGAAAACTTTAAGTATTACTGCCTTTGAAGGAATAAGCAATATTCAATCACCATGGAAACACAGCTGCTGGGAGTTTATCTAAAATGTCCACAAAAGTAACTCCAAGGAAGGGACACACTGTGTCATTGTAGCACAGGTCTCATAAAGGTCCATTTAAATGGGTAAATTCATGCCAAAAAAAAAATCCATTAAAACTTTCAGTTTTATTTGCACAGTTAGCCCTCCTCAAGGTATTACAGAAAAATCAAATTATCCAGTGAGTTCGCTTCATGTAAACAGCCAGATGTTTGCTTGATGACCAAAAAGTAGTCTGGTCACACAAGTAATAGACATTTTGGAGCATGGTTTACACTTATGCATATCCTAGTACACAAATTCATATTAAAAACATTTTAAGTAGAACTGCACAGAAATTACTTAGCTTTGACCCATGAAGGGAACAAATGATAATGGAAGGCAGAGAGAAGTGTTTCATACAAAAATCATAAAAGCTAGGAAAACAAATAGAATGATACAAAGTTAGAGGGTGGTGAATGAAATTAGTCAAAAATCTAATAACCAGTTGATGGATTTTGATCTAAGTTCAAAATTCCTTTTTGGAAACTTTAATGTCATCAGAAATAACATAGTAGTAAAAAAAAGGTATTTTTGAGACACAGCTTCAGATTCTATTTATTGTAAGTTTTTCTCTTCAGAGGGAGGATACAGTACAGACATTATGTTGTAAAGATTTCTGGCAGAAAATTGCTAAATTTAAATTATCCAGTGTAATGGCTTCCTTATTTGTTCCAAGTTAAATGTTAGTACATCTCTTAATTTTTCAGCATCTTTGTGGCACACAGATTGCTCTCTGTCAATGACTCCTTCATTTGCAATTGCTTGCTGCATCAAGCATTCATATTTCATGCCCAACTTTTTTCCACCATCTTTTTTTATGTGGTTAAATTTAATATATAATTTGTTTAAAATGGCTAAGATTTTTTTCTTCAATAAAAGTCCTTCTGAAAAGGATTCAAGCAATTAAGAATTTTTAAGAATTCTGCTTAATTTATTTTTTTCTCTGTGCAAATTTTTGAAAAGTTCTGAATGTACAATGTGAACTCTTTTGAGTTTAAATCAACTTCTTAAAATTAACTAAATCAATTTTTTTCACTACTTTTTGTATTTCTGACTACTTAAATCTATTATTCTTTTTCACCTTCTAATCATATGATATTTATAAATTCTGCAAATTGCTGAGCAATTTCTGGGAGATAAATTATGTTTCATTCCTTTTTTATTTATGGAGTATGTGATATCCATTAAGTCACTCAATGCTTCGTTCAATTAAGCTAGAGTAAATAGACATCAACTTTTTAAAGCAATGTCCAATCTTCTGATCTCCATTACAGTTATTACTTTGGCAAACACACTAAAGGCTGCATTCATAACATGTATTCTCTCTCTTGCAATTAATTTTTAGTAGTGTCCCAAATTCATGAATTAGCATGCCTAGAGCTCCAAAGTGTGATTGATTAAGATGGTTTTAATGCATTTTGCTTTAATATTTGGGTTTAAATTATTGCAAAGCCATCAAAGTGATTACTTTAGGTGTGGCAGCTTCTAATAAATGTACTTAGCATAATTGATTGTCTGTGTGACTCAGCTATTTCATGAATTGATTATGAAATGCTAAAACAGCAATGCAACATTTCTTAAAGGAATTACTTTTTCTGTTTCCTTTCAACAGATTTTACTTAATGTAAGTAAAGTATGGGTCCCTTCTTGGCTGGGACCCATAATGCAGATCAGCTTAGCAAATGGAAGGCAGAGTCTGATTCTGTCACTTTGCCCTTTTTGGGATCATACCCACCTCCCAGGCAATCTCTGCCAGTAGCTGTGAGTACTAACAGCAGATAACATGCCTTTGGTTACTCACTGGACAACAAAAGAATGGCATTGTACTTCGTTTAGAAACACAAGGTGAGAAAAAACTTGCAGAGCTTTCCCTGCACTTCCCTTGAAAAATCAACTAATGGAGGAGACTATAAAATCCCTGAAGCAGAAGCCCGGATTTATAGACTGTGAAGCAGATAGCACATTTTTATCACTTTATCAATAATAAATAAAAATTGTGACCCAACCCAGGGTCATAGTTACTGTAACTTGTGCACTGTGCTGCTCCTGAAGACTTCACCCTGGGGAAGGAGCCCTCACTGGAGGAGTTAATGAGCAATGGCAGCCCGTGGGAAGCACTCACACTGGAGAAGTTGTGGAGGACCCCATGCTGCAGGAAGGGAAAGATTGCTCTCCCCAGGGAGGAAGGAGCAGCAAAAAAACTATGGGATGAACTGACCATAACCTCCATTCCCCATCTCCCAGGGCTAATGATGGGGAAGAGGTAGAGAACCAGCAATAACATTAAGCCCAGGAAAGAAGGAGATAGAGGGAGGAATGTGTTTTTAGGATTTGTTTCACTTCTCATTATCATGCTCTGATTTTGATTGGTGATAAATTCAACTATTTCCCTAAGTTGTCTGTTTTGCCTATTGGTGAGTTATTCCTCCCTGCCCTTATCTCAACCCACTGTATTTTCTCTCTGCTGCCCAGATGAGGAGGGGAGTGCATACCTGTCACCCAGCCAGGGTCAAACCACAACAACACCTGAGAACAGCAACGTATGTGAGTTCTGAGATGGATGAAAGGGAAAGAGATCCCCTTGGATGCATGCTAAGAAGGTTTGGGAAGTAAAGAAAATAACAGAGGTGAGAAACCAGTGAGGTGATGTGTGGATTCTAAGAGCAAAGAAAGAAAATTGTTTATTTAGCAGTCAGTAGAGGATCAAGATTTAACGTGGTGCTTTATACAGTCATTAGCATTTTTCCAACAGAATTTGCAAGGCACTAAAGAAAGAATAAGGAATTGCCATAGCAAAAGTGATAGTACAAGCCACATGAGTAAGGCAGAAATCAGCTTTCCATGGGGGGAAATAAAAGGAACATAAATATGTTCATTATTCTGTACTGTGAGGATGGTGAGGCACTGGAACAGGTTGGATGGGGTTTGAGCAACCTGGTCTAATGGAAGGTATCACTGCCCATGATAGGGGATTGCAACTAGATGATCTTTAAGGGCCCTCCCAATCCAACTCCTTAGTTCTCTAAATACATTATTTTATTCTACATATATTATAAAATAATAATAATAATAATTAACAACAACAATAATAATAATGCTCCATTTAAATATAATATTATAATTATAATTTTATATAATAGACTATTATATTTGCTTCTAAATATTTATAATATTTGATTCTATAACTCTGAATAACCATTTGTCTCTTTCAATTAATTAAATTTTATTTTATTTTATTTTATTTCATTTTTATTTGGATAAACAGTTTTTCTGACGTTTTAATTGTTCAGACTTAGACTTGTTTTCCCTTACAATGCTCCTGTTTCTTTTCAGTCCTCAAGGTCTGTATGACATCCTTCGACTTTAGCGAAGAATTTTTCATTTACTTCAGTAAGGAATTAGGGAATAGAAAGATTTATAAAGGAATGAATATGATTTTCCTTCTTCCTACCATTGTGAGTCTCCTGAGAAAGAGCACTGTATCATAAAAATATAAAAGCACACCTAATATTTCCTAACTATTTTCAGTACTTGACAGTAAAAGATAAAATTGTCTGTAGGGAAATACATAAAAATAGTGTGAAGCTTCAGACTCATAAATGTATTTACTTGGTAAGCCTCTGCTTGTTATTTTATTACTTGGAGTAGAAAGTGTTCCTGTTTTATAGCTCTATTGAAGTTTCAGAAATTTAAACAAATTGTATTTTTTCCCTTCCATGACTATATAATTCATCAAGCCAGGGTCTTGCTCAGTTTATTACATTATTTTTCCATGCATGAAAATCCATTTGCTGCTCTGGTTCTTATTGAAAACGGTAATTTCCTGGGTGGATGCACATCTGTTATCATTTCAGAGTCCAGTGTGATGAGCCTGAGTGCAAAACCTCTTCTCAATGACACTAGAGCAGTAGTAATACTCTGTTTGTTTATAGTTTACTGAAACAAAACCAAAAAAATAAAAATAAAATAAAACCTTTTCAACACTGGAAGATATTGAACATCATTTCTGCTCTTTTTATATTGCTAGGTTGCTTTTCTAAGTCACTGAATCATAAGGACTACAAATGAATCAATGAGTCAGATATGTACACATCTCATGGCAGGAGAATACACCAACAGAATAACAGAGGCTAAATCAATCACAATTTTTCACTTGACATCATGGGCAGAAATTCCCTAGAACCAGGGAGAAAACAAAAAAAGGATATGAAACTGTTTTACATATTAAAAATTTGTGTCTGTGCACGACTAGGTGAATAAAATAAAAAAACCTTTTCAAAAAATTATACCTTCTATGAAACATTTTGTTAAGCAACATTCAGAGTAGAAATCGTAGAATCGTAGAATATCCTGTTGGAAGGGACCCAACAAGGATCATTGAGGCCAACTCCTGGCCCTTCAGGACTCCCCCAGGACTCACACCATGTGCCTGAGAGTGTTGTAGAATACTCCTTGAACTAGGTCGGCCTTGGTGCCATGACCACTTCCCTAAGGAACCTGATCCAGTGCTCAACCATCCTCTGGCTGAAGAACCTCTCTCTAGTACCCAACCTAAACCTCCCAACACAACTTCAGGCCATTGCCTCAGGTCCTGTCTCTGGTCACTACAGAGAAGAGATCAGAGCCTGCCCCTCCTCCTCCCATCATGAGGAGGTTGTAGACTGTCCCAAAATTCAAGGCACTTCTATTTGCCATCTGTTTGGCAATTGTTTTCTCTTAAGTGGGCAATTTTTCTTATCTGTTCCACAATCAATCCTCCCTCTGGGGAGACATCTGCTAACAATAGGCTATTGAATGTCACTGCCTGACTGATAAGAACTACAGCATCCTATCGTGAGATGCCCCGCCCAGAGGGAGGAGCCAAGCATTCCTAAACAGAATATCATCTGAGGCTCTGAGGACAGCAGGACAGGCTTTTTCCACTGCATTCCCAGAGGAGACAGCTGCTTCTTCCACTGGATTTCAGAGAAAGACTTCACTCTTTCTACAGGATCACTGCTCCAACAGAACCACACCTGGCACTGCAGGAGGGCTGCAGCCACAATTCCAATTGGACTGCCACCAGCACCCTGACCCACAGGGTGTCAGGTTGTATCCAGACTCTGTCAGTGTTGTTTTGATTAACTGCATTGTTTGTTTTATTTTTATTTTCTTCCCTAATAAAAAACTGTAATCCCTGCTCCCATATCTTTGCCTGAGAGCCCCCCTTAAACTCCAAATTTGTAACAATTCGGAGGGAGGTGATTTTACATTTTCCATTTCAGGGGAGGCTCCTGCCTTCCTTGGCAGACACCTCTCTTTCCAAACCAAGACATAGACCACAATGAGGTCTCCCTCAGTGTCCTCCTCTCCAGGCTGAACAGACCAAGTGACCCCAGCCACTCCTCATATGGCTTTCCCCCATATCTTTCATCATCCTTATGGGCTTTGGACACTTTCCAATAGCTTGATATCCTTCTTAAATTGTGGTGCCCAAAATGAACACAGATATCTATTTTAAAAGGTTTATTATTTCTAAAGTCAAGAAAGCTTCCACATGAAGGAAAAATAATGTATTTTCATTTATAGCACCGCATGAAGTGGTAATCCAATTTATATTTTGCTCACACAGACTTTATTATTTAGTGAGAAGCAACACATTCAAAAGCAGAGTGACCTTCAGTAACATATGGGGATATTTTTCAAGGAGAACACTGACACCAAAAAGGATTTTCATTCTGTTATATTTCCATTCCTTCAGAAAGTCAGAATGAAAAGAAAGCCACTTCAAGAGGTGTCTGTACAAAGCCATATTTTGGACAGAACATGGAGCTCACAAGTATGCAACAAGTCATGGTGATGAATGAAAATGTCTAGAAAACAGAAGGTTAACTATCTCAGTGCACAATCTTGCAGCCCTGCAGTTGCTTTCAGCAACCCAACAATTAGTCTTAATAAGACAGCAAGCATTCCATGGGGAAATAAAGACAAGAATAATTGACAGCATGCACCTGCTTCTCTGTGGAAGAGGAACTCCTACCTGTATCAAGGAGAAAGATTGCGAGCTGGACTACTGTGTCCCCAGAGTGCAAATGAGCAACTTTCATTTTGTCTTTGATATTGGGTAGTAGTAATTCCCTGTGTGAATATAGAGTACATTTTTAATTACTGAAAACATTTTTTGCACTAGTCCAAAAACATTAGCTTGCTAAGTACAGTTTCATCAATAGATTAAAACTAGAATATATTCTAGTCCTGACCTTAAAAACGTCAGTTTTTTTTCAGATGGCAAACTCGTCCTGTATGATAACACTGGTTTTCCTCCTACAGCAGAAGTACAGGGAATTCATAAAGATCTTGCTTATTTTATGCTATATAAAGAAACTATGAATGACCTTTTCCAAATTTGCAAGCCAACTGCACCATAGGAAATCACAAAACATCAAGTGGTTTGGGACTGTAATGCTAACATGATGCAGAGCATGCTCTGTGAAGTGTACTGCTTCTGGTTTGAT
Organism: Peucedramus taeniatus; assembly: GCA_013400575.1. Lineage (NCBI taxonomy): Eukaryota > Metazoa > Chordata > Aves > Passeriformes > Fringillidae > Peucedramus > Peucedramus taeniatus. Next base: position 268,430 of record WBNO01006532.1, on the reverse strand, counting down.
CAGGGTTAGTATCTGAAAAGTTACTTCCAATACATATTCTCTATTCTGTTTGTGAGATGGACCTGTATTCTCAGACCAGCTTACTCATGAAAATAACCCTACCAAGAGAATCAACATACCTCTTACATCTCACACAGATTTCAGTTATGCTAGAAAATTAAATTCTTCAAAACAGTGTTTCTAAGATAGAATATTATGTACTATTCAACACATGGAAACACCCAACTTTGATCTTTATATGTTCTCTAGTTGAAATTTTAACCTTATAAGTAGCCAGATCAAAAATGGTTCTTTTATTGGTATGCATTTTCTCAATACACCTGCAATTTCTTCTCATTTCACTGCATGTACTTCTGCAAATCCATAACACTTTCTACCAAAACAGATGAATTCAAGTCATTTTTATGATGATATTTTTATTTTTCTTGTTGTAGCTAGAAAAACATAAAATTTAGCACAGCTGCTTTTCTCCTGTGTTTCAACACATTGTCACTTCTGTCAAGCAAAGTACAGATGACAATAGTGTCAGTAGACTTTACTGGGAGATTACTGGACCCATTTGTCAGTATAATTGTTTCCTAGTCACATGCTAGCTTGAGTCCTGGTATCTACAAAGCATCTAAATACACTGAAGTTTATATCCACTGTACATCAAAGGGAAAGGAAAGAATCCTAAGAAAAAGGGTCCTTCCATCAAGCAAACAATTCATGTAAAAAAAAAAGCTTTTTAAAAGTAAGTAATTTCCTGTATTACTTACTAAATCCAGAGAAAAATAGTAGAAAAAAAAAGCTAAAGAAGTTAAAACATGGTGTTAAGACCATTTCCTTCTGGGATGTTTGACTTGCAGAAATTGACTTTTAGAAAGAGAGAGCAGAAACTATGAAAGCTGATGCCCTCTGTACATTGACACAGCTGCTTAGTCCCTCACACCCCACCCCATGGACAGCTGAGATCTGTTCCATTCTTCAGGGGCCAAAGGCAGCAGGAAGACCAAGAGCATTTTAGAAATCAGCTTCTTCAAACAAACCTGAGGCAGAAAACAGTGAAGTATTTTCTCTGGTTTGTTCAGTGATTGTCCTGCAGATCCTATGAAAGTTAGTCAGAGAACTGGGACCCTAATTCCCACTTTTGTTCACCAAAAGCTCATTGTCTTGAGCCACACTGTGCCATCATTATACTGGGAAAAAAAATTAAGTCCTTTGCTACACATGTTTAAATTACACAGAATTTCAAGATGAAAATAGACCAAAATAGTGAGAAAATAATATTGAAGTATTATCAAAGTGCTGTTTCTACCTCTGAAGAAACAGTGGAGTTATCTGAAGTCTGATTCCATCTTTCCAAAGTCTGATCCCATTAATTTTCTAGTGGAAATATTAATTTCCATATTTCAACATAATATTATGATATATTAAATACTGAGTTTAAGCTGAGAGAGCATGGATACTGTAACTATGTCAAAGCAAGTTTCAAAAGTCAAGGAAATATTGTACTCTTTCAATGCACAATCACAAAGAACTTGAGTGTGTGAACACTCTAGTCTAATCCTGTATGATGCTGGTGTTACAAATAACTACACTATGCAATTTACAAGGTATACATTTTAACATGCAAGCTCTGATTAGACAAAATTATTTTTTAAATCACTTCATTAAGGGGAAGGGGAAAATAGTTTAAATTTTCTCTTATAACACACATGCTACACTTTGAATGTCACATCTTTAATCTCCGATATCTCCTCAGGCCAAGTAATTTATGCTTAAAAAAGACCAGCAGAGCTCTTGCTGGATCAGCAGGTTCATTGCCCAGCTCCTGACACACGAGGCTCACCAGCTCCTCTCAGCTGAGGAATCACATGCAAGCTGCCTACTGAGAAAGGTCAGTGGCTGACTCAATTACCTGCTGGGACTCAAGTGAAAAGTATACAACACAGCTGAGGCAAGAGGAAATACATCTATCTTCCCAGTGTTCATTTTGGGCTATTAATTTATCAACTCTCATCTCCAAACCCCTTCATTTGCTGGCAGTGGGAAGTGGTGGGGTTCCCCAGAGATATACTGGGCTTGTCAGTCCAGCTGCAGCTCCAGCTGCCTCAAGGAGCCTCTCCCTCTTCATTGACAGCTGGGGGACACGACACAACCTAACCTCCAAGCTTAGGTGCCTACAACAGACATTCCTCAAAACCATTACCATTGAAAATTAAACTACTTTGGTCTCCTCTACCTGTAGATCTATTTCATTCTTACTGTTGGTGAAAGCTCTCCCCCTTCTTTCCAAAGTTCTACTTGCAGCTTTTTTTTTTGTCCAAACAGTGTTTATCTGAGGGTCACTTTTCTTGATAAGGTTTTGATACCTGTGCAGCCACTTCTCAACTTACATGTTTATGAACTGAAAAAACTCAAGGCGCAAGAAAGGTTGAGTTTTTTCATCATCATGCTTATTATACAAGTTTAAACATCAAAGGGATATCAACACAAACAATTTTGATCATGTACTCTTGGGTGTGGTTTTCTCTTTCACTCAACTGTTTAGAAACAAAAATACAGTGGTTTTGCAAGTTGAGAATCTAATTCTACTGCACTTTAGAAATTGTAAGGTACAGAATGGAGTCCTAGCAAACTAATTGCAGTTTAGACAATGAACAGTTTTCAGTGAAGTACTGTGTCCTTAAAGAAATTTAATTGCTTGGAATACACTGATTTTATGCATTACTACCCAGATTCTCATATTCTCCTGGAATAGTTCAGGCAGGCAAAAAAGTTCATCATTTAAAAGATTTTTCATTGTTAGTTTGTACCATTTCATGTAATTTTGGGACTATGTGTGCTCATGTATGCCTGTATAACATAATGCCTTTGGGTATTTATTAATTCTGTCTTTGACAATGTCTAAGAGACTGATGGAATTCCCAGAAGAATTATTTTGATACTGCTAGCACTTAAAATTTGTCATGGAACTAGTGCAGTAGATCACCTACAAGAGTAGCTCGCTCCTACATTTTACAGACATCAAACATCTTTTCAATATCTCACATTAAAATCTCATCAAGAATACTGTAAAACCAGCTTAGAGTCTTCCAGTCAAAATGTTATGAAACCTCACAACACCAAGTTTGCTCATTATGTAATATATTACTATGAAAGCAGTGAGAATTGTTGAGAACAAATTGGATCACATTTTGTTTCTCTGCTCTGTTGGAAATCTCTCAGGCTTCATTACTAGATAGCTACAAAAAACAGCAATCCCAGGGATCATTCTGGAGAACATAATTTTCCTTAATTATTCCTTAACTAGCCTGTCCCATGGTGATCTTGAGGTGAAGGCAGTAGACTCCCACAGCCTGATATTTAAGTAGTAATTTTACTTGCTTTCAATTTTACTTTTGTCCTGCTGGCATTAATAAGTAAAGTTTATTATTCATAAAGTGCATTTATATTTTGTACTAGCACATAACAACACCCTTTTATACTGTACTGACATGGACTGGAATTCAAGTCAACATTTCCAGGAAGCAGCAAGTAATAACACCAAAAAAAAAAAAAAAAAAGCTTAAGGGAGTACTTCAAACATGCCTATCTATTCTTCTGAGAAAAATTTTGGTTCAGCCATGCAAGAGCCTAAGTTTTCACATATCAAACCAACAGCAACACCAGCTTTCCCAGTGGGGTGCAAAAATCTATAATAGTTTTTTAAACTAATAAAACACATTAGTACAAATATTCAAGCTTACAGTTCATCAAATGAATCAGCACTTGGAAGAAACTGTAAAAAGAAAAAAGATCAAAACAATTTTTATTACTGAATTAATTTTTTTATGAGGCAATTTTATCATATAGGAAGCATTTTGAATATCAAAATCTATTGAGCAAGGACCTTGGCAATCTACAGGTGGTTCCTGTGAAATGGAAAAGTTATTTAAGGCTTATAAATTAAATATGGAACTCCTTTTGTTTGCTCTGATGATGCTGCTCTCTTCAGTGATTTTGAATGAGGCTGAAACATAGACCATTCTTTTACTGCAACAACAACATCTAATTTCAAAATGTCCATTATGCCAAACCAAGGGCAGAATAATTCACTTGTATGCTAACATATGGCAAGAAACATGCTACAAACAGCTTTTAGACAGGTAACAATGGAGAACACTTTTATTTTCCTGCAGTTCATCTGCCTCCTCTTTTTGCCCATGAACTTAAAGTTTTGAATACATAAGCTAATGAAATTGAAATTCTTTTTTTTTGGCACTTTTGATAAAAGACTGAGAAAACTTTCATTTGGATGTAGTTCAGTGTCATTGGAAAATAGTTTTACTGACCCTGGTATTACCATCAAGGTAATTTTCTCAAGTTTGGGTCCTATATGGCAGCATTTTAATAGTGTGACCTACCACAGTTCAGTAGCAAGTTCCACTGAAGATGGAGCCCTGTGACAGTCTCAATTCAACACGTTCTAAACAAGCTCTGGGTGCCCCATCCAAGAGGGGATGAACTGTGCCATGCTGCAGACTCATGGGTTTGGTCCATGGGAATTCATCCCTCCTCTTGGAGCATTGCAATAGCTGCCATGTGTAATCCAGCATGAATTCACAGTGGCTGAGGGAAAGGCACTTCCAGAGGCCCTGAGCTCCAGCAAACATCGTGGCCAGCACAGGGCCAATTCAGCCTGGCTGGCACCCAGTTCAGCCAAAATGAAGTTCACCTCTAATGACAAACATTCAGTGGTCTGAGGAACAGAAAGAACTACTAAAGAAGACTTTTGAGCATCCTGGATTAAATCCTCTCTTTTTCAAAGCTGCTCTGATAGGTTCAACTCCATACAAGTTACTTCTGATTTAAATAAAACCAGTTGCAAAGCACTTAGTCAAAAGCACATAGGAAACAGAAAGGATCAGTTCAGAGGACAGCTGAAGAGATGACTCATCTGGATGTTTATCAAACATGGGCACAAGTGTTTAAAGCAGAGCCCATGAGACAGGTAAAGGCAGAAGAGGGAGGGCTGCTCTGGTGTCGTGTCAAAATGCAATCCAGGCTACACACACCTGGTTTTGGTGTGTCCTGCAGCAGACCTGGTGCAAGGGTGGGCTATGCTGATTATCCTATTGCATCAGAAGAATTAAATGCATTGCAGAAGGACTGCCCAGAGTACTCTGGCTGATATACAATTACTGTATGACCAGCATAGGAACCTGTCCTCATACAGGTCAACAGTGGAAACTCCAATATTTAATATTTATTCTGGGTGCTTCCCCAGCAAAATCTATTGAGCTTTCGTGAGTGTACTGCACATGAGTGCAAACCTTCACATCAGAGTCCAGCAGCTAATCTGCCCCTGCTAAGTGCATTTGAAATGATGACAAGTTTATTCCAAACTACCGGGAAAGACAGTTAGTTTAGAATATCTAAAAAACATAAAAGAGGTACTCAAATTCCCTGTCTCTTCTACTTAGGAGGGCAGGCAGGGATGCCTATAGTCTCCTCTGAATTTCCTCCCTGCCTTTACAGACAAGTCTCAAGTCATCTGTTCAAAACACAATTGGTATAGCAGCATTGAAGGGTACACAGGTGAAACAATAAACAAACTAAAATAGTTCTATGCTTTGTGCAAAACTGTTAAGCAGATTGCTTTCCACAATTATGTTGTAAAGATCAGAAGTATATGTGACAAAATAATAGTGCTAGACATTCATGTTTGAAGCTCAACATTTTATCTTACACACCTCTGCAAGTAAATTGTTTGAGACAGAGATGAAAGACAATTAGATTGTCTCACACATACCAAATTATAATGATCTATTTAAATTAACATTTAGTTTAGAAGACCATTTATGGCAGAGAGAAAAACAGTTTCCTGAACACAGATTTCCAAAGCTTTCTCCTCTAATAAACCTTCCATTCAGGATCAATCAGCCAAACTCCCCACTCCTCTGGGCCTGTGGGGCAGCATTTGCTCCTGCCATTAAGTACAACAAAGACACTAAATAGGACCTGTCCATTTTGGTCTACAGAGATTATTTTGTTTTCTATTCTGTCTCTTTAAATGATGTCATACCTGGATGGTTACACAGATACTGGAAATAACTGGTTAAGGTATTGATCAGGGTTGAAAAGCAGGTGAAGAATGCCATTAGCTGTAAAATCTTTCATTGTCGTCATCTAATCACTCTGAGAACAGTAATTTTGGTATGAAGATCTAATAGGCAAATCAAACCTAATAACAAAAAATGAAGCCCACTTTCAATGATTTAATCAACTTTCTGAATGCCCTCAAAAGACCTTAAAGAAAATATCTGGAAAAGATAAAATGTTTTTTGTAGCAATAAAATATGCACCCTTAAAAAGAACCCACCAAAATCAGCCAGCTAAATAAAAAAAAAAAAAAAATTAAAAAAAATTAAAAAAAAAAAACAACATGCATGGACCAGAGCGGCTTTTATTTACTTAGAGAAAAATTATGCCATCAGAACACAAACTGGATAACTCTTGACATTTAGAAAAGAATGAACAGTGTTTCTCAGGAACCATGCTGTTCAGATGTTACTATACTTCTTTACTCAGTGTACAAATGTGCACAATCTCTACTCAGGGCTGTGTTCATCCTAAATACTGCCCTCCCAGATCTCAGACAAGAATGCCATGGGCATTGCTCCCCTTGGGGGTGCCAGTGCTTTCCATTGCCTTGCCATGATCTTCCCCAGTTGGTCACTCCTGAATCTCTCCCTCAGTAAAAGCTGAGTTGCTTTATTACCTACATGATACAGCAGATTCAGAATTACAGTAACCACACTAAACTAGTCTGAACAAATAAATTCAAAACTGCCACCAAAAAGAATGTCCAGAAAACACCATCACCCCATCCTTTTTATCCTTTTTTGCTGTGTTTTGGTCTACATGCCCTTCTCCATTAACTCACTTTGCCTGGAAGATCAGAATATAAATAAATCAAGATGTTCTACTGCTGAGAGTAATCTCTGTGTGCATGAAGCCTGTTAGATTTTCTTCACGTGCTCAATGTGAGGTAAAATGAATCACAATCTGCACAGGACTCACTCTTGTCTGTAATACAAGGAGACACAAGACCTTCAGGGCATAAGTGTTTTCTAATTTGTTTTGCCACTTCCACCCTCCCAAACCAGATAGCACTTGGTTTGAGACCCCAACTAGCTGAGCACCTCCCTGTGCCCTCCCCCAGATAAGGGGAAACTAGCAAAGAACAGCACACACAAAATGCCATGGATTTCTTCAATCTATGAGTGACCCTCAAACAAAGCACCTGCTCCCTTCACAGAGCCCTTTACCAGTGAATCTCACTCAATATTTAGGATACTCATAAGCTCCATTTGCATTTTCTTTTCCTGAAAGGACACTGGAATATTATTCATGTGCTCATTATCAGTTACTACTACTTTAAAGTGGATTTAATTTGAGGCAATATTCTGTCTTTCATCAGGACTGCTTTTCTCATGAGAAGTGTGCTTGAATAGGCTTGTTAGTATTAAAGCTATCACATGCTTCAGCTGGAAACAATACCCAAAGTCCCAATTTTGGTATTACCTAGCCATGATTTGGAGTAGATAAGAATATAAAAACCTGTGCTCCTTGATTAATTCAAAAACAAAGTTGGATAACTGAAGAGAAGTTGACATTAAACAAAGCAACCTTCAGGGAACATCCTGGGCTCTTGCTGCTCTACTGGGAAATATTCTACAGGACTCTGAAAAAGCTTGTTTATCAAGGTAAATATGTCAAACAGGAGTTATTCAGACATAGCCTGAAAACAATACAGCTTTTAAAAACAATCCACTTGAGGTATTGTGAGGACTCTTCCCCAGATAAAAACATTCAAAATGTCATACAAACAACAAATAAAAGTAATCAAGTTGTAAAATGATAGAAGAACATACAGCAATAAGAAGACAAGGACAAATACACAGCTCTGTTTCAGGAAAAAAAAAAAAAAGAATGGTAAATACTGAGTCCAGAGGGCCTACACCAGCACTTTTCTACCTGCCTTCCTATGTACCCTTCTGTCTTAACAATTCCACCACTACTTCTACCACCAGTTTGTAGCTTTAACCTTTTCTTCTCCCCTTCCCCACACATGATGGGTCTTTTTTTTCCTTGCACCTTACACCTATACCACTGCTGGTGTCATCCAAGTGAGGATGAAGAGGAGGAACAACCTGAGAAGAGAAATAGTCTAGAAAGCCAGGGAAGGTTCTGCAAGGCTTTGATAAGCTATGCTGGTGGGGGTGGGAGAGCTGAGGCAAGCAGCAATCTGGTCCTCCCTGGCAGGAGCACTGGAACTTGCAACATCTTTTAGACTCCAAGCAATGACCTACTCTACCTAACAGATAAAGGTACATGCTTTATCTGGAGGCTGTAAATTTCCTGGCTGAAGTTCAAAACCAACAAAACCAACATCCTCTTGTTAGCTTACCAGGAAAATACAACATAGAAGATATTATCTTTTTTTTTTTTTTTTTAATTAGAAGATATTATTCCAAGTGTTATGTCAACAACTGCTTAATGTTGACAACACAAATATCAAGACTGCACAGACACAATGTGCAAGCACATGCAAATAGTCTTACATCTGTTTCTACATGCAGCAAGTCTAGAAAACCAGCACTAGCATTTGATTCAGTGGGGGGAGTAAAAGAGGTGCTTTCACTTCAGTATTAATTTGCCTAGCTTTTATACAATGCAACCTGAAACAAACATGGGTCATGCAAGACTGAAGCCAACAGGCTTTTACTCAAACTTATGTTAATAGTGAAACCAGAAGATACAGCTTTCCCAAAGCAGATTTTTGGCTAGTCAGAGATGAGTGTTTTTTAAATACCTGCTTCTTAATACTTTCGTCTTCTTAATTTTGGATAGTCCTATTAGGCTGGCTCTGATGTTTGAGGTAAGTAGTGGAGAGTAATAAGACACAATGTATATAAAGCAAACACATTGATGTATTGGCAATTGCTTTCTTCAGTCAAATGCTGATAAAATTTTTGAAGCCAACCCCTCAGTAATCATAATTTTTAACTTCAACATTCAGAGACAGTATGCACTGTACATCCCAAGGTTTAATACTATGATAGGATTGTTGTCTAGGAAAATCTTTACAAAAACTTTACTGAATTAGGAAACACTTTATACAGAGCTTGAGGAGTAATTTATTGAAACCAAAATAATGCAAAACACCCCACAACATTCTTCAAGGATGTGCAGGAATCAGGCAACTTGGAGTAGAATCAGAATCAAAACGGTGAATTTCGAAGCTAACCAAAGATCACAAGTCTGTGCAGCAGTTCATTATACATTTTTGCAAAGCTAAGACTGGATTTGGCTAGAAAGGAGTGTGGAATCCTTTTTAATACAAGGCTCCCCCATCTCATCCTCACAAATAAAAGGATCATTAGGATTGCAAAGACAAATCTGATTTTTAAGTTGCAGAACAAATCTTACTTCTACATGAGCTGTAGTGTATGTATGTAGGTATGAGACAGCTTTCTTTCACCATCACTTCTGTAGTTCAGATTTAGACTTATAAGAATGGTCTTCAGGGGTAATTTTTTTTTCCTTTTTAATTCATCTTCTTCCTTTGAAATATCCCATTTTAGAAACAGTCTCCTCATCTCAAATTCAATCTGTCCAAATGTGACCTTTTCTACCTTAATAATTCCTCTCTTCTTTATCTTTTCTAAAGCATTTAAAAATTCCACTACACTTTCTATCTCTCAGGATCTCCCATAAAAAAAACAAGTAAAGACTTGCTTGTAAACATAATAAAAAAAGGAATTTTTTTGAGTTTCCAGCATTATCAAAATAATGACAGAAAATATGTCAGGCTGCCTTGAAGCACCTTAAGTCCTTATGTGATATATTCTGGAATTTTGAAAGGTTTGCACTGGGAAACTAGTTATCACTTAGTCTAATTTAGCAGTTCAAGAAGATCAGGTCATATAGAATTTTTTTGTTCTTCTGATGAAAAATAATGCAAAAACTCACACCCCTAATAAAAAAAGTATCCAGCAGTCCTTTCTCAATCACTATAGCTTTAACTGAGAAGCAATTGTTCCTTCTTCATGAGGATTTATGGGATTATCTGGCACCCCACCCACATATATAGATTAGTAATAGCAATTGAAAATAAAATCCTTATTATAGAGATTTCCAAGAATTTCAGCTTGCAGTAGAATCAAATGGATATATTTGATTGCTAATATCCTTTAGAAAGTAAAGAGCCTTTGCTTCACTGGTCACTAGTTTTTTTCCAATTTTTTCTGTTATTTTTCTTCCACTTACTAGCTTCTAAATGAGATTACCAGTTTATGATAATACAGGCTCTTAACAAGTTACCCTCTCCTCTGCCTTTTCTTCTTCCTCTTCTCTAGGATTTCTTTTAAAAATAAAGCTTATTTCCTCTATAAGCTAGTTTCTTTTTTAAACTGCATGGTGTTCCCTTCCAATTATTGAATTGGGGCTTTGGGGGCATCTAATTAAATGTTCTTAAACTGCTCCCAATTAATAGCATTCTATTTCAGTTTAAATTGTCTTCCACCTGAATGGGATTATAATTGCTTTCTAATTGCTAAGTTAGTCTTTTCAAAACACCAAGTAGATATCCATTAGTGATGTGAACTATAGTGTATGTTTAACTCAAGTTAAATCATTGCCTTCATAACTTAGGTTTTCCATTTTTCATAGATTCTATAGAAGGAATCAATTTTGTAGTTTGCATCAGTGCTTTGCTGCAGAAATCAGCTTGTACACTGCACTGTACTACAGTTTTTAAAATCCTGATCAATGTAAACTAATGTAAATAAACACAGGGAGTGTAATTTTTCTGTTTCATTTAAATACTCGTGAAACTGTGGGTTGGATACCAATATGGTCTTAAGAAAAAAAGGAAAAATTACAGTGGTTGCCAGTTTGTTTTCCAGCTACTTTAGAAGGAGAAAGGGAATTTAATAACATATTATGACACAGGAAAAGCATAATTTCAAAGCCATTCAGCCCCTGTTATAATATTTTCATTTCAGAATAGACACTGCTTCTTCAAATCCTGACTTTATTAACACACGTGTGAGTGAATTTGAAATTTAATGACAAACAAAATCACATACCACGTTTTTTATCTGCATGCAAATGAACACTGTAACTGGAATTCTTACTGCCTGGAATGACTTTGGTAACTTTTTTTTTTTTTCTGCAGAAGAAGGGTGTATTTGAAGCTCTCTTTAGAATGAAGAGCAAGAAATCATCCTGTACTTTTCAGAGTTTTCACTATCTAATTCCTTTCTTACTGCCATGACCAAATTCTAATGCAGAGGTATGAAAAGTTGACACAGGAGGTTTCTTCAGCCTTCCTCCAGTTAAAAAGTCTGAAGTTCAAATTTATTAGTACATTCTTACTAAAAATTCTTCATACTGAAGTCATTCATAAGTTGAATTAATATTAGAAACAGACACACTTCAAAGGAATAGAAGATTAGTTCAGATAAGTACACAAAATCTGAAAGCTCAAGTAGACATCTTAGTGCTAGAAAATCCTCAAATATGTTGGCTGACACTATAAAAATAGGTGCTACAGCAATACTGAAGAGCTCCAGAAGGATGAGCCACCACTCTCATAAGAGAGCAGATTGTGACAAAACTCTAATAGATGGGAAATCTCAAGGAAAAAAAAAAATAAAAGGGGGAGTTAAAGAAAAAAGTACAAAGGTGAAATGTTAGCTAACAACCCAAACTGAACTCAGTAGTTGTGGTTAACTTCCTTTCGATGCTGCAGGTAACTCAGGGATTTAATTCTGCAATGTACCCACTGACTTATTTTGTGACATTATTTTAGCTGTCCAGTAGTAATAAATTTAGTCAACAGCTGAGCTTCTACTTGGTAGCAGTTTTCAAGGAGCATTGGGACTGAATTTGATCATGAAGGAGGGTATCTGTTTATGTGCAGCAATCCGTGGTTCTCTGGCTTTGTATGGGTCTGGTCTGGCTGGAGCCCAAGCCCACACGGACCTGCATGGACGGAAGATAAAAGATGAGCAGCGCTCTTCCCCCCGTGGGAGAGAGTGTCCTGTTTATCGGCTTGGGATGGGACACAGCTGGCCACAGCGACCACCCAGGCAGGAAAGAGGCTGAACCCTTAACTGGAGTGGGGTTTTGTACCCCAGGGGATGGGGGCGGGGAGAGAGGACCGCGGCCGATGGGATAACATTGGGGTGGGGCGTGGCGAGGGGTATCCATGGGGCACCAGGTGTGTGGAAAGGAGTGCATGGGGAGAAACCATGGGATGAGGAAGGGGAATAATCTACATGACATACCATATTCAGTAACATTTTTTCCCAACACCCAATACAAAAACCACAACTAAATAAACTATTTAGTGCAATACAACATTTACGATTATTGAAAAACAGACAAGTTCAAGATATGGCCCTACTGGAGAAAGTGCAGCATAGGGTCACTAAAATGATGAAAAGACTGGAGCACTTCTCCTATGAGGAATGACTCATAAGCTGTGACTGTTTAGCATGGAGCAAAGAAGGTTTGGTAGAGTCCTATCAATGTATAGAAATACCTGAAGGGAGAGTACAAAAAGAACTTGTTATAATGATGTCCAGTGACAGGACCAGAGGCAATGGACACAAAATTGAACACCAGGGTTCTCTCTGAACACCAGGAAGCACTTTCTCACTGTGAGAGCAAATAAGCACTGGAACAGGCTGCTCAGTAGATTTTGGCGTTCTTCATCCTTGAAGATATTTAAAAGCCATATGTAGCAGGGCATCTTGCCCCAGAAAAGCTTACCTGTTGATTTTTAGCTGGTGAAATAATTCAGGGCATCTCGCCCCTCACAAGAGCTTATCTGCTGCTCACCAACTGATGAAATAACTCAATCAGGACAGCTTGTCCTACAGGGAGTTAATTTTGAACCATGGGAGTAACACTACCAGCTGACAATAAATGTCTTGCTGTGGAGGTGAGAACTGGAAAGATAAACTGAAATTTCTGACTGACAGACACAAACTACATCAAACTTTCAAAAAGCAGAAATCTTCTGCACATTCCCTGGAAAAGTGTTGGACTTTCTCCCCAGAGCTGGGACACCTACTATGTGGTTATTTCTCTGGAGGCTGAGTAAAAGGACTTTGTGTTCACCATCATCATTTTAGCAGTAAATTACATTGACTCTTAATCTAGCAGAGTAATATTTCTCTGCTAGCTTCAATAGAGATACCTTGATATTGTGCACTGTTTTATGTCATCTACTAGCAGTTCTTTTTGGTTTATACTGTGTAGTAAATAACTCTGTTTGAGGCCTTTTTTCTGTTATCTCCTGTCTATTCAATAAATAACTCATTTTATAATTGACCTGATCTGCCATCCTTATAATTTCCAGGCCAGAACAAATTTAGATGCAGGCCACTTAAAATTAAGCTGCTGCCAAAAATCTGAGGCTAAGGCAGGGCTTGCCTGAAGCTGCCACTCAATCCATAACACATCTGAACTTGGTCCTGAACTACCAGCTCTAGGTGACCCTGCCTGAGCAGGGGAGGTGTCTTGGTTTGAAAGACAGGTACCTGCCAACAAAAAGCTGGAATCTGCCATTGAGTAGAGACTGTAAACCCCCTCTCTCATATTATTAAAATTTTGTAATTGGAGGCTCTCAGGCAAAGATTTGGGAGTAGGAATAATAGTCCTTTACTAGGAATATTAGACAAAGCAAAGAAAAATACAAATGTAATAGCACTAAGAGACAAGCAATACGAAAAACCAACAAAACCTCAGAAAATGCCCTGACAGAGTCAGGGATGTGACCTGACACCCTGGGTGTCAAGGTGTTGAAAGCAGTCCAGATGAAATCCTCCTTGAGTAGTAGATGCAGTTCTGTGGAGATAGTCCTGTAGGAAAGTCCAGCGGTGACGAGATGAGTCCCATCTTCCTCTGGAGAAAAATCCAGTGGCAGGAAAAAACAAGCAGGGTCCCCTGGTACTCCAGTCCTTTCAGAGCGGTGTCCTCGGACCGAACTGTCCTGTTCACTGCTGTTCCCCAGGAGCAACCTGCTGCCTCCTTTGTTTAAGTCAAGTATCCATAGGCACCCAGCAATTAGTTACCTAGCAAAACCACCAGGAAAAAATTCCACAAACACAAAAGAAACAGATACAACCCCCAAGAGGAGAGTTGGACAAAATGACCTCCAGAGGTCCCTTCCAACCCTCAACCTTGGTTGAGGAAGGAACCCTATGGCTCCTTAATACCATCTTATTCCAGAACAGGAAGAAAGTCCAGTAAGAAGAAGGATTAAGAACCTAAGTGGCGGAACACAAGTAAATTTCAAATCCAAATCACAGCTTCTGCTGGTTCAATATTCAGCTGTTTGAAAAACTGAGAACATTTCTATGACTGTGTGATTACTTCAAGTTTTCTAGTATACTTCCTTCACACTCCATTCAAATTCACTTCATCATTTAAAAACAGTAATCTATAATTCAAGAGAAAATTGAACTTCTTCCTTACATAAGATATTAGCAGTTCCTAGTTTGATATAGCAATGCTCTTAAGTGTAAAATATATGTTTACAAAAAGGGCTAAAACCACCTTTTCTTCTTTAAAGAAAATAAACCCCAACCAAAGAATCCTCACAAAATTAAGTTTCTTAGTCCAGACTTTTAATCTGAAGAGGTAGTTTTATTTCTGCAGTAAGACCTGCATTTCTAGCACAGGCATGTGTCTGTGTGCTTTGCAGAAATACAGTTTCTGCATTATTAATAATACAAAAGCTTCCATTACCTGTCATATAGAATTTTGGTTTTCAACATTTTTCTGATAGCAGTGCTAATTTCCTGAAGTACCAAGGCATTCTTGATGCTCTCAGCATTTGAAAATGCATCTATCAGCACTGAAGTTAGCTGTAGAACTGATATTAAAGGTCTACCTTATGTACTGTTGAACAAGACTACATAAATCTAACCTGGCATTTCACAATTTCTTTAACCTTCTCTCTGACAAGACAAGCACAAAAAGAGTGTTACAACTAAAAAGGTGAAGGCAAAAATGCACTTCCAGAGTTTGGCAGAGAGTTAGGTGCTATTCACTTCTGAGGAAGGTGATATCCCAAGACTGATCTAATGAGGAACATTTCTTTAATCACATTCATTTCACATAATACAGTGGCTGATTTTCTTCCTTACTCAAGAAATCTTTCTTCTGTTAGGCACAAAACTTGTTTAAATTGAACTATGTTTTCAGGTTTTAACATTTTTGATCATGAGTTATCCTTCACCCAAATGTTATTAGTTTGGAGTTATGACCTGCTAACAATGTTTCAGATAAATTATTGTATGAGAAAACAATGCATACATATTTCACTTGAAATAGGTGTAAATACATGAATTTATAAATATCGGGATTTTCCAGCAACTAACTGGCACTTCCAGTAACTTTGGCACCTATCAATAAATTTTAAAAGTAACATTCAAGTCAAAAATATTTTTCAATGAAACTTAAAATTTTAAATTTTGAAGGTTCACTGAAAATTTGAACCCAAATTTTTCCACTGGTAATCAGAAGTTCACTAATTAAAAATACAAAATTACTCAAAATGCAAAAATGCCTTACTGACTCTATCTTCAAAATTTGCAATCACTACATCAACTATGCTTTACTCAATAAAATTTTGCAATCTCCTCTTAAGGAAGAAAAAATTGGAAAGGTATGGGAACAAAGACTGCATTTCTAGTTAAAACATTTGTGGTTTACAGCCAAACTTCAGAGTCAAAAAACCTGTTGAAACTAATAAATGAAACAAAGTTCTTTCACATATCTAAAATATCATTTGATGGAGGATGGAAAAAAATTCAACAGAAAAACTGTATCGCTTCTGAATGATACACATTTAATGTAATTATTTTATACCACTTGCAGTCTTGATGGGTAACTGAAGGAACATTTGAGCATTAAAAAAGTTCTAACTTAAAGAGAATTGGTCCTTAATTTATTCTCAATCACACTGTGAGAGCTCCTTGATAGTTCTTGGTCACAGTTGCTGGTTCACATCATGGACACAAGGTGATACAACTAATAAACTATAAAGAAGAATATAACTATAAAGAGAATTATCTCCACTCATATTTCATGAAATTTATCTTTCATTTTTGCATAAATACATTGTCATTGAAAAAAAATCACAGCTGTTATTGTGAGATTCCACAAAATTTCAGCATTTCCTACATGATGCATGCCAAGTTATTGCATAGTTTTGCATCTTATTGCATATTGGCTCATATTTTCCAAGGAAAAACATACATATACACTTGATATGCAAACATACATAGTATATTAAGTATCAGAAAGAATAATTGTGTGTTGAACATCAATATGAAGCTGAGGCTCTGAAATGGATGTGGCCTGGTTTTATTGAGGACTTCCCCTAACTATTTGATCATATTAACATACATTGCATTTCAATTAAAATCTATTCTTTGTCATATGTAGAATATTCATCCCTACCATTTTAAAATGTATTGAAGTTATGCAGATTTCCTTAGGAGGAAAAAAATGCATTAGCATGCTTCATGTCCCCTTCAGCAGAGCAATTTTCTAAACATGTGTTAAAGGTATCATAGGCCTTCATTCAGTTCTATGCAATAGATTCAACAATAGATACAACCATTTCAAATATATTTCTAGCACATGGTTTTCCATGGATGGTGAACAATCAGAGAAACCCTAAAGCCTAAGTGCAACATTTTCTGTATATTGAGAATTATGAATTTTATCTACTATAAAGAGTTATGAAGTAGACCAAACTTTTATTAATATCAAGGGTTTCACATATTTCTGGTATTTGACAAGTGTATGTGGAGGATCATAAATGTGCTTTTTTTTCAAAGCAGTAATAATTTTCTTTTGCACCAATTCATTTCAAACAGACACTTACAGAACAAAAGAACTCCAGGAATCATAAGGCAAGTTCTAGTGCATGTCTCCCTTATGGTGTTGTAGGATAAACAGAAAACCTCAGACAAACATTGCCACACACTAGGAGATGAGTAATTGAAATATTTGCAAATGGTGAGATTAGTATTTTTCCTTACTTTTTGTAAACAGCCTAACCAGACAAGTAAATTAATAACATGCTAAGCTAAAATTCTTGCTGATGATTACCTGAGGTGATACCAAAAATACTTTTAGAAATAAGGTGGACCTCAAAGCCTGTCTTCTTCCTCTTCAAACAAACACTTTGGATAAAAGTTGAGTCCTGGAATACTCAATATGATGAGAAATGTCATCGCATGGGCACATTTCAAAATTCACTAGGCTGCCTGTAGCAGATGAAAGTGTATTTTTAACTGATGCATGGAACAAAAAGTACATGCATATAGCACGATTCATTCTGCTAAGAAGCAGTTTTACTTCTGTCTTAAAAAAAAATTTGGTATGGATGCAGAGAAGCAAAAATCCCTGACAAAGAGCATTATGCAAAACCTTGGATTTCTGTATTCCGTCTATATCCAGCAGTGCTCAGTAGGTATTTATGAAAGTCTTCACAAGGAGACATAAGCAAGAAATACTTCCCTCCCTCCTTCCCTTTTGGTCTTTAACAACATTTACCCATCCATCATTTTCTTGTTTCTTTGAGAATAATAAGTAGCTATTTTCACCTCGTCAAAAAGATGGATCCTCAGCCTGATCATCTAAAGGATGAAAGACATTTTCCTAAATACAAACACAAAGTCCAGGCTGAAATCTGACAGAAGGATGACTGAATTCACAAGTGCAGCGTATCAGGTAAGATCAACAGGCAGAATGCTTCTCCTGAAATCAGCCTGGAGATCTTCCAGATAGAGTTTAGAGGTCAAATGGAAACTAAGCAAAATCAAACCCATGTACTAGCTAGAACACACAGGAAGAAAAATTATTTCAGAAGTAGCTTTGAGCAT
This sequence comes from Peucedramus taeniatus, assembly GCA_013400575.1. Taxonomy (NCBI): domain Eukaryota; kingdom Metazoa; phylum Chordata; class Aves; order Passeriformes; family Fringillidae; genus Peucedramus; species Peucedramus taeniatus. The sequence continues at coordinate 250,485 of WBNO01006532.1, read as the reverse complement.
GCTTAACCACATTACTGGAGACTCTACTATTATCAAAAGGCAGAAAAGGTATTATCTAAAAATTTTCATTGAAAAACATTTGAATTTTGACTGTCTCTGTTAGATTCTGGGTTTCAGGCTGCAGAATAGACTTTCATTCATTCATTTTTCACAGGAAGTGATCTCTTCTCTTTGGTTATTTGAGACACTATATAGTTTAGTCTTTCTTAACCTAATATTTCTTCTGATGGTCCTTAAGCTATGGAAGATAAAAGTGTGTGCTGGTTTTTAACTCAAGTGAGATTTTCATATAAATCTGATATATCACACACACTTAATAACTGTGGTCTTTGACATAGCAGACTGCTGGAGTTAAATGTTCCTATTTAATTGAGTGTTCCTCAATGTTATATGAATGTTATTTTTGTTTGTTTTCCTCTTCCTTGCCACAATCACTTTGTATAATGAGATATGGCACTACTGCAAGTTCAAACCCCTGCTTATGGATTGCATGAAAGAAACTGTCACTTGTAATCATTATCAGTAAGGGTTGGTTTGGGGGTTTTTTGTCTTATAAGCACTGATAGCATTTTGTTTGCCTGCTCCTATTATTCAGAGCGGGTAACTTAAGGTTGTGATAGTGCAATTCATGATGATGCCTGGAGACATTTAGAGAATTCCATTCAAGGAAAACCCAGTGATTATTTATTTGTCACTAATTCATTCATGTACTGAGGCAAAGAGCATGCTTAAGGAGAAAGAGAATAATTTCTCTTTTTTATTTTTAAAGGGTTGTAAAAAGTCTCTTGCATCAAACACTATCCTCCTAACCATCTCACTTAAACTTTATATTGCTAACTAAATTATAACTTGAGATCGTTAGACTATTTAGGGCATAATAAAAAGAGGAAATATACAGCTTTCAGCTCATTATGAAATTTCTCATTATCCTGGCTTTGTTTAGGACAATTGCTTGAATATGCATTTAGGACAGGCAGGAAGCCAACTATTTGTCCCTTAAACTGAATAGGGACTTTGGCAAACTCCACCCTTCGCAGCAAATGAGTTTTCAGAAATAGCCATTCTCCTTTGAGCAGACTCATTGGTACAGTGCCAAATTTGATACATCCTGGAAGAGGGTGAGAGGCAAGGGCAGGGGGAGGGCAGGAAGTGCAGGGAGGAGAAAACCAGCAAGAAAGATAGATAAATGAAAGCAAGCATTAAAAATCTGCAGAGAAATTCAGAAGATAATATGCCAGAAAAAGGAGGCAGAAAGAGAAAAGGACTGTGTAGTGTAGAACAAAAAATGTTCAGTTTATATGTTGTCTGTCAGTTCGAGTGCTTGCACCACAGTGCCTGACTCTTTCCACTCTGAGATTGGGTTTGAAGTTTCCTTTACCTCTGGCAACCTTTTGCTTTACAGAGTGAAACATTTAATTTTGAACTCTTCTTCTTGAGTCTGTATCCATACCTTCATTGGGCCTCTTTCTCCTATCCTGTTGAGTATCATAAAAAGAGTTGAAATACAATATAACCTTACAAGCCTCCTTATACTCAAAAACTGTTAAAATTAGGCTCTTATAAAATAAGCTTCTATCTTCTTGACTATGAAGATTTCAGCCTTCTACAAAGGGGAAAAAAAGCCAGACATTTTTCAAGTAGGGAAAGGAGAAATATGTGTGCTTTTATCCCTCTTTTTAGGACATTAGCAACATACAGACAATCTATAAGAAGATTTAAACTCACATGTGCACAGGACACATTTTTTAAAATTAAGAGATGTCCAATTTTATTCCTACAATGTATGTTCCAGCTACTCTGCAGATGTCTAGTGCTAGACCATTCCATCTTAAGAGTTTTCCAGCCCAGGCTTGTGGGGATCTGAGGTGCCCTCGTCAATAGCCTGCCTTGGCCCTGGTCAGTGGTCTCTCTCCATTGATGTCAAGTGCTAAACTCCTCCACTGGGTATCAGGAAAAGGACAGACCTTCTGTAGGTCCTTTCATAATGCACACACAGTCCCCTTTAGGCTGCACACAAGAGGAGTCTGTCTGTAAAAGGTGAGATGGTAGAAGGATTGAGTTGTAGGCATTAAAGGGCAAGGCTTACAAAAAGAGCAGGTAGTGAACTCGGAAAGGAAAAGAGAAAAAATTAGTCAAGAGCAAAAGAGTGGAAGAAAGATGAGACTAATGAGTGCACAGCAGTAAACCATCTCTAGCTACACACTCAATATCCAATACTAATGGAGTTTGCATTCAAAATTCCTAAGAAAGTCTTTTCATGAACTTATAGCAAATAACTGGCACATTTCTTTCTCTAAACAAAAGTAACATCTATGGGCCATGGACCCAACTATCTGAACGTGATATGCATCATATAATTCCATGGAAATATTTCTCCTTCTAACTCTCCACACTCTTTTCTATGACCTCATAAATTATTTTTAAAGCAGACTAGAGAAGAAATCCTAAAACTTAGGCCTAGCAGGAAAAATAGTGCATTATTTTACACTGGAACAGGCTGCCCAGATAAGTTCTTGATACGTCAACTTTGCAACTGTTCAAGCCCAGGTTGGATGGAGCTCTGAGCAACCTGGTCTAGTGGGAGTTGTTACTGCCCATGACAGGAGGGTTGAAACAAAATGAGCTTTAAGGTCCCTTCCAAACCAAACCATTCTATGATTCTAAGATTTAGTAGCTTTTTCAAAGACATTATATGGCTCTTACTTGACCCATCTCTTTAATTAGATCAGGAATAGTTCAGTAAATTTTGTCCTGTTATTTTCCAAAGTTTGTCTATTTAGTTTTTTGATCCTAACAATTTGCATGTCTTTTCTTAGACTCTGAAGGTGAATCAGATTATTTGGCTACAGAGTCCTGTTCAACTTTCTGTTTACTGTGCACAGACACAATGTCACTGGCTCACAGTCAAACAGACAGTCTGAAAATTGTATTACATACACAGCTTTCCAAAATCTGTGTTCATCCAAATTCAATTTCTGAAATCTAATATGGTCTTGTCTCTCAGTTTCTTTAGAAAATCTAATGAAATGTTACATAGAAGCAGTAGAATATTGTAGAATGAAGGCATCACAACATTCAGGCTAAGATATAAATTCAAAAGATTCATCCACAATGCCAATTAAATCCACACCTCATTTTTACACTGCACGTAGAGATCATTACAATAAATATAACATAAATATAATAAATATATATTAATATATATGATAAATATGATGAATATAATAAATATGTATTAACTAGTTTTTTTCTCTGAGGGCATAGAGGAAGTAGACATGTACTTGATGCTCTTGTTTTTGTTTGTTTTTAACTGTAAAGTGTATCCATATTCCTGCCCTGCTTCATGCCCCTCCTTTCTTCCTTCACTAGCAAAACAGACCTTAAAAGTGCAAATTATTTGGTGCAGAAGGATGTATGAAAGAACTACATACTGATTCACATTACTGGAGTAGTGAAGCAGGATTACCAATCTCAAGAGGAAAATAGTAGCAGAAACGAAGTAGAGTGATGTTTATCTGTGCTGGTGTGTGGCAGCATTACCAAAAGGCACACTCCAGAGTGCTGCAGCAGGATCACACCTAGCCCCAGGAGAGGTGCGTGGCAGAATAGGGAATGAAGCTGCACATTTCACAAGGGAGGGAGAGAATGGAGGGTGGAGACAATGACCGTGTCCTTTCCCTTGCACAGATCTATACTTAGATCTCAGGGCTTTCCCTCTATCACAAAACACATAAAATCCACAGAGCAGCATCCTGGGGATGACACAGCATCAAAAGCCTTATGGATGGCACTCCAAATTAATGAAAGGGAGAGAAGAATCCCTGTAGGTGATTGAAACAAAACAGATAATTGCTAAAGCACAGCACTGAGGCTAATCTGAAAGAAGCTCAAAGCCTTTGGTCAGTTGAGCTTGACAGACCAATGTGGATTTTACTGGCTGACATCTCCCAATTGTAATATTACAGTTTCTGGGCAGAAAAATCTGGTCACATGAAATAGCCATTCCCTAGCATCTAGTCGGCCAGTAAAGATAAGTAACAGGTATAGGCAAAGATTTGTCTATGAAAGAGAATTTCATGTGCCATGCAGAGTTGGTATAGTTCATTGGTTTAATTCAATATCTGTTTAGGCTGGTGATCTCTGCTGCTTCTTTATACAGTGTCCTTTATTTTGTCCCATTACTGCAAAAACATTCTTTCAAAATGCTTTAAACAATCATTTAACAAGAACAAGCTATATTTATTGGCCTACCATCATGCCTACAGAGCCTCTCCCAAAGCTATTTGTGGTTGCATATCATGTCACCAACTTGCCTGAATAAGTGGTAATAACATGCCATTACTAGCAATAACATGCCAATCTACAGCTCTTCCTAGCCAGAAAGAAACCACTGAAATTGCATGTCATATATATACTCTCTAATGTAAAAAGTGGAAAGTCAAACATCAAAATAGCTAAAGACATAAAGAACAGACTAAAATTTAACTGAGAGTTCAAATATTAATGAATATGCTGCAAAATTAAATTAAAAGAAAAAATAATGTAACGGCAGAAAATGAAGTCATTGTCATAATAAAATTTGCATGTGTATAAAAATTCACATTCAAAATAAGCCTGAGAATTTTAAATTCCTTGTAGAATCTTGCATGGATTTGTTTTTCAGGGTCCTGCCCTTCCTGGAACCATGGGGCAAGGATTGCCCCAGTTAGTAGCCATGATCAGGAGCAAATCAGGATGACAAAGCTGTTTTGCTTTCAGCTTGTAACAAGGTTTACTAAACATGCCAGGGCAATTCTTATCTAAAGAGTTCCTCAGAGTCCCCGGGAATAGTGCAGAACCTGGCAGTGATGGCTCAGAGGAAAAGGGACAGTAACAGTGCTGGTTCAGGTATAAGAATTACTGAGAGCCCTGATAGTGCCAGAACTGCTCCATCTTCAGAAAACAGCAGCAATGTATGAGCACCAAGGCCTTCAGCAAGCAATCAAACCATTTAAGAGACTAACTACTCTCCCAAGTGTTGTGGGGAGTCTGAATTCAGCAGTCAATGATATTTTGTACCCTGCAGAAAATCAAATACAGAAACAGTGAGAGGGCTTAAACTTCATATTTCATTAGGTTCAGCACTTTATTATTGTTATTTCAGCTTTTTGATCCTTTCTTTTAGTGCATTCAGAGTTCTTTCCCCAAGAAAAAGGAAAGAAATTTCTTCATCTACTGCAGACAGCTGGCTAATAGTAATACTCCAGAGCAGGAAAGGCAGCTCAGACCTGATGCTGCTCCATAGCAGAGTAATAAAGAAGCATCCAATCAATAGTTTTGTCTTCTATATAAAATAAATTTAGCTGTGCTCTTTGCATACCCACAGGTCTCCATCATACTCCAAAACCCATCACAATGTTTCTTATTCCCAGCCCATAAATAGAATAGCTAATGCAGTTTAGATTTTTATTCTGTAGTTCCCTAATAAAGGTCAGTGTCCTGTCTATAACAACACAGCATATGAAGCACTGTAGCCTAAAAACTAAACCAGGCTGCCATAATATGCTGGGGATAGTCCACAAAACATCACTCTGCAGAAGAGAATTCTCCTCCCAATGCTCTTCTCAACACAAACAGAGTCACTACTGGAGTACAGCCAGAACACCCCAGGAAACCACATCATCTACTAAAACACATACTTATAAGCAGCATTCACAGTTTAAAAATCCAGTGTAAGAGCTAATAATGAATTTTAGGGATGCTAAGTATATCTCCAGTGTCCTAACTGACAGAAGTTATTTTATAACAGATATACTACATTGAGTATTGGGATTAATTTCTCTTCCATTCTGTACTGAGAATTGTTACAGATCTGCACCAGGAACACCCATGATCAGCTCTGAGTTTGCTCTGTCCATGGTTTCAGGGTACTGAGATGCGGTATGGTGCTTTGCTATCTGAGCATTTATATGGTAAATGGAAATTAGATATCAATACTGATAAGACAGAATTATCATTAAAGTTGTGCAATAATAAGTATGTATAATGTAGCAATGTGCATAAATAGTCTTAAACTACATATTTTAAAAAGGAACAAGAACATTTTTCTTTAAATAGTCAAAAGAATAAAAATCTTAGGCTACAGATTGGATATTTTTGTGGAGGCTTCAAGAAAGAGACAGAAAACAAAAAAATTTGTTCAGAACCCATCACTCAAAAACCTATAAACAAAATTGTTAGCACATATAAAAGGTCAAAACATGTTTTCTGAGAACAGAAAAAATTATACAACTGACCAAGACAAAAGATTAAATTACAAAGATACCTTAGTGCAAGCAGAGTTCAATCCACCCTTTCAGAGCATATTGCCATATCTTTGCTCTCGTATTTGAAAGACAAACATCCAGCATATTTTAAGTAAATTGCATTTAGCTTAAGAAAGAGAGAAAAATTAATTTAATAAAAGCTTTAAAAATTAATTTAATAAAGAATCAGATTTACTCGTGCAAAAATTTTCATAAGCAAGTAGGCTGAGATAGGCAAGAAGCTGGAAGGGGACACAGACAGGACAGGTTATCTGATTTGGCCAAAGGGATTTCTGTACCATGGAACATCACACACAGTAATAAAAATTGTGTAGAGGAAGAAAGGAGGAGTGTTTCCAAGTTGGTCATTGCTCAGAGACTGGCAGGAAATTGCTCCATTTATAGGAGGTGGTGAGTGGCTGCCTTTGCATTACTTGAGGTTTTTCCACCTTTTCCTTCACTTGTTTAAACTGTCTTTATCTCAAGCCACAGGTTTTCTCCCTTTTGCCATTCCTACTCTGTCCACTGTCCTCCTGGAAAGGTGGGGTAGGGAGGAACAAATGGCACTGTGGGCACCTACTTGCTGGCTAGGGTCAATACACAACATAGGAGAATATAAATACACCTTGTCTCCCTATATATTTTAGTAAAGCTCATTGAAATAAATGTTTTACTATGTAATCATGCAGGAAACACAAACATCCCAAACATCTTTTACCATTTTTCTATATTTTCTTATTTTATTTGGTGATGGGGTGGGTGGATGCTGTGTTTTAAGAATGGTACAATTCTGTAAGGTCATTATTAAGTATATACATGTCATACATTTAGGTTTTTAAAAAAGTCAACAAATACTTTATCATGAAAGATGTTTTCACTGAATTAGATATACTTCTTTTCAGCCATTGTGGGTCAGTTTTCTGTTGCATTCTCCAAGGCAAGGTCTCAGAGGTTTCTGCTTTTCCTTTCCACTGGGTCCATTCGGCACCACACCCCAGTCACTAGAGTTTCCAAACTAAAGACTCACAGGCAGCTAATAAGTTTAACTTATTTTTGATCTTATATGTTGACGTTTACCTAAGCAGATGTGGGACTGTGAAATGGTTTATTTTTGAAACGGTGATGCTCACATTCATCTGGTCAGACTGTCAGTTTTCAGTTCATGCAAATGGACAGATAGGAATGACTGTGGACAAGCTAAGATTAAAATTAAGACTTCAATTTAAAAAACCCCATGAACCAGAAAATCACTTTTATTCATTCATATTTATAATTAAAGTGCCAAAATCCAGAACTCTTTTTTTTATATAGCACAACACAACCTTTACTTACATATGCAGCATTCTTAAATAAGAATCAAGCTTAATTTCCTTATGAAGAATGAACAGCTTTAGTTTCCATACTTTTTTTAAATTAAGATAAAACAAATGTATTATGTTGGATGTGAGCTTGAAAAGAACTGAGGGTCATTAAGAAACAGATGACTACTTACATGGCCTTAAAACTTTTTTTCTGTAGTTCAGAGAAGGCAAAGTACTACACTGCTGACTACATGAGCAACGTGGATCATTTTGCTGCAATATCAGAGCTTTGGTGGAAATGGCCAAAAGTGCAAGCTCTGGTCATCAGCATTTTCATAGGAAAAGGGGAAACAGAAAAGCTTCCAGGAGAGAAATAGCATTCTGTTTCAGCTTGAACCACACTACAAGAACTGACTCAAACACTCATTAAATTGAAAGCATTAATTTTGCAGAGTTCAGTTCAAAATACCAATAATTTCATTGACAAGCTTTGCCATTCTCACAGAAAGTGAAGAAGTCCTCAGATGTTAACTGTATTCATAGGTTAAAAAACAGTAATTTAAAAGGTAATATTTTGCACCTTATCAGTACTCTACAATAGACACTTGACCGATCAGGAATGGATTTTAACCCCAGAATTAATAAAGCTCTGAAACTCTTCAGTGAATAATTTAGCATTTTCAACAGCTATTCATTAAATAGGTGCATTTTTCATAGATGTAGTATATAATGGGGTTAGGGACTTAGGGACAGAGCTGGAAAAACATTTTGGAGCCAAATTCAGAATTCAGTTCTGCACTATGTCAGATACCTCCTAACCCTGAAACATTCCATTCCCATACTCATTTCATATTTCAATATGAAATTCCTGTCAGTTCTTACTGCTTTGCTGGTGGGAAAGTCCAGAATCTCCACCATCTGGCAAGCACCAAGCAGTTTGGTGCTCAAGTCTGTCAGGACCCAGGAGCACAGTGAGGTTATCAGCTGGAGGGCTTTTATTTCCTCAGGCATCTGGTGCTAAATTGGTCTGCTGGTGGCAGGTGGAGAGGGATCGCCTCTGCATCACTTGTTGGGTTGTTTCCTTCTTGTATTAAACTGCCTTCATCTTGATTCATGAGTATTTCTTGCTTTTGCCCTTCCCCAAGGGAACGGGGGAATGTGGAGGGGGAACAGAAAGCAGGTGGGTGGGTAGGAACTTAGCTGCTGGTTGGGTTCAACTCACCACAGCAGGAAATATTTAACATTTCAAAGCGTAATATTACAATTCTCAAGTCAAGAAAGCAAAAGACAAAGGACTTATTCTGACTTCAGAACTTCTGTTTGGTATGTAACAGAGTAAATTTCTTCAGTGCTTCCCCCAGTGCAATAACTATAGCAGAGTGGTATTTAAAAAAATTATTTCACCAACACTGAAAGTAATTTCCAGTTGTCTCACATCACAGTAATTCTAACCGTCCTTGACTGCAGTATTGGAAGCACACAAATATGACAAGTACACCAGAGTCTAAAAAGGATTCCTGACCTTAAACCAAAGAGAAAGTCCTCAACCTGTTGCCAAGCCTGTTACCACATGATTTTTGGCAATTGAATGGTACTTCAGAGCAAGACCACAACTGCTGTCACACAGGAAAGCCTGTAATGTAGTTTCCACCTCAGGCTGAGCACTAAAAGACACCATTCACAGTCAGCAGCTGCCCAGCCTGCATGTCCTGAGAGGTCCAGCTGGAGAAGGAGAGTTTTCAGCCATGCTGGGCAGAGTGTGCTCAGCACAAAACACAGCAGCTACACTGTTTATCACAGAGACTCAAGCTCAGTCATTTGATAGCCAAAGCTTTTGATATCCTTCAGGCTAGCACCCTAACCACCCTGAGGTCCTTGATAAAGACAAAATCCTCATCTCCTGCAGCACCCTGGACGCAGGCATCTCCTTTGCTGGTACACTGGCTGTGCTCTGCTCCCCTCTATTTGATGTCATCATGACGGGCTCTGATGGCTCAGGAAGTGCATGCAGCAGTTCTTCCTACTGCAAAATACTTCACTGGTGCATGATGGTTTTAAGAACCATTCTTCTGGTCTGTCACTAAATACTAAATTGTGCTTAATGCACAGTCTGAGGAATTTTGCATATTGGTGGGGTTTTTTTCTCTCCCACATTCTTAGTACTTGTAGCCAGTGTCACTAACTGGATTAGTTCAGTTGGAAGGTCTCATTGTTTTAGCTAGGACCCAAAAAAATCCACAACAGTGAGTATTCAAAATCACCATTCAATTACATGACTTCTAAAAATTTAAGTATATGAGAGGAACTTTGCATTGGACACTACTTGGAGTTATCTACAATAGATTATTCCAGCAGTTGCAGAATATGAGAAGGCAAGCACTTCAATCACTACGATCTCTTGACTGTAGTGAAACAGAGGTTTCAACTTCCATGTTCTATAATGACAAACAACAACATTTGACTCTAAATTGTGTGTTTCTGAATCCTAGAGCATATTTTTCCTACAGACAATGGCAAGGCCCCAGCTACAACTTGATAACTGTGTCACACTTCAAATAATGCTTCATCTTTAGATTTCGAAGCCCATTTAGCTTAATTGTTTGATTATAATAGCATCACACTGACAAATAAAAAAAGACAAATATTTTTATCAGGAATCTTTAAATACATCCTAGAAAGTCCAACAAACTATGGATTAAAGCTGACCTTTGAAGTTTCTATTTGCATGATAAAATAAAAATCTTCATGACAGAGCGACACCTGCAAAAAAACTATTGTGGAAAAAAATGCTAGAAGTGCAGGTATGCTCCTATAACTTTACCATTTCTAGATTGATGCTGTCCAAAAAAACCTAAATCTTATTCCAAAATAATATTGTGTCCAACAATGTACAGGTAACTTTCAGTTCCTGAAACAGTTTCCAGTTGGGCACACAATAGCATGTGTTATTATCCTCTTATTAGTTAATCTCATCATTTTGTTTCATTCTCATAAATAAAAGTATAGGATGACAGCAAGACAATTTAAGTTACTAGGATTTGTTCTGCTGTAATGAACTGAATGCATGGACTATGCATTCATAGATATGGAAGCTGCCTCTTTGTAATTTTATATACTGAAAGATTATTAGAGATATCTAGAACTGAGAGTTATTTTAGATTGTGTACTAAAATAACCTCAGAAGCAGAATGAAAAATTCTGTCTTGTGTTGCATACTCTAAGGTGTACTCCTGTATATACTTCCGAGGTGTTACTGCATGTTGGTTTATTGTAGCCAATACTGCTAGACTATCTCTAACAAAGTGTCATGGTCACCTGGTCATTCCCAGAATCAGTATCCATAGATAAAAGAAGAATCAAAAGAGAAGTTTTCAGAAGTTTGTATTAGATTCACATTCGTTGCTGTGAATTGTGTGGTCTTCAGCTAAAGAAATTCCTGAACTTGCCTAATTCCCAAAGTTCTGAGTTATCTGCTGTAACTGCTGCTGAAGCTCATAAACACTCTGTGCAAATACAATATTCTGAACACATTTATACAAAATCAGGCCAAATATATGTGATTTGTGATGTTTACGTTTTAGTTATTCCCTTGAAGACAGAAATACAGCGGGAAACTTGCAGCATTCCTGATGCTGATAGGCTACAAGAAGCCGGTAAGGAACAACAAACTCACATGGCAAACATAGCACCAGGTTAAGAGTTATTTCTACCATTCCTAAGAGCCAGGTATAAATCAGGAGAGCCATTTTCTTAATATTTGTATAAAATATTACAGTAAGCACAGACACCTAGTAAACAAGAATAAATATAATCATCTTCCTTCCAGCTAAGGAAGGACATTCACTTAATTCTGTGACAGTTGAGACCTGAGAGAACATATACATAATTATCCATCCTTTATATTACCAAAAAAATGCCAACAATCAATTCAGACTTTTTGACTCTCAAGAGATTTAGTATAATCAAAGTAAATGCAGAAAACATTAGTCCATGTGTTTTATCACAGCTTAGTCCCTTTATTTGATGGGGGTAGCAGTATTATTATTATTATTATTATTATTCAACAGAATTATGTAATTCCTACTTTATAAGAGCAGAGTTTAATAATATATTTGTTCTGTGTAACAAGATGTCTAGGGCCTGTAAGGATACATGAATTCAGCTGAATTTTCTCATATTAACAAGTAAACTAATTAGACCATAAAGGTTGGCAGTCCATCATAAAATGAGACTTTTTTTGAAAGGTGATACACATTTAACATTATAACAAGAATGAAGAGAAATGCATGACTTAAATTGTTGTACATTCCAGAGAAGTCCTCAAAATCCCTTCAAGGGTGATAAAAACAGACAAAAAGTTACAGAATCTGTTTTTTTTTTATTATTTGCCTTTAAAACTTGTTCATATTTGTATTTCACTTTATCCAATACTTTTATGACATAGGATAAACTGATGTGGCTAAAATAAAATTTGTCAAGTCTGAGGAACGTGCTCTAGCCTTAGGGCTATTGTATAAAAAGCAAGTAGAGTGACCATTTCCAGACAGCAGTAGCTTCTAATCAGCTCCTGAAAGCTGAGCTGGATGGGTGCCCTACTGCAGTTTTTCCATGGGTTTGATTCAGGGCTGAAAGTATGAACCTTAGGTAAAGTGATGAAATGCCAGTGACATCCTGTTCATCCCTTTATCCAAATTTCCCCTTTATCCAAATCTAGTGGTCCTCTCACTCAGATTGCTGACTTTTAGGACCACTTTACTGTACAGCCTAAAGCATTATCTTAGGAGTCTGAGCACAGCACCTTCACTCCAGGGTCTGGACATAAGTAGCCAGAGGCCTAAAATCTCTAAAGTACCTAAACTCAGACCCTCCTGAAACATAACAAGATTACCATATCATATCAAGTTTATTAAAGTCTGCACCATAGAAGTTGCCTCTTAAGCATGCAACTTGGCCTCCAGGCAATATTCTTTTTCCATGGCATTCTTTTCATCTCTTTGGTCATTACTACAGAAAGGAAGGATAATCTCCCTCAACCTGCTGGCAATGTTCTTCCTAATACAGTCCAGGAGGCCATTGACTGCCTGTACCACTGGAACACATCACTAATTCATGTTGGGTATTGACCAGGATTCCCAGGTCCTTTTCTGCAAAGGTGGTTTCCATCCAGCTGGTCCCCAACATGTATTGCAGCCTGGGATTATCCCTCCCCTGGTGCAGGACTTGATCTCTCCTTTTGTGGAATGTCAGGACACTCCTGTTAGTCCATTTTTCCAACCTATTGCAATCTATCTGAATGACTGCACGTCCATCTATTTGGTCTATTAACCACCCCTCCCAGTTTTGTATCACTTCCAAACTTGTTGAGGGTGAACTCTGACCCACCATCCAAAAAATTAACAAAGATATTAAACAGTATGGGAGCCAGTATCATCCTTGGGTACCCCAAGTGAATAGTCTTCAACTGGGTTTCATTGCCCCTGATCACAACCCCCTAAACCCTGAAGTTTAACCACTTTTCAATCTACTTGAATGTCTGTATATCTAGTTCATAGTTCTTCAGCTTGTCTGTGAGGATATAATGTATTAGAAAGCCTTGCTAAGGTCAAAAAACTACACTCCATCCACCAATCCAGTCATCTCCTCATAGAAAGATGACATTTGCTATCTTCCCACAGTCAAAAACCTCTCCCAGTTACTGCAGCCTCTCACACCCAACCAAGCACAGCCTCTCACTGATGTTGGCCAGTTCACTGTACTAGTGAGTATCTCAGACTTAAATATACACCATGTGTTTGGATATTCTCTAAACCTGGTCCCATCCACTGAGGGTAAGTCTATCTTGCTCCAGGCTTCCCCACCAGTCTCAGGGATGTTGGATTCCAAAAGGCAGAGAAGATGAGTACCCCACCCTGTCCATATCCTTTGTCACTGTGCCCTCAGACACATTCAGCAGCAGTCCCACACGTTCTCTAATGTTCATGCTGCTGCTAATAAACCTGTAGAAGCCATTCTTGTTGCTCTTCCTGCCCCTTGCCACATTCAACTTCACATGGCTTTGGCTTTCCTAACCCTGTCCCCACACATGCTTGGGTCAGGTCTTCATGTTCCTCCCAAGCCATATATCCCTGCTTCCACCCCTTGTATAATTCCTTCTTATGTTTTAAAGGCCTCCTTATAAATATATATATATGTGTGATGGATTAAAAAAACTACTTTATTTACAATTATGTGTGTGTGTGTGTGTGTGTGTGTGTGGTTTCAGTGCCACAAAAAAATTCCCAGCATTAATCAACCCAGAAGAGATAACCCATATATTAAATGCATCCTTTTTAGGCTCCTGTAGCAGGATTCAACCACTAACAACAAATTAATCATGTTCTGAGGTGAAGCAATTATGCAGTTCCCCATGTAATCAATAATCAGTGCAATCATTTACAACCCTAACTTCTGAGGTAGTCCTGATTTCCCTAGAAAAAAATCTGCACTGCTAAAACTAGCGTGACTCATATGCCAGGGCAATCACTTGCATCATCAGCATTGCTGGTTGTCTCGCTGAGATCATATGACTACATAAATGTTTGAGTAGCTCATTATCATGAGACCTCTATGATTTTAGAATGGTCTCGGGAATCCAAAGAGATCCCTGTCAACTGGAAGTTGCTTGTCCCAATTTACAAGGTCAAGAAGAATGTTCCTGGAAAGTACAGGCCGGTCAGTCTCACTTCAGGGCCTGGTAGAGTTACAGAGAAGATTATTCTAGGAGTTACTGGAAAGCACCTGAAGGACAATGCAGTCATTGGTCACAGCCAGCACAACTTCACAAGAGAAAAGTCCAGCCTAATCACCAGTATTCTTCAATGTCTTCTTAAATTACTTACTTGATTGACCAAAAAGTATACTAAGTTTGCGAATGACAGATGTTTTGGAGGAGCTATTGACTCCCTTAAAAGCAGAGAGGTCCTGCAGAAAGATCCTGCCAAATCAGAGGGTTGGGCAATCACCAACCACATGAAGCTTAACAAGGGAAAATGCTGGTTTCTGCACTTGGAATAAGGCAACTGTGTTGTACATACTGACTGGGGAGTTGGGAGGCTGGAGAACAGCGCTGCAGCAAGAGACCTGGAGACTGTGGTCCATGACAAATTGAATGTGATTCAGAAGTGCCCTGACAGCCAAGAGGGCCAATCCTGTCCTGGGGGCATCAGGCACAGCATCTCCAGCCAGGCAAGGGAGGGGATTGTCCTGCTCTGCTCTGCACTGGGGTAGCCTCACCTTGAATATTGTGTGCAGTTTTGGGTATCAGAACATAAGAAAGTTGCTCGATTTGTTCAGCATGGAGAAGGGGAAGGGGACACCTCATTGCAGTCTACAGCTTCCTCACAGGGGGAAGCAGAGGGGCAGGCACCAATCTCTTCTCCCTGGTGGCTAGTGACAGGACCCAAAGGAACAGAACGAATTTGCATCAGGGAAGCTTTAGGCTGGATATCAGGAAAAGGTTTCTCACACAAAAGTTGGCTGGACACCGTAACAGGCTCCCCAGGGAAGCAGCCACAGCACTAAACCTGCCAAAGTACAAGAAGCATTTGGACAATGCTCTCAAGCACATGATCTGATTCTTAAAGGCTATCCTGTGCAGGGCCAGGAGTTGGACTCGATGATTCTTGCTGGTCCTTTCCAACAGAGGATATTCTAAGATTCTGTGAATATGTACAGAAAATCCATACAACATCTAAAATGGTGCAAATCCAGTGCTTTGCAGAGAAGGGTTCTGGACTTGTGATTATTTTTCCTTACTCATTTTAGGCAACATCTGCTTAGCCCTATTCAGAAACATTCACAAATGTCATCTTGTCAAAGCAGATATTGCATCTTTTTCTTAAACAACAGTTGTAATAAGTCTGTTTATATATCCACTGCGAGTTCCCAGAGGGATCTCTGAGGAGCATTTACTCCAGTCTTTGGTTCATATCAGTTCTGGTTTGACCAGTTTCTTCAGATATTTACCTATTTAAGTTTTGGATATCCCCAAGGAGGAAATTTCTATGTGGAGCCTCTCTGGGAAACACATGCCTCTCTGGAAAACATGTTCCTACATTTGGTTACTATAATGGTAAAACATATATTTTATATTTAATTGAATTTTCTGTTGTTGTACCTTGTGTCCTCTTATTCTTATTTAGAGTGCAAAAGAAGGGTCCAGTTTCACCTTCTCTGTAGCTTTCCATTAGGCAGCTGATAACAGCAGTAAGGTCCCTGATTAGCTTTCTTATGACTGAACAAACCCATCTCTCCTGCACTTTATACACTCCATTCATTTTTATGCCATCTGTTAGATTTTCTCCACTACATTAACATCTTCCTCACACTGGGAATCCAAAACTGTAGTTTAGATGGAGATTCACAACTCATGAGCCAGGGGGGGCTGAACCACTTTTTACCCAGCTAGTTACCCTACAGTCCTGTGATACTCTAGCTAGGCACATTTACCTAAGTGGCACTGACTGGGTCCACCTGCCTCATATATTCTTAAACACACTCCCCTCTCTGCACTTTAGAAGGAAGCCCAACAGGATGCAAAGTTAGAGCTGTAACCTTAAATTCCATTGTCTGGGGATGGAAGGACTATTTTATTTCCTTTGTTCATTGTTGGTGGAGTACATGTTTTGTGTCTTAATTCTGTAATTGCTCCAGAGCAATGAGGCTGTTTAGACTCATGCCACAATCTGGACTACTTTCCAGTTAAAAATATCTAAACTACCAACTCTTTTTTTCCTTAATTTACTTTTATTACATAATATTTTCTACTGTTGGCAAAGAGCTAGAGAATACGCGGAATAGCTACAGTGACAAATACTCTGTAAATCGTTAAGTCACATGGATTGCCAAAGGATGAAATTGTAAAATTCTGGGGAAAAATCTAGCTGAGGAGTAACTAATGTCACTACTTTAATAATAAAAACTGCAGAAGAATATTAATTTGTTATTAATAAATTAAATTAAATTAATTTAATTAAATTTTAAAATTAAATTAAATTAAATAAAATAAATAAAAGACATTGTTTAGAAGTTGGAAGAATTGATTTTGTGGAAAATCCATGGGTAGAAGACATGAATGAGAATGAGCGTGTACAATTCCATATACAGTCCAGTATGAGATGGAGCAAACTGAGGCACAAATACAAAGTACGTGTCATACAAATAACCTAACCTTTATCTTAGCTTAAATTTAAGTTGAAGGATTCTTTGAATGGATTGGTGGTTTAATTTTAAAATTTTGATCGGTTCATCACAGACTTTCTTTCACAGACTCTCCTGAAATCCCTAAGACTCCAGAGAAGATAATCATGTGCAACAGGTTCTAGACAGAGCTCCTGGAAAGCCACCTCCAGGTGGATTATAAATTCTTTGACTCTTGCCTCAGTGCATCCACCCCACTCAACTAATTTTTTTAAGTCTCAGTAAAGCACCATACAACTTAATCAGAATAACAGCTATCACTAGAAATAGAAAAATGTCATTTCTGAAATACAGATTGTATTTGAACTCAAAAGATCTCAAGCACTATTTCACATTTCTGGAGTACCCTGCTTCAATAAATGTATTGGTAACAGAAAGCAGCAGTATGATGGGTCAGTAACTCAAATAGTAACTCACTGGAATATATAAATAGCTCTCACATAGTAGCCACTTACATTATTTTAAAGTAGAAATAAACTAGGCCCTCAGGTAGCTCTTACCCTACAGAAATAAAAACTACTGAGGGAAAAGCCATTTTGTCCCATGTCCAACACAGCCCGTGGGGAAGTACCAGATAAAATCAAAACACTACACCTGTGAGGGCAGGAAAAAGTGATGGAGGCCAGAAGCATGATCCTGAATTTTATCCCTGTTCCTCCCCCTCAGTCAGTTACTGCCATAAAAAAATGTAATTCATGAGCTGTTCTTACATCCAACAGGCACAGGGAGTTGGTGTTACGGACCAGCCCCGATGTCCCGCAGTTTGAGTGACTGCAGGCTTGTCAATCCACTGCACACCAGAACCTCACACCTGCACAGCTGGGCTTTCCACCACCTCTGGCTCCAGCAGATCTCCACCCCATGCAACTGATGTACTGGGGACCACTTTCTTGTAAAAGATGGATGAAAATGGAAATCCCCTTTATTCTGCCCAAAATTTACTGCTGTTGGACTGGGACCTTCCCTGCCCACCAGGGTGAGAGGGTTCAGTCCCACCTCTCCAACGCCCAGTGCTCCAGTGACCATCTGCAGGGCTGTTCATGGGAGGTTGATGCTTTTCTCCAGCCAGGGCAGGCACTCTCATGTAACTCATGTTACATGCAATTCTCATTGTATCTCATGTAACTTTAAATTGAGATAACTGCAGGGAGGAGGAAAGATAGGGAACCCTGCTTCCTCTCACTGGCTCCAGGTCTGTGTCCATAACATGTGCCCTGTGCTGCCCAGTGTAAAATACAGCTCTGGCCCTTAGAAAGATGGCCAGGAATGAAGGAGTAAAAATTCCTTCTGGCCAAGGAACTGCTACAGCCACTACTGTATTGCATGTAAAAAGGCACTTTCCTCACTCAAAAAAGATATCCCCTCTGTTTTGGGAGAAAAAGTGATGTAGAGAGAGGGTATTTCTGCCTTTACAAGAGTATCTGACACCACGTTTTAGTCTTGGTAGAGCCCTGGTGACACCAGCCCAGTGACTGTGTAGATAGATGCTAACTGGGTGATGACTGCACAGATCTGTCTCAGCTTGGTGGTAATTTTGGACTCCTTTCCCTTTGTTGTATCATCTCTTACTGAAATTGTGTCAGACTAGTTGCTGCACACTTCTACTTTGCCATCCCAGAGGATCAGAGATTCTACACAAAATTTGCAAGAACCAACCTGTCTCTCTGTTCTGTATGTTTAATATAAACCTTCTATAGTGGGATAAATGTTTGGTTACCTAGGGACAATAGTCATTAATGTTTCAGCAAAATTCTGGAAAGAAATCCTCAACTTTTCCTATTTTTGCTTGTTTTTGTGTTTGGGCTTTTTTTAGATTCCTGACTGATTCTTCTATATTGCCAATCAATGTATCAACAGCTATTTAGAAATCTCTGCAACTAAATCATGCCATCAAAATTTTCAGGCAATGTCTTAAGATAAAAACACTAATAGATATGGATTTATCTTTTCCAGCACTGCTGTGTGAGAATGGTTTCATTTCTGGCATATGACAAAGAGCCCTGAAATATTTAACAGAATCTTAAGAATTAAGCAACACAGACTCAGAAGCTTTTGTTATAGGACAGAAAGGACTGAAAGCTTCCTTCAGCTATTCAGAAAAATTAGTAAGAGAATATCACATTTTTTTTCTTGCTATTTTGACCCATCTCCCAGACAAAATCTTTGTTCTTTTATTTTGTCTGGAGAGAAACTATGGAAGAATAGTAAAATGGAAGCTAGCAATATCTGCTAGTTAGTATGCAATGGTATCAGACAAAGCATGGACTAATTTGGGGAGTCTGAAAACTCTAAGTCAGGTGATGGGCAATTTTTTTGCTGTCAATAGAATAAATATTTTTATTACGTGTAATTTGTAATTTCTGTAAAACCCATGGGTTTACAGTAGCAAGTGTGTCTATTTAGGCAGTCTCTTTACTTTTATTAAATCTTGTTACTAGAGATTGCTATTTTTACTTGCTATTATTGTCCAAAATTGCATTACTATTTTCTCTGAAGTTCTTATGAATCATTACACTTACAGATAGCACAGTCATAGTGTTCTAGCTCTGAAAATCTCTAAATATTTTGTACATCTTTCTCAAATTGCTGAAGTGTTCACTTGCATTTATTAAAAAATGCTTCCAAGAAAAATGTTTTGCTACACAATAATCAGTAGGTAGGTCAGCTATGGGGTGTGACCTTTCAGTGCCTGCTCCATTTAACCCAGTATATCTGTCCTGGCTGTGGGATTCAAAACAGTAACAATATCTGTTAAGGATCCAAAGAGCAAATATTTGCTTTCAGTCTACAAAATTCAAGAGAGAAGTAAAGGTAAATGTCCTACAGGTATGGAAACCTGACTAAAAGCATCTGCCTGGCATATGTTTTTCTAAAAAGTCAGAGAAGAAAACAAAACAAAAATTGATACTGATACATCAGAATAACAAATGAGGCCCAGTTTTTGAAAACAGAGAAAAGGATTTTGGTATAAGGATCCACTTCCAGTGATCTTATTCCTACAAATTAATTTAGACACAGTATAAATGTTGCTTTTACTCTAAACTTGAGAGCTTTTATGGTTTTAAGGACAGAATTCTTCACACTGACAGATATTGCTTCCTGATTTATCTCAGAAACACTTACCTTGAAAATTCTGCAGTATTTTAATTAATAAATAAAAATAAATTTAAAAGTATTTATGTTTCTCTCCACAATTTCTACACCAACACAAAAACATGACATTGAACAACCTTATCCCCTTCAAGGAGGATCAAATTATTGGGTTAAGCCTAAGGAATAAAAAGCCCTTAACAACATACTAAAGTTTAATTTGTTTCATAAGGTTAAGTTCCAGATGGTAGAAAAGAATAGCTTTAGCAGCAGGAAAAATACTCTGCACAGTTATCTCTTGCTAGCCATAATTCAGCATCACCTGGAATATATGCACACCAAATAAATTACAGCACTCCCTGCTCTCTGTAATTCTTCCTCACCAGATACACACACAATTTGAAGCATAATAGCCATTTCCTAATTATTCTGTAACTCTTTCTATTTAGAGCACTCTGAGAGGCTCTGCTCTTTGCATGAGAAACATGTTCAAGCCGTATCATCACATTTACTGAGAGGCACTGCTGCTAAGATCCAGGCATGTAAAGCTCTTCCCTACACAGTCAAGAACATTTTTAGGACTTATATTATACCATGCCTGAGGCTATCAAAAAAGGATATGTACAACAGTAGCCAAAGATAAGAAATTGAGTAAAGGTGATGATGGCTGAAATAGTGATTGCTGCTCAAAAAGTCTATGGATGATATTCTAAATCTTAGAGCTTTAGACTGAAAAATAAATTTAGACTGCTAAACATTTCCTGAGAAGACGATAATTTAGTCTTAAAAGTACCTCCCACAAAGCACAGTCCAAGGCACAGAGGGATGATTCCTTTGGGAGATCAGGACACACCCTACACTTGAGAGAATGAGAGGCACTAGGGTGAATAGACTAGGTATTTTTTCTGTGGGATGCAACACTGAGTGAACAAATACTGTGTTTCTGTTAAGTGTTTTTAATATGCTCTTTTGAATTAGCCACTTGTCCCAGAAGCCTAGAGGAAATACCTCACTTTATATCTAATGCAATTTCCAGGGCCCATCACAGGAGCAAGTCAGGGATCCCCAAACATCCAAGAGCAGGATCACGCAGGATTTCGGTGCAATCTTGCAGTTTGCAGGTGGGGTGAAAGGCTGCTTATTTCCATGGAATTTCTGCAGCCCAAGTAAAGGCCATCACTCTGCAATAAATAATTAGGAATCTTAAAGCTACAGCACAGAGAAGGCAGCGGCTGATGAAGGTAATGTCATGGTTTGTCATTACCAGAACAAGTAGTTGAAACAGAAAAATCAGCAAGAGAATTTGCAACAGATTTGTTTTCCAGGAACACAAGTTATTCTGTGTGAGGAAGAAACTAAAAGAGAAAAAGGATGGATATTAGCAAACAAGGGGTGGGGGTGAGGGGTGGAGGGTGATGTAGGAAAAAAAAAAAAAGAAGCATGAAAATAGAAAGCCTAAGGAAATGGAGAAGCAGGCTGAAGTAATACATAGCTATATTTTTACACACATTGAGTGCACTCATAAAGTGATAAGCAAAAATCCTACTGGAAATGAAAGTTTGGACTTAACTGAAGATCACTCATGGAAGATTTTCAAAAGAATTTCAAAGATGGAGACACTACGACAAATCCCTGGAGGGTTTGTAAGGTGACCTAAGAGGGCAGAGCTGAATCTCTTCCCCATATTAATACTTATCATTGTAGGAAAAATTAAAAAGAAATGCAGAAGTTGAGAGTGAAATAAGAAAAACATAAACAAATGAGAAGGAATCCAAAGATGGGAAATAGATAGGAAAATAAATATAAGCCCAAATATAATAATGTGCTAATCTAATATGTTAGCAATAATGTGGGAAAATAATAATATTTTGAAGTGAATGTAGTCTATGCATGTACTTATACATATATATATATATATATACACACATATATATAAAAAGATATTTTAACAATCACTTCAAAAAAAGAAACATTGCTTATTTAGTATTTGAAAAATAAAATCATAAAAGTAGAAACACTTGTAAGAATAGGTTATATTTACTTAGTATACTTGAGCAAGACTTCAGAAAGACTTACATTTACTACATAACAGAGAAACCATAGAATTCCAAGCAGGCTGATCAAAACTCCTTTCCTTAACAGAAAACAAAGTAAAAAATACTTTGACTTGAGAGTGGTAGTGTTTTGTGGAACATACAGAAAGATAACTTAACAAAGTTTTAATAATTCACAAGAACGGTCCTGGATTCAGCAGTACCACTTAAAGATCTTCTACTTCCATATGCTATCATTTCCCCAGATACTGTAGCAAGATTAGATTATCTTTCTTATTATGTAAAATTTTCCTTCACTTTCTCTCATATTTCAAGTTGGAATGCAGAAAGGCACATTGAAATGTCTCTATGAGTCACCCAAGAGCCCTTTGACTCCTTTGTTTATTAATATCACTTTTTCATCTCATGAAGCACACAGAAAAGGCAAGATGCAGGCTGCAGAAATATTTTAATTCTATCTGCTTTTAAGACTTACTAGGATTCATATTTTTTCAGAGCTGTATTTACATTTTGGGGGACTCACAATTTAACAACTCTTTCTAAAGAAATATCCAACTGAAAATAACTTTTGCCCTTTAATTTTGAATCTATTTTCTTTTATTTTCCTCATTTTCAGCACTTCCCAATGGTCAAAATCAAATTGGGCTGAGCATGTTTCCAGCAGTCTTCTGGCTTTGGAGACTGTTTTCTGACAGATGGGAGAAACTTTTGACCTTTTAGCTTCAGAGTGCTTCATGATGAATGATTCAAACATTCTTTTCTAACTTTTCTTATACAAATACATCAAAGTTCCTATTTGATGCTGAGAGTTTTATCTACAATGAAAATAAATAATTTTTTCCTATTTATTGCTATTTCAACTTCACTACACAATTCTTTATAGGGGGAAAAAAGAAAAGATCTGCTATGACCCAGTTGGCAGTAACTACCTATCCACAGCACACCTGTACAAAAGCTCTAGCTGTTTCTGACAAAAAGTTTCTAAAAATTTTTACTAAAAGGAATATGAAAAAAAAAATAGAACACTTCAGGAAGCTGATCCTGCTCTGCTTTACACCACAGGCTGAACTACCATATTATGTGATGCTGGAAAATGAGCACATATGAGTACCTCAGACCTACGACTCAAGTTAAACTGAGTCTCTTTTACCAATTTTTAGGCACATTTAGGTTTTATTTAGTCCAGCTAGCAGCTTCTTGGTAAGGTAGCAAGGCTGCTGCAATGATTCTTCTGTGGCATTTTCTGTAGGGTCGTAGTCAGACTTGGGATAAACCCTTGGGCTTAGAGTACAGTTAGGGCTTGTTGTGGGCTGGACTTTGCACAGTTTTGTTCAAAGAAGCAACAAACTCAAGGCAACACAAAAAGACAGAAGATAGGAAGACTGAATTTACTGTCCTTATTTTTGCACACTATCTCAAAGGAAATCTTAATATTGGCCAAAATACTGGGTTTTTCCCCCTTCAATCCATAGCTGTGCTCCTTTAAACTGGTTGAGAAGAGAATAACTTTTCAGATTTTTCATTTACAGGCAGTCTTCTCACATAATGTTTCATCTTGCAGTTCATCAAGGATCCTCCATTTGCAGAAGCATCATCCTGTGGCCTGTGCACCAGCTAAATACTGAAACATAGACAGTGCTCCTGTTACTCCTTCATGGGCTACTGGGAATCAGTTTGATTCTTACTAAAACTTGGACAAACAAGAACTTTCTTGAATTGCCTTTCATTAATGAAAACCCCTAGGGACTATTAAAGTGGCAGAGAAGCAGTGGACTGCAAAATCATCAGGAAGGTAGAAGAAAACACTGAGATTCCCATGCAGGCTGTCTCACCTTTTGTTGCTTTAGGGCAGCTCATGGAAGGAGATATGGGATAAAGGGGATGCTGGTATACAGCATGTCTTTCGAATCTTTCACCTTCTGTAATGTTTTATCTAGTTTTTCAATGAATATCTACACGTAGTCTATGACAGGAAAAATGTTATGTTTTGAAAGAGAATAGAGAACTGACATGAAGAAACTGGCGCAAAGTTATGGCCCAAAATTATTCTCATTGTATTAATTGTTAAAATCACAGTATTACCTTCAGTTTATAAGTCAGAATATCTAATACATTTTACTTCTCTGACAGTTGCAGCAAAACCAACTCCTGCAGCATGGTGAATAATGTTCATAAGGCAGGAGCAGAACATGTTGCACATTAGACCCCCATAGAAAAAGTTAATTTTGGAGGACAGTACAGGGGAGTCAAGCAGTTCAACTTCTTACTCAAAGTAGGGCTAACTTCAAGGTAAAATCAGGCCTTGTCTACACATCCTTTGTACATACACACAGTTGGTAGATACTTTCTCATTCAGTCCTGAAACTCTCTTGTCTAACAAACATTCACTGCTTAAATTATTCTCATTTTAAAATTTAGTCTCATTAAATGACAGAGCAGTGTTTTCTCTAACATTACTTCTATTTTTAAAATAACAGAGGAAAATGAAAGACGACAGAGCAAATGATAGTGAGAAAAAATAAACTGCCACACAGAATTTTAGAATCATTTATGCTGGAAAAAAATCTTTAAGATCACCAGGTCCAAACCAAAAACCTAACCCTGGCAAGTCTGCCACTAAGTAGTACACTTATGTTCCACAGCCCTAAGCACCACATCAACACATTTTTTAAATACTTCCAAGTTTGGTGATTCAACCACTTCCCTGGGCAGTTTGTTCCAGTGCTTGCCAAGCCTCTCAGTGAAGAAATTTTCATAATGTCCAATTTAAACCTCCCCAGGTGCAACTTGAAGCCTATTCCTATTGTTAATTACCTAGAAGAACAACTCCCACATTGCTAAAATCTCCTTTCAGACAGTTGTAGAGAGCAAGATCTCTCCTGATCCTCCTTTTCTCCAGGCTAAACACCCCCAGCTCCCTGAGCTGCTCCTCACAGGATTTGTGCTCCAGATCCTTCACCAGCTCTTCTCTGGACACGCTCCAGCCCCTCAATGTCTTTCCTGTAATGAGGGGCACAAAGCTGATACTGCTAATGATCAAAACACTGCATACCTTGGGACTAGTGTGCAAGGACAAAGCTCTTGCACCAACACACTCTTATGCTTGCCTGATACCAGAGCATACACACCATGCAAATGCCAGCAGAACTGGGTGTCAGCCACTTCTTAGTGAGAAATCACCAGAGGCTAACTTGAATTGCCTCAGGAAAAAAATTCTAAGAATTTTAGAGATATTATCAGCAGGAACCTTCAGTATGAATGATCAGCTTTTTCTCAGGTTTTTGGGGGTGCTGAGGAAAGCCTTTCTTATTCACATTCTTTCATCTTACAGATAGAAGATTCAATAAAGAGCAGTGAAAGGAAACCTGCTTTCTCTATTCAGTGTCTTTGTTCCACTTCAGATATGAGAAAAATAGATAGGTCTAGTGTCTTGTGCTACATTCCCCTTTGTATTCCATTTTCTTCCAACTATTCTTTGACATCTTACAGCCTTTTGACTGTCTCATGGTTGTTTTATTAAGCAAAGTACCTGCAGATCTGATCTTTAGAAATCATGAATGATCTGGGAAAGAGTGAGCAATGTTTTAAAAACATTTGCAGATAATAAAAATATTTTAAAATTAGGACTCGACTGTAAAGTATCTGGTAATCCTGAGTACCCACATAAGAAAATGCACATAAAAAATTTCACATCAAGGGGGAGAAATACCTCTGACTAAAAAGAGAAAACTAACTAAAAAAAAAAAAAAAAAAAAAAAAAAAAAAAAAAAAAAAAAAAAAAAAGACCCACAACCTGAAAGATCTCTGCCTCTTATAATCTTTATATTGGAAATTGCACTGAAGCTTCAGCTCTATTAAGGTTATTAACACATCTTCCATTGGTACTATTGAAAAGGAGTTAAACTTCTGAGTCCTAGCTTCAACTGACATTTTATGCCTTTGATTCTTTTAGTCCATCTGAAGTTTATTATATGACATGAGACGCAAGACAGTCCACAAAATGTGCCTCAAATTTGATTTGCATTGTTTTCTGTCATTTAGAAATTGAAACAATTAAATGCTTGCAGCTCATACTTAGAATTAAAGCTTCCTTTCTGTAAAATGTATAATTAAATTGCTGCCCTTATTACCTCTGCATTTATTGGTTGCTATTTTTCTATAGAATAATCCTTCATTTTTTCTGCTGTATTAAAACTGTTGTGATATCTTTTTATCTGTTTATTTCTTATGGTGCAGTACTTATGTTTCACTTGACATATGAAATTCAGGAAAATAATCAAGCATACATTAAATATGTTGGATCTTTTTAGGGTCCTGACTTTTAGCTGGATTAAATTAATAGATTTCTGTAGCAGTTCATATAAAATTAATTTTTCAAATTATTTACTAGATTTCATAGATATTTCCTTGAACTCCAAAAATATTTTACAACCCAAAAATAAAGGCTAATACTCTAGGCTCCTAATAGAATTAGATGTGTCAAGTCTCATCAGACTCCTGCAGAAGCGCTCAGAGCACAATTCCGACAAGCAGAGCAGGATATTTCTTACAGATGATGGGCCATGCTGCACTTTTCAGTCAGTTTTCTGGCTTCCTTGCAAGTGCATGTTTTTCTTTCTCTAAATCCCTGGTTAAACCTCTGTGAAGGTCACCTTTAAAATTAGGATACTGGAAAGCTGAAAGGGGATCTTCCTCACAGGACTGCAGTCTCCAAATGTATTTTCAAGTGAATGGGTTCTGTCTGACTATAATTTTTTTCTACATTTCTTTAATGAAAGCTCACAAGTTAGAATACACAATTTAGAATCTATGATCCAAAGTGTCAAAGGAAATTAAGCTGTGATCCAATGACCAGAATCCTGAAAATAAAAATTAGTAATCAGATGTAAGGCATTTAAACTCTAAAAATCACATCAAATTGGAAGATTGCAGGTATATCTAATTTCTCAAATAAAGTTGTGAGAACAGAGAAGAAAACAGATTCTCACATCATTCATAAATGTTAGAGTTCACTCTGATTTACAGAAGCAATTTTCTCCTGAGCACCAGTAATTTTTGAGGAAATGCTATTAAATAATTATTCAAAGATACTTTAGGAAAATAAAATATAAAGAAGTAAATTAGGTTGTTTGGGATTTTGTCTGGGTTTGTTTTTTTTTTTTATGAAGCTAGAATATTTTTAAGGAAGCATGATCTAACAGTTCTAAATGCCATGTAAAATAAATCAATATTCTCTTGAACTAATTTCCACAGAACAAAATGAGATGCAGTGACTTTTTAATGCATACTAAAATAAAGGGAGAGGATGACAATTACTCATTAAATATTCCCATACTAGGCAAGCCCAGTGTTTTATCACAATCACCAAAGAAGATGGATCTATATGATTGACTCTTCAACAGAATACTTGCAGGTCTTCCTCTGGTGTGCAAATATAAGTGCAAAATAAAACTAAAGCACTTCAGAGTTCTGTGAGCAATAAAAGTTCCTTAAACTGCAAATAGTACTTTCTAGAACTATGGCTTCAAGGAGTCATTCTCTGTGTGTGCAGCTAAAAATATTCTTCATTGAAAGCCAGGACAAGGAAAAGGCTGATTAATAACACAAGCTTCCAGAATCCTTCAGAATGCAAGTTACACAAGACACTACTATTTCCTCTCTTCTTATCTGAGCACAAAGTCAGATTGCAAATCCTAGGTACAAGATGGTTTTACAGTCCTTACAAGAGGTAGTGAATGCTTCTGCCAATATATAATCAGTGTTGCTGGGCTAAAAATAAGCAAACATAATAACAGAATAAGGTTATATTCAGGCAACAAAGTCTTTGAGATTTCACTCCTCTGATTCAAAAGTCAATCAAATGTGTTTACTACCTTTATTTACACACACGATTTATTTCATCTATTTTATTTTGAATTCACCATTGCCTGGTGCTAGAGTACCAATGTAAACAAAGCAAAGAAAAAGCTTTTTATAGGGCCAGGGAAGTAAGCAGATTGTCCACTACACAGAGCATCTTTATCAATTGCAACAGCATGTAAATGTGCAATGCTACGTTCTTGAAGGAGGTCAAAGAATGATGAATTTGGCAAAAAAAAGCTATGAATCTCCTGCTAAAATAGGCACTACAACTGTAATTGTGGCAGGTCTGTTATTTAAGTCTTTGAGGCTCCTTGGTACATAATTCTAAATTAAATAAACAGAAAACATCAATATTAGATGACCAATCACATTTGCAACTGTTACATTGGCACCTTTACAAAGCTAGGTGAGCTCTTTGTGTATGGTCACTTTACAAGGTTGGACACAATGATCTTGAAGATCTTTTCCAATCTTAATGATTCTATGAAGTCCATGATTCAGCAAGTCA
Organism: Peucedramus taeniatus; assembly: GCA_013400575.1. Taxonomy (NCBI): domain Eukaryota; kingdom Metazoa; phylum Chordata; class Aves; order Passeriformes; family Fringillidae; genus Peucedramus; species Peucedramus taeniatus. Next base: position 222,149 of record WBNO01006532.1, on the reverse strand, counting down.
CACATGGCAACTGTGACAATGCCCATCACTCATAGTCACTATGACAACCTGCTTGCTGAGCTATTATAACATTTATTGGGCAGTAGCCAAGATGCAGGTTCTTAGGCAACTATAACACTGCCCAACTCAACAGCTTAGTCCCACAAAAAAAAGTACCTTCCATAGGCTAAGGTGTATTATGTTCAGAAAGGTTATTTAAATGTGGCATAAGTGACCATAACACCTCTTGATATCCCTTGCATTCCAGTTTCTGTAAAATTTTCAGAACTGTACTATCACATTTACTGTAAACCGATTTCTCAGACACAGGCTCTACCTGCCTCTTGCCAGAGGCAGGGAAAACATGCAGAAAACTCCAAACCAAAACTGACTGTAACTTTATTATTTCCCCACCACCACAGGCCTTACAGCTTCCTGTAAGTCTCTTAAGAGATCATCCTTTTAATACCATTTTTATAAATATATTTTTGTTTTTCCTTTCTATCACTTTTAAACAACCAAAACCATTTCACATACATTTATATTAAAAGAAAACAGAATGTGTCTAGGAGCCAACACCTAAACTGGTCAGACAAGACTATTCCTTCACAAAACAGCATGGTGAATACTCTCTTCCCCTTCTGGTCTACCAGGAAGCTACACAGATGCCACTGGCAACATGAAGCAATGCATTTCCATCAGGAATGAGAGGATGGACAAACAGCTTGTGCTGTCTGAGATACCCTGTTACTTTTGCTCACTACAGGTCAGAGAAGCCATCACAGCTGAAAACGAGCAAGAGCAGAACAGAAGAAATAGGATTTACTACTCTACCATGGGGTACACACACACACACACACACACACACATACACACACACACACACACACACACAGAGTTGATTCAAGATAAAGTTGAATATCTCTGAATGTAGCCCATTGCTGGTGGTGCTGCTACCTGGCCTTCCACTTGTGCACTACAGTGAGCAAATAGTTATGGGGGAATTACCTAGTTTGACTCATACAGCCAGAGATTGGTCTAATTTCTTTCTGTGTTTCTTTACAGAACACAGTAGGGGTGAAACATTCACAATTTCTATGTCTATATTTATCCATTAATGGAATTTAGTTTCTTATGAAACATAAGGGGAAAACAAAAATCAAAAAGCCCAAATAGACACTGAGATCAACACAGCCATAAACAAGTGAATGAAGAGTTCACAGAATGCACCATGGCACGAGATTCAAAACTCATTTCTGAATGCAGTCTAATTCTGTTAACTAAGCCCTGTAACTCACAGCTAATGAGTTATAGCTGGTCATGGCTTGTTAAACCAGGCATTGGATCAGGGAATTCGGGTGGACTGCATGTGGACCTGCACTGACTTTTATGCAGTTACCTCTAGCAGCTCTGCAACCTCCTGTATGGAGGTAAAAAAACCACAGATGCCACTACCTTTCCTGGGGTGTATTACCTCCATGTGCTCATTAGAAAAAAATATTTCTTGTTACATGAAAGCTGAGGACCTGATGCAATGAGGTTAATATTATACAACTGGTGCTCTTGTCCTGTCATTACAGGACCTGGTAAATTCTTGTTCCATCTCTCTTGTAAGCCCACTTTAATGACAGAATGGATGCAATAAGATCTCTTCCTCAAGCTAAACAAACTCCAGCTTTCTTGGACTTTGTCCACAGAAGAGGAGTTGCAGCACTCTGATCATTTTTTGGTCTTTCTCTGGACCCACTCAAACAGGTCCGTGTCTTTCTTGTACTTTGGGCCAAAACCTGGACACAGCTCTATAGATGGGGTCTCACAAAAGCAGAGGGCCAAAATCACCTCCCTCAACCTGCTGGTCACACTTATCTTGATGCAGCCAGGGTGCAGTTGGCTCTCTGGGTGGGTTGTCGGCGCACACATTGCCAACTCATTTCCAGCTTTTTCAACCACTGGTGTTCCCCAAGCCTTTCTCCAGAGGGCTGCTCTCAATCCATTCATCACTCAGTCTGCACTTATATCAGAGATTGCACTGAGCCAGGTGCAGGACCTTGTGCTCAGCCTTGCTGAACTTCGAGCGTTTTTCATGAGCTCGCTTCTCCAGCCTGTAACAGTCCCTGTGGATGTCATCCCTTCCCTCCAGCACATCAACTGCCCTTTCTAGCTTGGTGTTGGGTTGTGTATTCATGTTCCACAAAATGCATTTGGGTACACTAAACATTGGTTTTGTACCTGCGTGCTTCCAAATTGATCTGGCTGTGTCTTCAGCAGATGCAAGCAGGTTATTTTAGAAGCCTACAGATAGAGATGCAATTAAGGGGACTGCAGACTAAGCCTATATATCAGGCCTCAGCAGCAGTTATGCATGCATTGCCAACCTTAATTTAATGTCCTGGGGGAATAAGAGAAGGCTGATTGTTCTCCTGTATGAACAGAACAGGTAGCTCATTAATGGAGCTGCACTGCCTGTTTTGTCATTCTGCTCACAGTGCCGTAGGCAATAGTGACAAGAATGAAACTTAAGAAAAACTAACAATTCACAGAACCTGTCAAAACCCATTACTGTGACTTGTGCAGGTCTGCATCCCATCACTATCAGCTATCAGAGCTCACAAAAGCCAATAAGTTGGCACATATCTCAGCCTGGTGGGCAGTCAAGTGCACCAAAATCTTTCTGTTGCTGCAAAATACAGCTGATTTTGACAGGAGAAAAAAGCAAATTGGAAAACTAACGGTAAAGGAATTTTTCTTAAAACATAAAACCAAATGTAAAACTGTGAAGGAAATTGAATGGATATTTCATGAATCTTAATTCTTATGTTTCTCACACTGCTATATTTATTATAGATGAACTGTAGGAAATATCCACAGTGCTAGAAGCTGCTGTTACCATACTGCTCCAAGTCTATAATCATTATCCATCAAGTAATATAAGGTAATTTATTGTATACTAAGTGCTTAGCGTTGCTACTTTTACTTCTAGAAATAGCTTTGGCTCATTTGGGCAATATATTCTCCCTTTGATTAAAATAACTGCTTGGGACTTGACTGATGTGAGAGTTTGAACAGATAGCAATTGCCAACCTGGGTTGCTCATCAAAAGCTGGCATTTAGGAAAAAAAGTTAATTCACTGAATGAAAAGCTTCGTGCTCTGTAAAGAGTTGTGATGCATAATGCTGTGACTAGACATGACTGTCATTCTATACCATGAAGACCCAATAATAGTGTGCTAAGACAAAAAGAATTTTAACTACACTAAATTCAGCTGTAAGGTATGTGTTTCTTGTTTTATCATCCAGAATAGATGGAAAGAGCAAGTACTGTATACAGTAATAAAATTATCATAATAATTTATCCTCATAACTCTGAATGCCAACATATTGTAAATTATGGCTGCTCGGAAGCTGGACATACTTTGACCTAAATTAGTTCATTTTATTGTTCACTGATACACTTGGAAGATAATTAGACCTTCTAATCTATTTGGTAATAAGTAGGAATAATTTCTCTTTCGCCCTATGAACTGCTTTTGTAGGAATATCAGTGACTGCCAGTGGGAGAGGCCCTCTGCTCTCCTGTAAAAGTCTCAGGTTATTGGGTAGCAGCTGAGGTAGAACGGTGCAGCTTCATTTAATTTCATAATAATTATAGATCATAATTACAAGGCTACTGTTCTATAATTTTCCACATAGCCTAATGAGATCCAGATTACAATACCATCTCTTTAGGAATGCCTACAGAAGTAACTTTACTCAGTCAAGTATTTTAATGTGATCAGTTCAAGAACTTAAGTACATGCAAGCTTTTGCAGAACTGAGACTCAACAGCCTCATTCTACACTTAAAATGAACTTGGAAAACAACTTTTACCTGGAGCTTAGGGAGCAATACATTGCAATTATGTATAGACTGTCCTTTTAAAAACTGTGAATAAAACAATTATAAACTAAAAGAACACAACAAGGAAAGTGAACTTCTAAATATGCTTTGGCAAAGGACATTTCATTTTACTTCTATGTGTTCTGCTCTGAGCATGTTTGTGTTACATTTATATACTTTAAGTTACAATGAGACTATATTACAAGTATATATTACAAGGAAATTAAGGTAATATTTTAATTTGCATTTCACCAGAATTTATACCAAAAAAGTCTAGCATATCAAGAAAGTAATCTCCATTATTGGATCAGTTACTGGATTTTAGTTTTTATCTTTTGGTTGAAACTCGGTGACCTTTCAGCCCAAACCATTCTATGATTTTAGAATTGTTTTGTATGGACAAATGTATGTATGAACAAATGTTTGTATGAACAAGTGAGATCTTGTTCAGTATTTCCTGTACAATGCTCTGAGCTCAGCTACCTGTGTTAGCTCTACTAAGTGAAACTTGCCAACTGCATTAATTAGGATAAGAACTTTAAAAAGGTTTAAATAAAATGAGAGTATTGATTTCTGATTTTCCCACTAAGTTCACTGAAAAAAAAGTTAAGGAAATTTTTAAAGAAATAAATGCTTGAGCAAGTCCTTAAATGTCAGGAAGATAACATATGCTTTCCTATAGGAAGAATCTTAGCAAAAAGCAATTGCAAATTTCTGAACACTACTTACAAAGGAAGGTGGAAGGTCAGTGTCACGTACTTTCCTTACAATAGCTGCAAATATAGCCAGTGAAAACAGGCATGTCTTAGCCTACCTTAAAGACAGCATTTGATTTGGGAGCTATTGAAAAAAGAGACAGAAAAGAAACAAGAAAGAAACCACTGCCTGGCCTACTGCCATACATGTCAATGATTTCTCAGAAACTATCAGTTGAAAGAAAAAGAAGCCAATCCATCACATAGCCAATAGCCCCTAGCCAATCCATCACAGGGAAGAAATGCAAGAGAACAGAACATATTTTAAAAGATTTGCTCAGCCAGCATCATGTTTTAATTAAAGAAAATAAGAGAGAGCATAGCAACATTCAGCACTCCATAGCTACCATGCATCTCAGAGGAATTACCCTATGTGCAAATCAGTATCTGTCTGCCCTCACAGAACAATGCAGGGAGTTTGACAGAGAGTTAAACGCTTTCTAGAATGAGCTCAGTAGAGCCACCAACATTTTAATTTGAGTTAAAGATAATTCAGGACTTCTGACCAGAAACTTTGCAGTACTGAAGAAAAATAAAAAATACTTTTAATCTCTCCTTGCAATAAGGATAAGGTGCAAAATTTTCTTTAGCAGCTTTATCAACCCTCAAATTCTCCAACAAAATCTTGGAGCAGAATTAACCCCATCCAGAATACAGGTTTAATTTTCCATACTTCTCTCTGGAAACAGCACAATCAAGATGCACTGTATTACTGAGCAAAATCTGTTACTCACATGCTACAACCCCAGCACATCCATGGATCTTGCTGACTGAGTACCTACGTGCCCTGTGGAGTCACAATGGATCCAACACCATTCCAGATCAGTTGGATTCATTGTCCAGTCACACTACACATGTCTAATGCTCTGTTGCAGTAGTAAACAGATAGACAAATGCACCATGCTAAGTCACATTAAAAAGTACATACAGAAAGCAAAATCTCACTGAGAAGTAGAAAAAGCTTTTCTGAATTGGCTTCTACTACTACTTCTGCTGGTCTCTTCCAGCTCAGAATATTTCATGAAATTTAAAGGTTCTGTGAAAGCTACCCAAACTATAAACTCAGAGCTTGTGCCTGAGTCCCTGAGAATTTGTACACTATTTCTGAATTGATCTGCCCCTATATGTTTTCAGGTACTAGGGTAAAATAGGATATACCCTCCTAAATCACACTGTTTAGAAAAATCAAGCAAGCTAGGAGACCACTGCTGTTCAAATAGAAAATAATACCTGTTATTGACAACTGGCAACAGTAGGAATCAGGACAATTGATTGATACAGGTGAACAACAGTGAAAAGAGTAGGTTTTCGTTTTTAAACACTTGCTTAGAACATAATTTAGAATTTTGGAAAATGCTGGTCCATGACACTTGGACTTCCCAGTTTGTTCCTTCCAAGTCTCTTTTTATAGCATTCCCCCTATTTTTTTTCATTTTTTTTTATCTTCATAATTTTTTTTTATTCACAATAAACCAGGAGATATAGCACAAGTCCCAGCAAACCACAGATTAACTATTTCAATAAAATATACAACTGAGACTGTTTAGGTCTGAGATTAAGAAAAACAAGCTGTATCTCCAGCAGCTCTCTGTTGAATATTGTCAACATCTCCAACCCTTATGCCTCAGTGACTGTTGAAGGTACAGGACACATCCAATAGAGAGATTTGCAGAGAACCCTTCTGTCTGGTCCTTGAGCCCGCCAAGCACGATCAGCTCTAACCTGGGAGCTGGGTAACCATGCCAACACAGCACTCAGGTGAAGATAACACCCTAGCTCTTAGCAAGATGCATTATTTCACCTCTGGCTTTCCCTCATCTTAACACAGCCACTGCCTGCCTTGTTCTCATCCTGCAGGAGAGGAGGACACATGACGGCCGCTCTCAGATGGACAGACACTGAGATATTCCTTGTTCTTCAGTGTTTTATTCCAGTCTGTAACTAGCCTAGATCTGCAGACTGCAGAAAACAATTGCTGTTATGGTGTTTATGATTTCATTGTCAGCAGCTGTAGGAACAAGCCTTAACAGTGCTTTGAACATTCACCTGGTGTGAAGAGCCAGCCCTTTGTAAGTTTTCCTGGTAAGACTACCAGATACATATTTAAAGAGAGAATAAAAGCATATATGCTGATAATCTTACAGTGGTAGTATTCATTAGAAAATTTGCATAAGCAATATATTTATACAGCAAAACACATGTAATTTCACTTTTTTTAAATTTCCTAAATTTAACATTGTCAAAGTATAGGTGGGTTTGTACATGGATATGAGCTACCTGATTTTTAAAAACTTCAGAAGAGCTCTTATATTTAATTTTTATATATTGATGTTCAAAGGTGAAGAAATTCACATACAAATGGCTTTTTAATATATGAATGATTAAAGAAAAAAATTTGTTCATTAGCTTCTTGAATATTACAGCTCTAAGAAAAGGTGTTTTGAAAATTGGCATTTAATTTGACATGTGGAAAAAAACAAAAAAAAAATCTGTAAAAAATTTTTTATTTTCTGTTCATCCTTAATACTGATATAAAATACTGCTCCTTAAAATATCTAGAAAAATCATATAACACATTATAAACTAAAATGACACCAAATTAATTGGTTTATTTTTAAAAAACCAACTGAAACTAGAAAGAAAATATTTTATGTGTTAATATTGAAATTCTAATACTTATTTTTGATGCAGATTAATTTCTCCTTTTTAATTAGACTGAATTCAAGGGAGCATGTAAACTAAAATGAAAGCACCATGTTAGGGGTCAAAAGTAACCCCTCTAGTAACCATCAGCATAAAACCTCATTTCTAAGGGAACCAAATTGTCCCCATGAGTGAAAAGAAGGAAAAAGGACCTTCAAGAGAATGAAAATAAGAATAGGAAACCACAGCCCCTTTCTTCAGAGCTAAGCTGTTCAGTTCACAATATCACAATTTTCCATGGCAAAAGAAAAGGCACCTTCCTTTGTGCTTACCTTTATGCACAGCAACATAACATGCATTTAAGTAAAAATCTAATTTCTTCTCCTAAGAATGAAGAGTAAGCAAGACACTTGAAATGTGCCTGGATAACTGAAGATGCTACAGAGTTTGGTTAAGATCAATCATGGCATTTGCTGGCCACTATTCACACATCCATGCTTCAGACTCTGCGTTCTCAAGCTAGAGAGAATGCTGTTTATCAAAGTTATTGGCAATTGCAGCTTCCACACTGTGAATTATCAGTGAATGGCTGAGTTAGGAAGAGACTATTGAAGGTCATTGGGTCCAAATTCCAATGACCCAATCCTGCTCTAGCAGGGCCACCTGCAGCCAGTTGTGCAGGAACATATTCAGATATATCCAGAATATCTGCAAGGAGGGAAGCTCTGCAAAGGCCCCAGGCAGCCTGTGCCAATGGTCACTCAGCCTCACAGTAAATGATGGACCTGCACCCACACAGACAAACAGCCCTTCTTTGTCCCACCATTTACACATCTATACTCTTCAGACTTTTCCTGGTAAGTTGCTCGGATAAATCGACTGTTTTCATTACTGCTCTTTGTCATAAAGCTAAGATTCTTCTTGCCAAATTCAGCCTTATAAAACACCAGTATCTGAATAGTTTATTTAATGGCTTATCAGTTAGTAGCTGAAAAACATTGCTTGTTATTTTCTCTTTTATCGTCTGTTTGTTGGACAATTATGTCTCTATATTTATCATTTTCCTGGTTATTCCCTTTATACTCCATAGTCCTTGACCAGTTAACTTAATGCAGCAGATATATATTTCATATTTCAAATATAATTACAAATTTCATCAGAAACACACCTTGCTTAAGAGCAATTTCCCAAACTTTCCATCTATAGTGACCCAAGAGACGTGAGAACTGTAGCCAAAAAACCCCACAAAGCAATCACAAACTAACCAGCCTCAGAGAGGATTATATTTCTAAACTAGCAAACAGAATTGAAAAGGGTGAGATATTGAAACCTGAGAAAATTTACAATGTTATTTGAGTTAGAATGCTCTTCATAACACGGCTTTATTGCTGAACTGAAACTGAACTATGTTTATTTTGATGAATCAAGGGGAAAAGTGTCAGACAGCTCCAAAACTAGGAAACAAATTTGTCAGCATAAATTCTATTCAACACTAGGATAATGTGATAAGCAACAAAAACATGCTCATTTTTGTAAAGTAAGAAATAGGTAGCAGTTCAGCATTTACCATGCAAAAGCTTGAAAGGAATTTGCAGTACTAGAGAGCGTAGTTGATACAAAATGCAAATCAACTTCTCATTTTCCCAAAACAGAGATATGAAATTTGTCTAAATTATATGCATGGCCATTTTAGATGAGATATCAAAAGCATTTTATCCATTATCCATTTACGATAAAATCACACTGTTGTTTCCATAAAATACACCAATTTCCAACACACTGTTGCTCTCATTAGCACCTGACAGGGAAACACTTTTGTTATCTAATCATAAAAGGCATAACAATCTGCTGTCTTTTTTTATATAATCAAAAACACCTTCTGGCAAAAAATTTAGAGTTTTTCATCTTTCTAGAGGAAAAAAGTACTGCTTTTATGTGAATATTATGTTAATCACAGGGATTAATAGTCTGGGAGAAGTAGATTTACAGTCACCATGTTAATGTGCCAGCTCACATGTTAACGTATCACTTCATGTCTGTCTGAACTGATAAACTGCCAATTTCTAGTTCTTCTTTTTGATTATATTTTGACATTATTTGTGCTTTTTTTCTGTTCTACAATAGATAGGTTTGATGATATAAGTTCTTTCCAAAGGTTAAGACAAAAGGATTTACCAGTCAGCTTGAAAGAATAATTAGGAAACATCAATCTTAAAAAATTTAAAAAGCAGTTTGTGTTTAAGAGATGTCCACATTCCAGGTATGTGGACTTCCACAGCTACTTGGATCTTTAATAGGGTAAAATTTCTTCTTCTCACGGGCTACTCAATCACTTTTAAAGACTATGACATTATTTATTTAAATAAATAAGTGTAATAAATTCTTTTATTTATTGCAATGTCATCAAGTGGAAGAAAACCAAAAGCTTAAAAGGATCTGGAGGTCATCCAGTCTACTGTTACTCTCCCTTGGCTGAACGATTTTGAAACTTAATTTACATATGAATAAATTTCACTTCACTGTTAAAGAAAAGATAAAGCAAGAAATCAGATTAAATGAAGAGCACACTTTTCACTTCCTTCTTCCATTGATTTAAAACCTTCCTTCAATAGACATCAATGTGCCAAAACCTGCCATTTCCAAGAGCCTATATTGGCTAGCAGTCCACAACATGTAAGAATATAAAGACAACCAAGTTCATGAACCAGCTCCACCTATTAAAATCATTCCAGATGTTTGTGCAATTTGTAGAAAATTATTCCAAATGCTTCTCCAAATTTAAGTCAATTAAATGTTTCTGTATGAGAATGGGAACTACTGTGATGGCCAAGAGGCCTTATGCCAAAGAAAAGCTAGGATTCAAACAGAGAAAATCACAGCTCTTGAAAAGGTAATTACCAGCTACTGTGAAGTGCTAAAACACTTCCCTTCTATTAATATCCAGAAAAGCTTCTTTTTCCCAGAAATCTCTACAAAATTGCAGCTTCTATATGCTTATTATTAATTTCAGCTGCTCTGAAATCAAACATTTCTAACAATACTTCCAACTCATCATAAGGGATGAAACAGATCAAAACAGAACATGATCATACTAATAAAAATGAGAAAAATACATGAGTGCTATGTATGAACACCTTTTCCCCCATAACATTCTCTGAAAGATCAGCCCTTAAATAGTCTTAAAATAACAAACCCCCTTCATAAACTGAGCAGAGAGAGAAGTTGTTCCAAGCAAAGCAGAACATGTACATAAAAGTGTAGTTTTTAGTGATTATTGTTCATGGGAGTTGCATAATTTGAATCATCTGTGATTTATGTTTACCACGGCCTAACATTTTTAAAAATAAGTTTGTATTTTGTGCTTTGTAAAACAAAGGGGAAATTATATTCCTGATATATTGTGGTTATTCCTAATCTCATGTGCAAATCACCAGTCTCTTTTTCTGTTTCTTCCTCTTTTTTTAAAATAAATGTTTTCCATTCCAACTAGAAGATTTCTGGAATGTCTGATATTTTCTCTCTACGTGTTCACTTCCCGAAATCCCTCTCTTACTGATGATTTTCACTAAAATGTAAAAAAAAAACAAAAAACAAAACAAAAACAAAAACAAAAGCAAGCCTGTAGTAGGAAAGTTATTTTTTGAGATGGACCTCTTCATAAGTTCCTTTAATAATTTCCTTCAAATTTCAAAAAAAAAAACAAAAGATCTGGCTGCAAGGTTATCATTTAATCAGGCTTACAGGCATCTAAACTTATATGACCTTCTTGATTATAAAATACTATTTTCCTACTGAATTACAATATTTCCATTCTTCCAAAGGAACTACTAGTAGCTAAGCATTTTTATTGGCCCTTTCATTTAAGGTAATAAAACATGATATTTTTCTTTTTCTCCATCCTTGTCATTGCATGGAACTGAGATATTTCTTTCATTTAAATCTTTAAGGAAAATTTGGGTATCAATTATTATCTGGTATATTGATTTACCTGAAAAATTAAGACACATTCAATTTTTACTAAAATGAGATACCTTAATACACCATTGTTTTCTCTAAGATTTTCCAGACAAATAAAATCCTTACCTTTAAATCTAACCCAAGAAAACCTATCATAAAATCTCATGTCTCATCTATTGTGCAATATTTACTATTAATATTTGTTAGTCTCTAGCAGTTAGAAGATCCAAACAGGGATGACAGCTGTGCACAAATGACAATCTGTTTTCCAAAGAGCTGAAAACACATATTTTTAATTTAATGAAATTTGTTATTTTAAACTCTTGGCACAGACCACTGAGACTCTCACAAAAGCCACAAATGAAACACATCCCAGCAGGAGAAGAAAAGCAAAGGGAAGAAACAAGGATGCCTGAAGGAGTATTCACTAGAAAGTTGAGAGGCTGGGCTGTTAAAAACAGGGTAAGAGCAAGAAATTAGATTTAATGAAACAGAGAAGGAAAACCACACAAAGAAGTGACAACTGCTTCAATTTTGAGAATCATTCAAATGCAATACATCAGCTGTAACATAATTATATGAGAATATATTATATGAGAACAGATGGATAGGAAAAACTTGATGGAATAGAATTTTTCATCCATAACACAATTTTCAATCATGTCTCTTGCTTACCTAGACTCAGAGACCTCTCAAAATATGTTTTGGCTTCCTTCTTCTCATACAGTGTTTTAACAGAGTGAAGAGGAGAAGAGGATAAGGCTGCTGAGAGGTTGGTAGCTGCCCCTTGTCCTGAACTGATCATTCTGCCAGGTTCCCTTAATACACTGCCAAGTTCAAAGAGGTCTTTACTCTTACAGATTTAAAGGGTCTCATCTAATTTGTACCTGTCAGTTTACACCTGCTTCTAAGTTCTTTCAGGATCAGCAACTTGGCTGTTGGGGATAGAGTGTGGAGTTACTAGAAAGACAGACTTCTCAGATGGTCTGCACAGCTTGCAGAGATTGTGGTCTTGGGACACAAGAGCTGAGACACCCACCCACACATCCCCGTGCTCTGCTTCAAGTACTGGGCTACAGCACAATGTGAGTAAATTATCCAGTCTGCTGGCTTACTGTGCACGGGTTTCTGAGACACTCTGGAGTGAGGAGCTGTCATTTCAAAGTCCTCAAAGATATCTCGAAGATTTTTGTGGGGTTTTTTGGCATGAGCATAACCCCCCTGGTTACACACTATTTCAATTTTGTATGCTACAAATTGACTTTCATTTTCAAAGTTACTTCTAAGAAACAAAGTCAGAAGCAGAGAATTGACACTGTACAAGCAGCAGCAGCAGACTTGGTAATATGCCTCCCACAATAGCATGAATAATTGAAATTGCCCTATCACAGATCATGTGCCACTTGACTTCAGACAACCAGTTCCTTGATTATCAAATCATGATAATCAGTGCAAGGCCCATTATTTTGCCTGGTGCAGCTTTACATCCTTTCAGACTTTTCTACTGATGCATGAGAAGACGAGAGCTACAAAGATGAAATACATTTGTTGAGACTTAGCCAGCTGCTGCCTGCTTTGGCACTGCTATGCAATAAGCAAAACTCATTTGAAAAGAATGATTTTTAAGAAGTAATGATAAATGCATGGTACCCAAAATTAAAATTCAGTGCAATCCTTTTCATACAGTTGTTCACATATTTTGCAATATGTAAAAAATTAAATACTAAAGCAATCATATCTAGTGAGGTGGGAAAAAAAGTTTAAAGTTTAAGTTCCATCTCTGCTATAGTAAGACTACAAAATAATCAGAGCAAGAGAAGTTTTGTCCTGTTTTTCTTGTTTGTTTCTGAACTCAGAAAAGAGCATCAGATGTTCAGAAAGAGCATCTATTTTACTGTTTCTACAAGAAAAAGGAAAGAAAGGCGCCATGAATCATATAAAAAAACCCTCTCAGTTGGGCAAAGTCTTCATAAGGTAGCATAGTATGGTGCTGGTAATTCAGTAAATTGGCAAATTTACCATAAGGCATTTGAGGAGGGAAAAAAATACCTACAGAGATAAATTCAATTATTTCAACATGAATTTCAGTCTATATGTAGGAATAAATGGCACCTTTCTTATTTCAGATATTGCAGAATAATAATTACACATAGAGGGGAGAAAACGTTAGTCACACATTTTAAAAGAGAGACAATCCTAAGAAAATACCACTAGAAAAATGAGTTCTAAGTTAGTAACAACAGAAGTTTCAAGTATTTTGTGTAGTGTCTATATTTCCCATAGTGCCTATAAAATAGTCTCTAGGTTAAATATTGTTTACTTCTTAAAAATATAGGATGCACTCTCAAAAAACTAAAACTTGTATTTAACTACTATCTCTCTATTTTGCTGGCTGAACACTAAAGATTAAAGTTACCTTGATTGCCAAAAAGATTTCTGAAAATGTTCAGCTTGAGATGAGCACAAGTTTGCAGGTCTTGTATTTCAATAACAACCTGAAGCATTTTGGTAAAATTCTGAAATATGTCACTTGGTCATGAAGTATTTATATAAATAATGCATTCTATTTTTATTACAAAACATTTCTGCCTCCCTGTCGGCCAGACCACCTTTGGGAGAAAACATGTATGTTTGCAAAGATTGACCAATGTATGGTCCATAAAAAAAAAGAAAAAGAAAACCACTGACCAACCAGATATAAAACATTTTGCCTGCACAGGCTTGACCTACCATATACACCTTCTTCCAACTCTTTCTCCTCCTCAGCCTCAAATGACACGGGGATCCCTCCTTCCTTCACTCTTTCCTCCATATGGATATAACCATCATTCCTGTTGTGAACAAAGAAACCCAGAAAATTCTTTGATTTCTGTGAAACTTCAATAATCCCTAGTACAAACTACCAGCCTAGGGTTCTGCATTGTGGTAGACCTACAACATGACAGGCAGAAAAACCAGACTTCCAAGAGAATTATTCCCTCTGTGGAGCATCTGCATTGATGCGATTTCCACAGGAAGACTGCACTGCTTATATTTTGTACCTCCTAGAATAACCCAAATACTCTTCAAGTCTGGTCTAATTATTCTTCACAATGTCTCTCAGAGCCTAAGATCTAATATCATGTCTTGTTATGATTTCAAGGACTACACATCCCCACTGTATCTGAATTCTTTGCTTCATTCATTGTACAACCATCAGATCCTCAACTTTCTGAACAAATCCTTTCTGTTTTCTGAAATTATTTGAAAACAGTTCACTTTCTACTCCAACATTTCACTGAGAATCTCATCTACTTAAGGACCATATGAGGCTACAAAAATTTTTCCTGCATAATTATATTTTCTTAGAACCCCACAAAAATAGCTGTTTATAGAATATTAGAGCAGTTCAAGAAGTCAGTTTTCATTTTGGCAGAAGAATTATCTCTATATAAATAGTGAGTATTTTCTATCCTTTTAAAGAGCTCACATAATAGTAAAAAGCTAGTATTTTTCCAAGCAAAATATTTTCTTTATCCTTAATTTTTATTAGTTCTTGACTTTTAAAAAGTCTGCCTATCAGCTGCATCTTCTTTTATTAACATTAGCATAGGCAATTAATAGTGAATATATTCCATCCTCTACCAAAAGGAATGTTCTAACAGATTAGCAGTTAGAAAAGAAGAAAATTGGAATAGTCCAACCTGAAAGTCATGATGACAATTCAGAAGGCCATCTTAACTATTTCCTGGAAAAAGTCTTCAAGAAGTTAATTGTGTGACACACCAAACTGTATCATTTAGAAATGCCTTATGAACACTATATATCGTAATTAAAAAGGAATTTCATTTACATGTTGATAATTTAGCCTTTGAAATCAGTCATAGGGAGGTCATACTAGGAAGGAAACACAAATTATGAGAGCATAAGGAACACATCCAATAAACCATGTCAAAACAAGATAATCCTTTCATTTTTACTCCCTGCTCTATTATTAAAAGATACAAAACATTCAAGACAGACCTTCACTTCCCAAAATTTCAGCTTAACCTCTCTGATGAGACTACTGTGCAGAAATTTGAGAATTCTCAGGGAGTTTTTAGCTTTTGAAACTTTTGGAAGCCATGCTAAACCTGATCCAAGTTATTAAAGTATCACTGGTTTTTTCAGATTACAAAGATTTAGGAAACCATTAAAGTGACAAGTGTTATGTGGTAGCTGTATTTCCATAACCTTTGTCTGCAACTGCAGCAATAATAATACCCTTTCCTCAAGGATAAATGAAGGAATACAACTTTTTTTTTTTTTGACCATATATATCCAGTGACTTATCGGGCTACC
>WBNO01006532.1:121590-206612 GCA_013400575.1 Peucedramus taeniatus | reverse complement strand
AGGCATCTGATTTTCTGTTTTCCACACACAGCTGTCACCTAGATGTAATTTTTCCCTGGGGCAGTTGAAAATTTCATTGCTCTGTCATATAAAGCACATCTTCAACAGAAGAAACTATAGAAAAGACTGTAAGTATGTCCAAACCTTGTCTCTGTGTGTGAGAGAGTGTTTGATTTTTTGGATTATGGTTTGTTTTAGGGGTTGGGGAGGGGGATTTAATGTAATAATAAAAATTTTTATCCTTATCTATTTTGCACCCAAGATGACTTTCTGACACTGTTCTTAAGGCTTTATAGCAAGCAGTAGCCTGCAGAATCTTAAGATCTGCAGAAGTTGCAGAAAATTCCAAAGTCTTTAATTACTATCCACTATGACTAAACCCTGATTCCAAAAACTTTTATGTCAGAAAGTCATTTTTCTCTTCTCAAACCATTTCTCTTTCTCAAGCCAAGATAAATGCATTATCCCTTAAGCTTAAGGATGGGACAGAAAAGCAAGTAAGGCCAGAGGTAACTGAATGAGCCTTTAAAACAAATTCCACCGAGCTCCAGCTGTTTATATCTAAGTTTGAATTCATCAGGAGGACATCTGAGGAGTTCTTATGATCCATTTTTTGCCATCAACTTCTATAACCCCGTACCTTGAATTAAATTCCTTGTTGATTTAATCACATGACTCAGGATCTGCCACTTTGAAGGCATATTCATTTTTCCATACTTTTAAAAATTATCTTTAATAATTCCTATCTCTCCTTAATTAATATTTTTTAACAAGTAATCAGTATATTAATGAAAATACCTTTCTTCTGAGAGAGAGAAAAGAACAAAGGAGCAATGTACATACGTACATATCTGTGTGCATTTACACAAATACAGCATTGTGTTTGTGCACATACACATATAAGCTGCAATGTAAATTATAAGAGGCTTGATTATGAACATGCATAACACTTCTGTCAATCCCAGTAGTATTCTTCTGTCAGAACAAATTAATAATAATTTACCATGTTTTTCTCATTTGCATTCTGACATGCAGTAACAGATTCAGAAAACATCTAAGATTTTAAATAGAAAAAGTTGCCAACTAAGTTTTCAAGCAGCAGTTCTGCAGTCTTAGACACCAGATATGAGCACTGCTGTAGCCCCATGTCAGACAAAAAATACATTGCATTTCCAACCATCAAGAGTGTACAACACTCCCATACCCGCCCCAACTTTCTATATCATCTGTGTTCATAGCAATGTGCTCAGCAAATCCCTGTCCAGCAAAACACCACCAGCATAAAGTTAATTTTGTTGGTATTTTTGGAGGTGTTTGAAACAGCAGCATATGGTTATACTAGATCAGAGTCTTATATAATTTCATTGAGTAAGGACTCCTGAAGCTGCAGGTGCTCTATAATCAACCTGCAGTCTCACACTGTTGCAACTTATTTCACCCTACCCAGAAGCTGTGCTAAACTAAACTTACTTAAGATACCAAAAATAGAGACCTAGGTGAAAGAAAATGAACTATTTTCTCTCCTGTAATTTTTCATCATTATATGAGCCACAACTACTTTGAATAAATACCCTCAGAAAGCAGAAAATACTCAGGTAACTTCTCTGCCAGCATTATGCTGTTAAACAATTTGTGTAATAATGTGATTTTTCACACAACAATGGGAAAAGCTGTTAAATTATTTTCTGAAGAAGGTGGAAATATAGCCACTAAACATCAGACTAAAAGTTTAGAAGAGAGAGCATACAAAGAGATCCAACCCTTGATACAACAGATGGCTATATAAATGGTAAACTCTTTAGGTTTTTTTCCCAAAACTAAGGACTTTCCATTTTAGTTTAAGCCATGACACCATTATGTAAAGTTTGTTAGTGAACTGACTTGGACTGCTTTCATGAAAATCAGCAATTTAAAATATAGCTTCTGTTCATTTAAGGTTACAAATCAGATATATAAGGCAGCACTTCAGCTACCACTGAAGTGCAGCCATCTGTTATATAGAAGGCATTTATACAGAACCGTTCAAAAATTAAGAAAAATATTATAGAAAACTGAGAAGAAAAATAGAGACAACTTGAACAGAATGCTGAGAACAGCTTCCCCAAGCAGTCAAGAACTGCGATTCCCACAGCCCAAAGGCCAATAATTACAAACTTGGACCCTGAAAACTGGGTACACAAATCCATATTGAGACAACTAAATACATTACTGTATTTGCAAAGCTGTTGAGCACCATTTTTTTTCAAGAGGAGATTGTATATGCCACTTCCTAAATATGGAGTTAAATCAGTTAACTTTCTTTCCCCCACTTTCTAAGGCTGCAAGCCTGGACTCCATCAGGGTATGCCAATGTCTATGGCATGATGTGTCCTGTCCTACCACTCAGTGGCCCACACAGTTTTGTTGTTTATAGTGAAGGACACTGCCAAGTGGTCTGCCAAGGACCCTCTTTGTGCTATCTAACTGTGCCAGTCATTATAGCAGGAATGAACAGGCACTGTGTTATGTGAAAACTGAAATACCTAGAAGAATTGCTTTTTATATCAAAAAAAGAAGGAGCTGAGAGAGAGAAAAAAAAAGCTGAGAGAAAAATAGCCTGAGAAAAGAGGGGCTTAAGTTCTTTTCCATATAACTTTCCAGCTAAAAAGGAATTTTTCTTTCCTCCTTTAGCAATAATTAACAACTTCTGAGCAGCTTGTCTCAGAAACAGATGCTTACTGTAAAGCCTGACTGAAAATACAGATGAATATACCATAAATATTTTTATGAGTAACCAGAATATATTTTTAACAGCATATTAAAAATTATTCCCCAAAGGAAGACAGCAGGACTTTAATTATGGACTTATTAAGCAGGAATTTAGTCTCAGTATTTTATTTCTCTGTAACTTGTCCTTTCCACCTGTTGGATATTATTGTTACTTATGAATATACCTTAGCACTTCATAGATATAAGTGTGGTGTATGCATGTCAAGCCAATTTGGATCCCATTGTAACAAAAAAAACAGTTCAGCTAACCACAATAGCAGATACAAACTTTTATATAAGGGACTCTATTTATTTCTAAATAGCAAGTAGAAATTAACATACAGCTATAGAAAAATGGCAAAAATTTAAAACAATAGTTTTTTTTTTAAAATAATTAAAGTGAGGAAGCTCACAAAAGTCAGTGTTAACATCAATGTCTGAATGATGACAAAGCAGAAATCTACAGAGAACACACTGTGATGTAACATCAAACAAATCAAAGCTACTTGAATGAACAGAATGAAAACCTGAGAGCCAAGCACACTGACCTATGGAAATGAATCGACTGGGGTAACCACAGACCAAGAAGGGCCTCATTTTTAAGTCTTTCATTGACTTTAAAGTATTTTGCAGATATGGCACACATCCTGGCTGCAAACCCTGTTGTCATTGGCAACCACTTCCAGGGTGGAAATTGTGTAACCACATGTCAGTGATATTTTGTTTGAATAAACCCATTCTCAAGAATGTTGATTGGCTCTATCAAAATATTGTGGTAATAGAGTAACAATATTCCTTATGAAAAGTAAAGGATGGCTCAAGATGACCTGCCCAAATCTGGCCAGCCTCAAACTGAAGTCTGTCTACAAAGGGTGTGGTTTCCAAAACATAGGTTAACTCACTCTGGAGATATTTTTGTGCTATTTGGGAAATTAACCATTGTCCACACTAAATGAAAGTATTGTAGTCCCCAGTAAGTGTTGATGTTGCTCTTTGAAAAACTTGCTAAGTAAGGAAAAGGACAGATTATGTAGTATATATGGGGGGTTTTAGCTAGTCTTTCTCACTGGCTTAGGTCACAGAACTTCTGACCTGGCATGCCTATCAACCAATAGTGTTTCTGTTTTAGCAGTACCAGAAAGTAAGGGAACTACACAAGTCTCAAACTATATGCATAAATAAATTAAAACTACTGTATTTAACTTTTTGAAGTTGAGCCTGCTTCAGGGCTTGATGCCTGTTTCAGACAGACCTACTCTCTTCTTGACCAGAAGATGAGACCATTGTAACTGCGTCCTCACTCTGCAAGCCAAGTGATGTTTGAGATTGAGAAGTTTGTTTCTGGCTATGCATTGTACAACCAGAAAAAACATAATTCAGCCTAATAAGTAGAATATACTAAGAATATCAAAAAAAGGAAAAAAAAAAAAAAAAAAACCAAAACCCAGGACATTCAGGGAATTATATAGGTTTTGTTTTGGTTTGACTGGGGGGTGTGTTTGCATGGGGCTTTTTCTTATTTAGACAATCTTATATCTTTCTATTATTTTTTTTTTTTTGAAAGATAAACTTTTTCAAGCTAAATAAAGTGATTCAAAGTTTTTCTCAGAGTTGGTCCAAAACCAACCATCTATTTGTTTTTACAGCATTACAAGACATGAGATTCTAGATTGATATATAATACACAGTGGAATAAAAAGAGTTATAATTCCTTTTTCAAAATTCTCATAAATTAATTCAGGACCAAAGAAAAGCACACAAAAAGAATGAATAGTAGCAATAACTGGAATAACTGTAATTGGGAAATTTTATTTTGAACAGTAGAAGCTCAAATTTCCCTCTTTCCCCTGAATACTCAACTAGGATGTAACAAAAGAAAAATTTAGAAATTCTGTACTTTTTCATTTTTTCTCATAATCATTTTTCTTATTGCTACAGTCTTACATATAACAATTGATATTAAAATACTAAAGGTCTTTCTTTTAAAATGATTACTTGGCACAGAGACACACAACATCAAAAAATATACAGGCCACAAAGTGTCACCTTCACATAGAAGGAATTCCCTGCAGTGAAACTGGCAAAGCTCAGCCTGGTCATGAGTCATGCTAAAGATTCATTTAAATTACTGGAGGGCATCCAACCTATTTAAAAGTCTGGCTACAGGGTATAACATGTTGCATTTTTGTCTTAGTTCTGATGTATTTGAGCATAACTAGATCATCTCTTCACTTCTTATGTTCCCCCCACCCTTGCCAAAGTAAACTCAAGTGGAATTCCACTTACCTACCAATTCCTCTCTTGACTTATTGTTTTGCCTCTTATATCCGTTTAATTTGCACCCCCCTGAAGATGCTTCTGCTTGGAAGTCTAAGAACCCTAAAACTTTGTATCAGTTTTTTCAAGTGACCTCACATCTATGAAGACAGCAGTCAGTTTTGGGAACATTCCATATTTTCTGACCATGTGTTAAAAAGAAAAAACAAGAACAAAAATAACCCAAACAATATTCCCAAGGAGGCTGCTATCACAAGTCAGCAGTACAATAAGAATCTCTTGAATATGAGTGTCAGTGAAGAGATTATCTGCTGACTGCTGTGTGATGCAAAAGTGATTGCTCTGGAGGAAAACAGAAACCATGTTATGAACTACAATTACAAGACCACTGTGGCTCATTATCTTTATGCCATATCTTTGAGTAGATGTATATCTGGTTTGGCTGAATATTAGCTTGTAACTCTTGTGTGTATCTCAGTGCTAAAAGGAGCAAAGCCTTGTTTACCTGCCAACATTTTCTCACAGCTGGAAACAAAAAAAGGGATGGAGCTTTCAAGTTGAAAATAACAAGCTTATCTCAAAATTTCCTATTCAATAGCCGTATTTTAACATAATTTTTTTCCCATGCCTCAGAAATTTCAGCCCATCCATTATTTTTTGTTCCCTGAGGAAAAGAGCTGACGCAGAGACTGAAGAAAAGAAACATACTCTGCTCCCACATGAAGGGCAAGATGGAGACAGTCAAAGTGTGAGGTCAGAGAAAAACAGCAGACCAATACCTTCAACTGATGTGATTGTCCAAAATGCACACAGGCTTTAGACTGCAAAATGTGTTTTAAAATTCCATCATATTTTACCTCAAGTAATTTTTCTGTCCTCCCTTTCAGCATCTCTGGAAAGATAATAGGCAAGCTCGGTCTTACAGCAATAGAAACTAACAAGACAGAGTGTATAAGCAATCTATTTCTTAACTAGCAGTAAAAAATTGTCACCAGCAACTCAGTTTCTGAAAATTATTTCTCCAGAGCAACTAAAGTAATATTCTTTAGAAACAAATGAAAATAATTAATTATGGTGCACCCGCCTTACCCAAACGGAATCACCTAACAGTTAGGTGCCTGGAATCTAGCATCTAGCCTGAGCAATCAATAGAAAAATATAGATCCATCCCCATTGATTCACCCCCTGGCTCCTGGGGAGCTATTTGTCACTCAGCAAGCTACAGAGGACACCCAGCTTCTAGGCAGCTTAAATTTGCTTGGATAAATTCCAAACAAAGCCTTACAAAGTTTTCGAAACTGGGGACAGAAAAAAACGATCCCGTATCTGGAATCCAGCTCTCCTGACAGTGTTGATTTGCACCAATGTTGTGGGGCTAAAAATCCCATATTCAGAATACTTAGTAAAACAACATAATTAAGCAAGAGAAGTATATTTCAGTAGTGTGAATGACTGATCATTAGTTACATTCTGGTTCTGAGTTCTTGGCTCTGACCCATACATTAAGTTCAAGTGGCAAACAGTTGCTATTTGCAAGATTATACTGTATTCTGACTAGGTCAACATATGATGTGCCCAAATCTGAACTCACAGAAAAGCCTCAAGGGAAAGTAACTTCACATCAGACCACTAAAGGACTAATATACTTATATAATTTATCAATTGTCCCTTTTGTACTCAGTTTCACAGTCTTACCAGTTCATTTGCTAGACTTATAATACCTCTATGTGAATGATCTATCCATGAATTGAAATAATTTTGCAGCTCCAGAAAGTTGGACAAGTAAGCCTCTTCCACAGTCCTATTTATAACAATCTATACCATGAAGTACAACACACCAGAACATTTTGAGAATAGCACTCAAAACTGTCCATGCTTTTGGTCCATACTCAGTGCCATACATTTGGTTACCCTCTGTTTACACATGTGCAAAGCTACTGTGTGAAGGTTGAGAAAATTTTTACTTATCTTCAGAAAAAATTGTTCAAGACTATAGTCAAACAATGATTCATCCTAGATAAGTCACAGTATTCTCATTTACTTCACTGCTCAATATTTAGTACTTACTCTAGTGCTAATGGAAGTAGTCATAAATCCCAGTAATCCTTTGGGACCTATTAATGCTGGCTTTTCACTGACACAGTCTTTCTCTGTTCTTCATTTGATTCTCCACACACTTAGAGACATACAACAGACTATGCAATTTAAGTGCATTTCCTAAGAGAGAAAATTAAAAGCAAGGGTAACAGATAAAAAGAGCAAAGCATTAGGATGGAAGAAGATGAATTAAGACCAGAGAACCAAAGGCAAACCCCAATCTAAGTAGGCCACCCACACTGTTAATATGGATAATGGAACAATTTTAAAGAGGAGCATAAATGTTAGCATGTTTGTATTGCAAACTGGTAAATGCTCCAGTTACTGCTTCCCAAAATAGCAGGGAAGTGGCACATCTCTCCTCATGAGATCTCAGCATCACACTCTGAGCTACGAAGTAAACTAGGTTACACAGGTTTATTGGAAAGTCTGCTTATTGCCATTGGGAAAAGATCATTTAATGGACCTGGCTAATAAAGAGGCTGTAATACTGAAACAGGTCGTATGAATACAAATAAAATATACCTCTCATTGTACTTTTACCTTCACCATGATTAAAAGGGTTAAAATTCTCAGAGCTTCCTCTATAACACTTCCATGGATACTTAAGCAAAAATTAGAAACAATAAAACTTCAGAACAGAAGTCTTTCAGAGATTTGTTTTAGCTGTTCAATAACTCCACCAGGCAACTTAAGCTATTGCATGCTACTGTCTCAGTTAAGCAGAGATATTTTGAACTTTCAGTGCTGTAGAACAGTTGAGTACATCTGTATTATGAGTGTTGAATAGCCTCTGTAGAAACCAAGTGGTTAAGAATGAAGCAAGCCCTTTTATTCAGGGCTCATTTAATGAACATCAATTGTTTGGATGTTCTGGGGGGAACTAATCACCATGTTTATGTCTTTGGCTATAGGACTATAATTTCACCATCCTCAGTTTTATGCATCTTGAATAAAATACAGTACAGATGGCTCTCTTGGCACTTGCTTCACATGTCTTTACTGTGAGGAGTTGCTGGTACTCTCCTTGACAGAGAGGGCCTGTTCCTAAAGCCAGATGACCATGGGATCATTGGATAATTGAATCCCCAGAACCCCTTAAGCCTTACTCCAATCAGTTGTAATTATTCTCTTCCTTTCCTAATGTAACACAGAACACATCTTTTCCATTACCATTTCCACTGAAATGGAGATGAAAGGTGTCATTATTTAAAAGACTTACAAGTCATTCACATGAAACAGACAAATGTAAGGTGAATATTCTGAGAAAAAAACCTAAGCACATTTACCTTGCTTGTTTATTTAAAAGAGAAGAGTGAAGACTGTGAGTCATCTTGATTTTTACGTCTATTACTTTTGTCTTCTATCCTTTTGTAATCTTTCTTATCAATTATTTTATTAAAAGTTAAAAGCAAAATTTATCTGGAGTTTGTATATCCTAGGATATGTTCAGGGGAGACTTCCACCTTATTTGTGGACACAGTAGATTCCCTGACACAAGTGCTCAAAATCATACAAATATTCAGGAAGAAAAACTTTTTTTATTAGCTTCTCCTTGCTACACTAATCTGATTAGACTAATAAATTGTAAAGAATGAAAACTGGTAGTTACATCAAATTAATGTCACTGAAACTATTGCAAGCCAATCAAAACTATTCAATATCCAAACCCATTTTATAGCTTTTAGGGTAATCAGCCTAATAAGAGGTTGATCATCTTCAATTACTTTCAAACGGAATGTCAGAATATTTCTCCTATTAATTTGATTAAAATGGTACCATCATTTTCAAAAGCGCTGTGTTTACAGTAGAATTGCCTAGATCTAATAACTCAAACATAGCCTTTAAAACCCAGAACATGGATTTATGAGCACAAAGCTCAGTTCCTTCAGATTCCTTTTGCAGCACTGTTGCAATTCTGTTGGCTCGAGTTGAACCTCTCCGGTGCGGCAGAAAGGAATCCCAAGCTCTATGGAAATTTATTCTACAAATTGGCTCGAAATATTACAAAGCAACTAAAACTCAGTTCTTTCCACGGCTGTCAGATCTCTTCAGGAATTTGTACTGCTTCTTTGCCCCGAATGAGGGACTTAGTGCCTGCTGAATTCCCACAGGGCTGCCTAAGAGCAGCCCCCATCACTGCCCAAGCAGGGCTGCAATCTGTGCTCAGATGCCCCAGTTGACAGAGCTTCTGTGGGAGAGGGGAAGAGGCCCTGCCACTGAAACCTCAAGGCTGCAGTACCAGAAGGAAAGTTACAAATGGAATATGTAATTTCAAGAAGCTCTAGCTGAGTATTATAGTACAGATAATTTACCTGAACATTTTGTTGGAAGATGTTTCTATATTCCTAAGACAGAACACAAGCAGTGTTAGGTGTAACTCTAGGATGAAAAAGTAAGTTTCACTACAACTGCTTCATATTAATTTGTTAAATAATGCCAAACCCCAGAGGAGATTATGTACCTGTAGCTCGTTTACACTTGGGCTTTTTACATGTGTACATCGTCTGTTCTGGACTAAAATTTAAAAAGTGCCTGTTAACAGTGAAATTATAATGAAACAAGAAATAATCAGCCTAATTTTACTGAACTTTAGATAGCCGTGTTGATATTTGACATGCTACACCTACCCAGATTAAGAGTGCACAGCTTTTGAGGGATTATTTTGGTTTGGGGTTTTTCCCCTGACCTCCCCTATAGACTTACAGGAACACATTCGTCATGGAGCACAAGACTCTTTATATTCTTAGAGCTGGCAATAAAATAAAAGTCATTCAGATCTCTGCAGCCTCTAATTAAAAAAAGGAAAATGGTGTTTACAAGAAGGAAAATGGTGTTTAACTAAAACTGTTTTAGACACAGTTCTGTTTGCCAGTTGAATGAAAACAAAGGTTAGCATGAAGCAAGTGCACATCCAGGATGAAGGTTTAAGAAACAAATAGTTTCATCTAACTATTTTAAAATTCTTTCTACACCAAGAGAAGAATCCTTGAGCTATAGAAAAAGAAGATTTTTGGAAAGTAAAGTCTGTTTTTCACACAACTATTTCATAATAAACACCATGCTATATGTAAAGACCTAAACCTAAAAATAATAAAAGCATCATAATGAAAATCAATCAAAGCAGAAGCTCAAAACCAGAAAACCTTGTACCATCAGGACAAATACTAGTTGACAGACATGAAGCATACTTGAAAGAAAACAAAACCTCTTTCTCACCATGAGGTGAGAAATAATGTTATATTTTTGCCTTCTCTCATTCATAAGAGAATTAACTCCTACTTTTCGTTTCTAGAAAGAATCCCTCCCCATGTAGTTCACTTTCTGCATGAAGCAGGAGAGAAAAGGAAGTGGTGGCAGGAGATTGTCTTCTTCCATCATAACTAAAACAGTTTATAAACACACCAAAATAGGCACTGGATATCCTGGAGGTGAACTTTAGGTCATTCACCTCTGCTGTTTCCAGAATTTTATGCCAATTCAGGCAAAAATGAATAGAGACAAATAGTTTTACAGATGATGTGAGTAGGAGACCACACCAAACTGGATCAAATGCAGCTATCTTGCTCAGCTTTGGAGGTCAATCTTTTCATCTTCTATAGACAGGAAAATTCTCTGGGAATCCTGCCAGGGAAAATAGAAGCACCAAAGTTTAGAACAGAAAAAGGTTTAAAAATCCCAGCTGGCTAATCACTTCTCAAGCAGAATGCAGAAAACTCACCCTGAGACAATCTTGAAGCAATAACAGATTTGCAGAATTTCTGGATTTTAACCTATTTGCCACCCTCAACTGCAAGAGACAGTTCAGTATTAGGAAATGTATAACCCAAGGCTGTGGTAAGTTAGAGGTCAAGTGTGCTAAGTTAGAGACAAGGAAAGAGTATTGCCTACAATAGTGAGCCAGTAAGGCACCATTTCCAACATCTGTTAGGTAGAGCCCTGCAGCCACAGAGGGACCACTGTGAGCAGCCATATAATTAGAGATGATATATTAATATAATAGACCATGAGGGAAAAAACAAATCACTTCATCACCATCACCTTTTCCTGACATAGACAAGGCAACTTCAGTCACCAGCTTCTTTCTTAAGCAGGATCTGAAATCCAGTATAAAAAAGATTCTGACACAGAAACACATTAAGGAGAGAAAATGCATATTCTGCAAGTCATGGATGGATGCACAGACATTCAGATGGGAAACTGATGAGTGTTTTTATTGGCACCCTGTCATTTATCAACCAGTACCTCATAAAACCAACATCAGAAAATCGACCAATTTTGATGTTCCTCATAGCTGTACAGGTCTTGAAGGCTTCTGAAAAAAAGTCTTTCTTTCTCATCTGGTGTGTTTCTTTTCTGGCGGAGATGTCCAAAAAGTTTGCCAGATTAAGTTTATAATATTTTGTATTTTTTAACCTGAGAAAATAGCCTTGTACTTAGAAGTAGAAATTTCCTTGGAAATCTGAAGGAAGTGATTCAGTATGCAAACAGCACAAGACCAGAGGCAAGACACACACTTTGTTTTACAAAAAGTTCAAAAAAAAATCCTCTATATCCTGTGATCCAATTTCCCAAATGAAAAAAAGCCATTCCTGCCAGCATCCTAAACAAGCTGCTGAACAGACACATATATCACTGAAGGAGATGTGCATAAAAAGCTGCCTTTGTAACCAAAAGGGCCTTCAACAGGTATCCTCAGATCTAAGTCATTTTATGCATCCAGTGAAAAGTAAAGCTTTCAAAGTACAGTATCTACCTAAGAAAGAAACCTGAGAAAAGTAAGAAAAAGCCAGAGGATTTAACTAATCATACCTCCTCTTTCTTTTTACTTGCTTGATAAAATGTTCTGTGAAAAAGCTGTATGATGACCAATATAAAAATAAGTGAGTACTATTACAGGATCATTAGAGCAGAAGGCAGCAATTCTTGAGATACTAATTTTGTCTGGGCTGTTGCCAATATCATTAGCCTTGTCATTAGCTCAACTCTGGTGGCACCAGTAATGACATTTGCAGAGCATGGCTGGGCTGTTACAGTGCCCTGCCAGTTGTTTGTGCCTATTGCAGCTACCTAAGGCACATCCAGCAGTCACATTCTCCTATTCTTTCATTGGGTAGTATTCACAGGAGTCAAGTGAGAAGAGAGTTTACACTCTCCAGCATCATTGCCATATTTTTTTTTTGCTTTTTACTTCAGACTAAAACTGTTTGAGGGATATTCCTCAGTGATTTACCACAAGGTTTCCCTCTTTTCAAGTCCTTCTTACAAAAAGTTAACAGAAATGAGAAGTAGTTGCCAAGATTAGAGATGCTTATTTAGACTCCAGAAGAATCCTCTCCAAACTCTCAGTCTCCTTCATGTTCAGATTTCGTTACTGTTAATTTAAAAGCTGAGAAAGAGTAGGTGTTTTGAAACAGTGAAGAAGCCAAGTGCATCAAAAGCCTCCTCTGACTGCAGAGAATATTTTGGCTGCTACTCAGAAGCTACTACCATAATTCAATTATTTTAGCTCCAGCTAGGCTTCAGCATTTTGAAAGAAAGACTGGCACAGGGAGGAGAAACAGAAAACACTAAAGCAGCAAAACTCAGATCCAAACTGCAGGAGAATGCACTTCCAACAAAATGAAAATATGTTTCATAGCTAATGACAGTAATGCAGGGTTTTTTCTTCTCGAAAGTTCTCACCCTGCTTGAGAACTTCTCACCTTATTTTCCAATACCTTAGCCATTAGGCTCCAACAGACCACAGAACAGATATAAATTCTGGGTATAAATTCATAAAGTTCTAAATTATATTTTCAGTTTCATATTCTGATGTTTTATGGATCTCATTTTTTATGATTTATACAAATGTAAACCACAGTATTATGTTTGTGAGTTACATAGAGGCTTGATACAGTATTTATATATACTAAATAAAACATAAGCCCTTCACTGTCTCATTTTGAAGAACACTTTTCCAAGAATCTAGAAAAAAATTAAATTGAATATTTAACATTTTACAGTATTTGCATAAAAAATTAATAATAGATTTAGAAAATATTCATAATCTTTTTTCTTCCTTATTTCTCAGGTACTATTTTTATTCCTTCAAAGTCAGAAACTAAGTTTTCAGTGGTTTTTTTCTGCTATGAAGTCTATGAAAAGTAATTATTTGTTGAGATCAGAAGTTCTATCTTGTGAGCTACTTCATACAAATATCATATAATGGGGACTTTGATTTGCTAAGAAAAACTTGACAGGAAATTGCATAGGCAGAAGAAAAAGAAAAACTTTTTTCCTTTTAATGTCTTCCTCCTCCTCTAATAAACAACCACATTTGGCTACTTAAGATTGCATTTAGAGGATAAATATTTTTGTCAATCTTTATTAACAGCATTAAAGACATAGTATTAAAGACACTATTCCCTTCCACACTCATGCAATCCTCTTGTACAGGGTTTTCTCTTGTCCTTCCTCTGAAGTACCTCATTAAGGCTGAGGCAACCTTTGGTCAGCTGGACTAGCAGAGCCTTTCATTTTTCCCTGAAATGTATTCTGTCTATTCAGTCTGGTTTTTCTGTCCTACATTTCTAGTGGCCTCACATCTCTTGAGATGCTCTCTGTGAGGGGGTCACCTCAGTTCCTGCTTCCTTACCTTCCAAGAGCTAAGTCAAAATATTTTAATCTTTTTCTAGGCTAACTGCCAGAAGTTCCATCCTGTAAAAATTTGAAGTTTCAGTCTCTTGGTGTGTAGGTATGAAAACCAAACAATGGAAGATGAGAATTCCCCACAAGTCAGATATTACAAATTTTATTCATTTCTCCTACATGGGGTATATACTGCTGGCCATGTACTGGCAGATTATTGTTTGCTTGGAGGAGGCCTTTTCCTCAGGTTGCTCAGGTATGTGTGGAAAGTCAGGTGTCCCAGCACCACGACTTATTTGGCCGCCTGCATCTGTCAATACAAACACAGCAAACCAAAGCTCACAAAGTATTTTGGAAGTGAAAAACAAGTGGACAGGGCATTATATCATTTATCTTATCTCATGCTGAGATAGGTGGAATTTATAAATTTTTAATACCAAATAACAACAGTGCAATATTGGTTAGAGCTAATAAAAAGCCAAAGAAATTGTTCCAATTCTTACTTACAGAGCAATTATTTTTATTAAATTCATGCCTCTGTAAAAATGTCAGAAAACTTTCCCAGTCTAAAGAGAAGGAAAGACCACAAAGTAACCATATAGATTCAGAAGACACTCAATTTACCTACCATCAAATTCTAATTCCTAGCACAGACGCTGTACTAGACTGTGGTTTTCCATGGAAAAGAAAATGTCTAGTTTTATCATAATGAAGAAATGCCAAACATCAATAACTTCATGATACAGAATTTTGTCTCTCTCACTTTTGAAAGTATTTGCAACCTTTTCTTTACACTCTTTGTTAAACACTATGCTCAGAAACCCACGAAAAACATATATCTTTCTTAAACTGCATACACTTTACTAAATGTATTTCAAAATCATTTTCATACATTTTATTCACTGTGTTTTCCACCATCTGAAGACAGTTTTTAAGAAAATCCAAGTTCATGCAAAACACTTGCAGGACCTAGCTCATGCTAGATATACAACTGGACTGGTCCAATAACCTTTCTGCACTGTCTCAAGCAACTTCATTCAAGATCCTAAAATAGGGTTATTTTGCCCTTATTTTTAATGTCTATTTTGGTGCAATTCAAGTTGTTTAAAAGAAAAGAGTAATTTTAAATGGCTACAAATTTCAGGCATATCCAGTTGGATAAATATAAGTAAAGGTGAAGTCATCATTACAGGCTTTCATTTTTACTCCTGCTGATGGCAAAATGTCAGCAAAAGGTTCCCAGCAACACTTCTGAAATAAGTGCTATTCAGGAGACTAATTCTTGAATGTGAGAGTGGAATCACATCCAGCCTAAGCAGAAAAAATCACTGCCCTTTCTGCATCTATAGAGAAAATACCCAACTTTCTAGCTAGGCTTAAAAGACTGAAAGGTGCTGGCATCATGCACAAATCTGCAAGAATTGAAATGTCATGTTCACTCTGGGAGAGAAAAGAATCCTCAGGTGCTCATTACCACTAAAAAGTGTTCCCACAGAAACCAAACCCCAGGCTTTCTCTACATGATCAGCTTTTAAAGGTTAATTAACAATAGGAAGTGATAAAAATTTATAACCTACTGCTTATAATTTTTTAATGGTGTGATTTCCAATCTTTTATCATTGGGCTTACACTTGAAATCAAAGTCCCATCTGCTCACATCTCATAAAACCCTGGGGACAAAAAGTAAAATTTAATATTCTAAACCTTTTATTCCATGCTGGAAATACAGAACTCATTCATTTTCCATCCACATGCCCCCAGGATGCAGATTCTACACAACTTTGAAATAAACATCCTTGAAAGCTCTCTGCCATAAGCTACAACACTTAAGCAAAAAAAAATGAGAAGCAGTATGTCATGGTTTAACGCCAGCCAGCCACCAAGCCCCACAAAGCCACTCACTCAGTCCCCTACCATTAGGAGCATAGAAAGAATCCAAAGACAAAAGCAGGAAAATTCATGGCTTGAGGTATAGAAAGTTTAACACAGAAAGCAAAAGCCTCACACAAGCAGAGCAAAACAAGGAACTAATTCACTGCTTCCCATGGGTTCAGCCATCCCCAAGACAGTAGGGCCCCATCACAGGTAATGGTGACTTGGGAAGACCAACACCATCACTCCGAACATCCCCTCCCATTGCTCCTTCTCCCCACATCACACATGGAGTAAGAGCCCCTATGGTCTGGAATATCCCTTTGGTCAATTTGTAACACCTGCCCTGGCTTTGTCTCCTCCCAGTCTCCCATGCACCCCCAAAATCCTTGTCAGTGTGCAGGTACAAAAAGGAGAAAAGGCCTTGGCTCCACATAAGACTTACTCAGCAATAGCAAAAACATCTCTATATTATCAACCTGCTGATTAGCACAAATCCAAAACATAGCCACCACACCACCCACTTTGAGGAAAATTACTCTACTCCAGCCAAAACCAGAACCAATAATTCAAAAATATCTATTATTGGTCACTTTTGCAATTCAAGGTATAGTTCATGTAGAAACTTCTTGTCTGTTCTAACTCATCTTTCTTCCATAAAGTAAACCTTTTTTCCAGGAACTGAGAACTCCAAACTTGAGGCCTTGCATTTTTAATTTTATATGTGAGGGTTGCACAAATCTGCACATGCATGTAAGGCATTGCAATTGTGCACAATAGAAAAGCAACCAGAAATCTCTGGTCCTGAGAGAACAGCTCTATTCTTCTAGCTCATTGCAGCTACTCATGGCTGGAAAATGTCCATCTACATTATAATATCTGACTTGCACAATGATCCAAAAACATCATTTGCAAGATAATTTTCAACCTGAAAAATATAGGTTGTGGCCACAATTCACTGGAAGCATTTGAATATTCACCACAGGAGGGCAATCCTGATACTACAGCAGAAAGGTGTGTACCTGTGTGGGCTCTCATGTCCATGATTCCCCCACTTTCAGTTGACTGGGTGTAGTTTCCATACTGGAAGCTGTGTCCTCATCACCACCATGCTGATTGCGGAAAGCAGTGCTTTTTAACTGAGGATCACTGTTATAGCAGACTTTCCTTTAGCTCCCAGACTTCTTTCTAGACAGTCCAGGGCATGCACAGATTAGCACTTCCAGAAGTGTTAGTGCTGGTTCTGAAAGTGTGTTTACCCAAAAATATTGAAAACCATCCATGTGGCCAAGTTGAAATGCAAAATTTCAAATATTCAATGGCAGAACACTCTTGACATCAATCCAAATCAAAACCAGGATATTGCCATAGTGTAAACAACCAGAAAAAAAAAGGAATACAGATCTCTGTATATCAGCAATCAAGTTCCCTGAAATGTCTCAACTCATGGAAAAAATACCTCTTCAAGGAAGAATTTATTCCTTCACTATATTTTGATAGGTCCATGGACCTAAGTGAGCAACTGCACCGCATTTACTTAAGCTGGTTAAACAAAAGAAACCTTTGCTTCTATCTTATCTCCAGAAGATATTTTATAGTGAAATGTGTGATGTATTTTTTTCAAGAACACTAACATTTTAAATCCATGGGTATCCATTAAATTTCTGCTAAGTAAAACAGTTCAATACTTCTGCTGAAACTTTCATAGCCGAAAATTAACATCACTCCATGCTGCCAGCAGTGATCTCCACTAAACACAGAGTTTGGAACTTACATTAGGACAAAGTATTGTCAAAACTGAATCTCCAGAAAGCAAAAGGTAGAGGATTACAGATGGCAGACCAAATCAGTTAGAGAGCTGTGAACCAAGTGAGCCACCTTCTTGTGAGAATGTTTCAAAATACAAGCAGGACACATCACCTTATTCCCCCATGAAAGCACCTAGTCATGTCACAGCAGTAAGAAGTAATATTTAAGAAAGTCTGTATTTGTAATTTTTAATGTTCTATTGGAAACAGAACTTCCACTTATTATTAATAGCAGAATCCTGGTGCCTGCTGATCTCACACCACAATAATCTGACATTGCCTGACTTCAGCAGAGCTGCTATTACTTGTTTTCCTTTGACTATAGACAATCCTGTTATTCAAGAATTAGAAGCTTACTGCTTTTGCATTGCTCTAATAGGGCTACTCAGAAGAACATTTTTTCATGTTTCACATCTACACTGTTTTCCTTAAATGCTTAGAATTCAGACCAATGTGTTTTGAAACGCTGGGTGTTGGTATATATGCACACAAATATACCCAACTCATGCACACTCTGCTTGCACAGAAGCAGAGCAAGCATCCAACACAAAAATTTTGCTTTGAGGCACCTTTCTGGTGCACAAAAACCAGAGGCTCAGTGCAAGTTGTCAGAAAACTGCAGTGAAAGGCTCCTGTTCAAGGGTACTGCATTAAAGTTCAATGGCCTCTAGGTCTGTCCACAGGGCAGTCATTCCATGGAGTGTTTCGTGTAAAGTGGGATCCACTTCAGAGCACTGTGACCCCTCCTTGTAGAAACCAGGTCATAAAGCAGTGGGGAGGCTGCAGAGCAAGGAGCTGCATACATTTATGTTAGATACATATCCATGTTCTTAATATAGGCATTACATCCTCAGCATGCTCCTGTGTTAGGCTACCTGACAATATTGGCAGAGATTCCTCACACTCAAAGAAACTTTTGTATATTTAGAGTATTTTGCTTTGATCTTGGGAAAAAAAAAAAATCAGCTTTGCTTTCCACACACATTAAGCATTCTGATCTAGGTGTGTAAGAGTGCTATTTCAAGGACCAGAACAACAAAAATTAGTTAAAATAAAAGACGCCCCAAAGCTATTTTTTGCACTAATTGAAATCTTCAATACATAATGATGAGAGGAAGAGTACTGTATGTCAGGGAACCTTTATTAGCTGCTTTTTGGGTCAGGAATTCTAATCCTATTACTAACTTTTGAAGTATTGGGAGCTTTAAACCCAACAGTTTCCCAGCAATATATATCTTGTCTGGGTCTATTAAGATTCTGTTTATCCTACAAATCATTAAATTAAAAGTACCATTCTTACCGAATTATGTACTAAGACTCTTGAATCTGATGCTGTGGGGGCTTTTTTCAGAACCATTGTTTTCTGTACATTCTTTCTTTTTCAGACAAGAAAAGTGAAGAGTTACTAAAAATCCAAATACCACATTCCAAACCTCATCATAATAGCCAACACACTTCAGTGCCAAAAGGGAAATCTGCAATAAGTGTCACT
Source organism: Peucedramus taeniatus (assembly GCA_013400575.1). Lineage (NCBI taxonomy): Eukaryota > Metazoa > Chordata > Aves > Passeriformes > Fringillidae > Peucedramus > Peucedramus taeniatus. Next base: position 187,688 of record WBNO01006532.1, on the reverse strand, counting down.
GTTTTCTTCCCACTCTATCACTCTCAGACGTGGGATCAGAAACCTCCCAAAAGTTGAGTCTTATGAGGCAAAGGTGATGTGTTCATTTTAGAGACAATGATTTCACAAACATAATGTTAGGCTTTTCTTTCTGAAAGCATTTTCAAGTAGACTGGGAGACATTACAAATTGTGGTTTAGAGCAAAGAGACTATGTTTTTTATCTTGTGTGTGAATTAAAAGATCATCAGTTTTGTCTAATGTTCATCTACAACTTTTTTTTTCCAATTCTTTTCTGATTTGCTGGGAGACATAGATGTCTAGGCTAAGTCTTCTGATCTTCTGCCCAAAGATATCTTCATATTTCTTTCATGGAGAGGAAAATGTGCAAAACTGTGCATCTTCTTCCTGCAAGAAAGAACAGGCTCTTCAGATTAACAGTAAAAACAGTAAGAAAAGTGACTGTCAAACATGACTAGTTTTTGGTGACTTACATCATTTAATACTGCTGACAAGCAAATAATAATTTTTCTTCAGCTTCATAAGTGACACCTCTACAGGCTTTCATCTCTTATAATTTTTCTCCCCCTTTGAAGACAGACATCATCTTAATAGTATTCAGAATTATAAACACCTTATGTTAAATCAATATCTGTCAATGGAGTTCATTTGATAAGAGCTCTTCATAATATATTTTTTCTTTATAATCACAGCTCCTAAGTCTACAGGAAAAAAATGAAGCAAGTGTTAACTCTAATATTAGTACAAGAAAGTAAAATACATGTTTTATTACACATTTTATCTTACAACTGATATAATCAGAACAGGTCCTTCATTTAAGAGGATCAGAAGTTCACACGCTGAATAAAAGGAAGCCCACCAGATTGATTAAGCAAAACTGGGCAGAATAGATAGTTTGCTGCACTACATAAGAGGTTTGTGCAGCAGTTCAGAGACCTCAACTAGCTGGAGAAATAGGCTACTGGAAAAACAGACTGACAGGAACCTCCTGAGGTTCATAAAAGGGAAGTGTCAAGCCTTGCACGTGGGGAGAACAACCCCAGTCCCCCAGTATTCACTGAAAACTGACCAGCTGGAAAGCAGCTGAGGGTCCTGGTGGACACCAAGTTGATCATATGCCAGCAATGTGCCCTTGCTGCAAAAAAGGCTAACAGTGTCCTGGCTTGTGTCACGAGAGTGCTGCCACTGGTAATAAGCACAAACCTGGGCTGGGTCCAGTTCCGAGTTCTCGGTGCAAGACGTAGTCATTCTGAATCAATTCCTGTAAGGAGTCAAGAAAATTAGGAAGGGATGGGATCATGAGGAAAGTCTGAGACACCTGCACTATTTAGTCTAGAGAAGGTTCATGGTTTATTTTATTTATGTCTAGATCTACAGAAAGAGGGTGCAAAGGGGATGAAGCGAGGCTCTTTTCGGTAGTGTTCAAGTAACAAAACAAGAGGAAAAGGACATAATTGAAACAGAGAAGGCTCCAAATGAACATCAGGAAGTCCTTTTTCACTGTAAGAGTCACTGGGCACCGGCACAGGTTGCCCAAGGATGTTGTGGAGTCTCCCTCTTTGGAGATATTCAAAAGCCATGTGAACGTAGTCTGGGGCAACTGGATCTACGTAGCCCTGCTTGAGCTGGCAGTTGGATCAGAACCTCCAGAGGCTCCTCCCAACCTCAAACCATTCTGCAATTAGAAGTAGACTCAAGATGCACTAGCAAAATCATTATAGTTAAATACGATTCAAAATGTCTTATCTTCAGTTAAGTCACAGAACAATAACTTCGAAAATGCAGCAGGGTTGCTTCTGGTTATGTTGATAGGTAGATCACATTTGAACCTGCAAGTATCTGGAAAGTTTAATTAAGTATAAATTAGAACCACCCTTAAAAATTCAGAATCATGGAATCCTTAGTCCTTTCCATTCCCTCTTCCCTAAGGACAAAACCCAGTAGATTAGTGATGTGATCAGTCATCTGAAAATCCAGACTTGGACAAATCAGTGAGCTGAACGAATTCCAACATCTTCAGCACAGTGCAGGGAAAGTGAAAGGAATAAGCACAATCTCCAATATTTAAATGTAGAACTGGCTGATTTTACTGTCCATTGTGATGAGTGAAAGATGTCAGATGCTCCCATTTATGGGCAGCCAGATATTTTGCCCACAGCTGCACCATTTCCTTTGTCTGGCATGTTTCATCCCTTCTCCCTGAGTCAGACATGTAAGTAAAATTTAAACGGTGAACCTGTAACTGTTTAAGAACTTCTTTACAGTAAAAATTAAACCCACAGCAATTTTGAAGCACAGACAGATGAATTCATATTAAGCACCCAATAAAGATACAGTGGATGAGGTAGATACAGTACCTACTTGTATGAGACATCTCCACAAAAGAAAGGTTTTCTCTGAGATGGAAAACAAGGACAAATTGAAATAGTGATTTTTAAAAATACAGTAAATTGATTTTTAATATTTCTGTCAACCTCCCAAGGGAAGGTTTTCAAAATTGCAGACTTCATGCAGTTCTTCTACCTACAGTTAGTGTTGATGGCAATAAATAACTTCTATTCCTATTAATGACATCCTGAAATAGCCATAGACTCTATAACAGTTCTCCTTGGAGAACAATAAATGCACATTTAAAATAGTATTTTTCTAGTAGTCTGAGTTGATTGATACAATCATACCCAAAATCAAGGAACCGAACCAGAAGGATCTAAAACTTCCAGAAGAAGAAAAAAAAAAGCAACAAAAAAGGCTCAACAACAAACAAATAAAACAAAACAAAGGAAAAAAAAAAGAAAAAAAAATAAGAAAAAAGAACAACCAACCAAATAAAAAAGGTTTCTATATAAACCACAAGGGTAAAGACAAATAAATATACTGATTTGCCTTACACAGGTCTTATTTACAAGGTAACATTCTGGTTTTGAACCAAAGAAATATGTTGGTCATCTCAAGCCTAGAAGAAATAGATTAAGAGGTATTTTGCACCTTAGTAACCTCCTGAAGGAAAACAAGGACACAGCTTTCCAAGACCTCACAGTGAGAACTACCATGCCAGTAAGGCTGAAATAATTGCTGACAATAACATATTTCCCCAACCAAGACACAGGGAAAAGAGCGACAAAAAACATAGCATACAAGAAAAGGAAGACTAATCAAGTGGAAAACAAGTCAGCCATGTGTCCTTGTGGCAAGAAAGGCTAACATTGTCTGAGGCTGCATTAGCAGGAATGCTGCCAGCAAGTCAAGGGAGGGGACCCTTTCCCTCTGCTCAGCAGTGACCACTCTTGAAGTGCTGTGTCCAGTTTTGTGTTCCCCACTACAGAAGAGATAGGGACCTACTGGAGAGACTCTTGTGAAAATGATAAACCAACTGGAGCATCTTTCAAATGAGAAAAGGCTGAGAGATCCTCTTATTGATGTATAGATATGCCTGTAGAGAGAATGTGTACAGGACAGAGCCACGGTTTCAGTGGTGCCCTGAAAGGACCAGAGGCAATGGACACAAACTGAAACACAAACTGAACATCAAGAACAACTTCCTCATTGTGAGGAGGACTGAGCCCTGGCACAGGTTGCCCAGGGAGGTTGTGGACCCTCCATCCCTGGAGATATTCAAAACTGTCTGGAGACAATCCTGGGCAAGGGGCTCTGGATGACTGTGCTTGAGAAGGAGCACTGGACAAATCCCCAGAGGGACTAATGACCCCATATGTTAAGATTAGAAGGCTTACTTCTCATTCAGATACTGAATTAGGAAGCCAGATACTGACATTAAAAAGAATGAAGCATGAGCAATAGCTCCACTTTCAACTACTATATGTTCTAGGAAATAGTCTTAATTTTAGGACAAAAATACCCAAAATTATTTGGTTTCAATCTTGCCTTCAGAGTATATACAGTACATTTTTACTGTGAGGCTTGGATTTTGCTGTGGGTTTTGTTGATTTTTTTTTTTTTTCAGCAGAGGAAAGAAGTATATAGTTGCATCCTAGAAGAATAACTGCAGAACTGACTAGAATATTCTAAATAAAATACTATTTTTCCTTAAGCATTAAAAAATGTTCCTAATGATATATGTACCTAAGAAGCTATTCCATCTTCAAGAAGCACTTAGAATGTCTTGGTTTGCTCACAAAGCTATCCTTCTGTTTCTAATTCTCTAATTACTCAAATGGCCACAATTGCAATTGAAAGTCTTACATAGAGGTTTAGGTTAATTTTAAAATGAAGTAAAAAAGAAATCCATTATTGAAATAGACTTTGTCAAATGGAATGAAAGTGAAATGGAAATTATTTCTGTAATGTGGAATTTTAAACTTCTCTAATGTAGTCTTCTGCTACCTCCTTTAGCATCCTAATTTTGCCTCCTGAGATTTTGAGGTTCTTATAAACTCCTGTTGTTCTCTTCCACCTGCAGCCAGAGTACTAGTGATAACTTCACAGTATTTGTAAGTGTCCCATTTCTCAAACACCTCAAGGCAGAAATAGCTCCTGGTGGATGTAGGACCTTTGACATTTAGATCCCTTCTTCACTGCCTTTAATTGAAATTATCATATCCTAGCAGTCTGACTGACCAAGTGCGTTTCTTTAGGTGCCCATCACCAAACCTACCTTCATTAGGATTCTAATGGGAGATTTCTGCAAGAAAGTAATGGAAATTTGATCACCATCATCCCAGATCAATTCACTTGGAGAATGTCTATCAGAATCCAGACTGTCAACTCCAAATCTGTAACAGGATAGCAGGAAGTTCTGTGTTTTCTGTACAAGTGGTTAATATTTCAGATTTTACTCAGTTAATTCACAAAGGAAAGGAGGATGTATTTTCCTAACTCTTTCATGGGCCTTGAATATATTATACATGTTATGAAAAAATATTTCTGAAGTCATAATTTTCATAAAGATGTTATGTCTTTATGACATATGTGGCTCTCTGGGTTCTCCACACAATCAATACCCAGAAAAAGAAATTAAACAAGCAAGGAAATGCTAGCAATTTTACTGCTCCTAGAATCACATCTCATACCACCTTGGGAGACAGAACTTTTGTTTGATATCCACATGTTTGACCTGTCAGAATAAAAACACAGCAGTTGTAGCAGATGTGAGTCAAAGAGAAAATATCACCGACAGTGACATCTTTGTCAGGAAGGACAATTTTCCTGCTGAGAGAGTTATGCTAATTACCTGGAAATTCACAGCTGTTGAGTACCAACCTCAAGATGCTTGAAAGAAAAACCAGATAGTTTAAGAAAAAAAAATTATAGTACCTTGTACCAGTAAATCTTACTTCAAAGTAAAAATATAACCAGCTCTGCTCAAAGTCCTTTAAGTTTCAGCCAGACTTTTCCATTGACCTGCAGTATAGCTGATACCTAGAAGAACCATTCTGATAAAAATTAACAAGCTCACCTCACTTGCAAATTATCGCATATTTATCTGATAGCAAAATTTACCACAGAAAATTTAATGCGGCTGAAACCAGCTCTAAAACAAAGTTCTGTACCTATAGTTCAAAAAGATCACTACAGGAATGAGTAATGGTCTGTCACAAGTCTTGCTCTCTTGACTAAAGAGCAGTGGATATTTGCATATTCAAAATAAGGTAATCACCCATTCTCTCCATTTCAGCCCTGGTCTCAAGACAAAACCAAACAGGCAGTTTTGAACTCACAGTCCATCACAAGAATCAATTTTCCATAATTATAGGAAATACCTAGCTTAAGATGTGAATGCAAACACAAGGGCCCATAAATGGGGGTGTATAAGGAGGGAGTGAATATCCAAAACACAATTTCTAAACTCTCAAGCTAAAGCCTATCTGGTACTTGCAACCATTACAGGCTGATTCCATATTTTGATAACATCTACACAAAAGCAGCACATTCTGAAATTCACCAACTCACAAAAAAAGAGATGAGACATAACCACAGATGAGAAAGTTCATCACGGATTGTGCTTCTGCACATAGACTGTCTAGTCAAAAATAACCAAGGACCTGAGGTTCTGTAAAGAGGCAAAATGTTCCCAAAAGTGATTCCCAAAAGTTCCCAAAAACAGATTGTCTAGAAAACAAGAAGAGAGCTAGGAGACACAAAGAAACTGATCAGTGCTGAGGAAAAACCTGGAGATGAAGGATGCATGGAGACAAATGCCAGTGGTGCACAGGAACCTTGGTCTTTAATACCAGGGCCTGCAACTGTGTAAATGTGAGCATCCCCACAGCAGCAACCACAACTTCCTGCCCAAGCTCCCTGGACCTGCAGCAATCTCTTTGCCAGGAATGGAAGGCAAGACCTAGAGAATGCAGCACTGTGTCTGAGTGAGAAAGCTCATGTGAGCTAGAGCCAAGCAGGGCAGAAGCTCTCAGCTCATCTGTTCTTAGACAAACCCACCCCAGTATCTAGATCTGCACTAAATTTACTTTGCCTAACCTATGACATGATATCTTCCAGCCCAGCTCCAAATCCCATTCATTTTTCCTTTTTTTTTTTTTTTTAGTTAAAAGGTCTGTTACTGAAACTCTCACTCTCAGGATAGCTGATACATTTTCACTTTTTTTCCATCCTTTAAAACCTTAGGTTTATCCAGATCAAGTGTATGTAGTGAATGACTAATATAACTGCCTTGCTAGAATAGTGACATCTACACATCAGTTTACAGAATGGCTGGTTTTAGTTCAAAAATCCAATATTCAAATTAATACCAGCACAACATTCTAGAAACCTGGATAAAAAGATCCAGACACCTGCTTACTTTTAGAACAGACTCTCCCACTTTTGTGTAACCTCTTTTTTTCTCACCTATCTTTCCTCCTGTAAGTCAAGCCTCTACAGCAGAGATCAAGATTTACACCACGTATCAGAGAATAATTAACATGTAGTCAGAATAAAAATTATTTATTTGCCACCTAAGGTTATTTTCCATTTTATTTTCAGTAATTTCTCATTTCAGTTGTAGACAAAGCAAACGTAATTGAAGGAAAAAAGGAATCATACTTTGAAGGAAGAAATAGAATCATACTTTAAGAACACCTGTTAGTGCTTCTAAGTAAAATACCTTTCTAAAACTGAGTCTAAAGAGATGGAATAGGCTACCATTTTAGCAAGAAAAATATGTTTTCAGGGAAAAAGGTTCATCTTATGAAAACCTTCTCTCTTTCAATAACTGAAATGAACATGTATGACAAGATGAGAGCTTGGAAACTATTAAGTGGCCAAGATATAATCCCAGGCAGACTTATCTATAACTTTAAGTCACTTTTACCAGTTTGCACAACTAGTCTTTCCTCTGTATTTCAAAAAGCATTATAAAAAAAAAAAAAAAAATTCATATCTGTATTTATTATTTAGTAAAACTTAAAAGAAGCTGTAGTACACAGAGAAACATACTAAAGCAATCATTCCTCACCACACTTGAAAACTGATTTAATCTGCTGCCAAAAAACATCTCATGTTTCACTTATTTCATTCAACACTACTTTGCACTACTTTCTGTGTCTCCATAGATGACTTATCTCATGGAAAATTACAAGGATAAGTAACTAAGTATGAATAAAGCATGATTATTCCATTCATTCTCTTGGTTACAAACTGTAACTGTAAATAAAGGCCTTTGTCCCAAAAGTGCAATGAAGCATATGTGCTAAAGGTTACTCCAGACTAAGGAGTAAAATTTTTTTACTCTTCTAATTGAACATCATTTCACTGAAGACAGAGTCATGTCAGTTTCCAGCAGTTCAAAATATGGTCAATATATTTGCAATTTGAAATTACTCTTAAGATCTGTGCTTATAAGATAGCGAATCTGCAAGGCAGATCATCTTTGCTAGTTCTTGAATAACAAAGGGAAGCCACCCTAAAACAGAGCATCATTTCTCATTGCAATATCAATTTACAAACTTGATATTCTTAATGATATTTTTATCAAAGATAGCCTGCTAAAATTTAGACTTTTGGTCTTGGTCATATTATATTAATACCTATAGTCCTCACTACTATATTATTATTTCCAAGTAATGAGTGGCTGGTTCTTAACAAAGAAATTCACTCCAGCTACTGGAGTGACTGCATTTCTAGGAAAGGAAAGAACTGATACCATGTCATCTACCTTAACTTCTATAAGAAATTGGGCGTGAGCCAGTAATGCGTGCTCACAGCCCAGAAATTCAACTGTGTCCTGGGCTGCATCAAAAATGCATGGCCAAAGTTTGAGGGAGGTGATTCTTCCCCTCTTCTCTGCTCTGATGTGAGTCCACATGGAATACTGCTTGCAGCTTAGAGATCCACTAGAAAGACATGGACCTGGTAGAGTGGGTCCAGAGGAGGGTCCCAGAAATGGTCAGAGGGCTGGAGTGCCTCTCCTGTGACTGCAGATTCAAAGAGTGGGGACTGGAGAAGAGAAGCCATGAGGGAGATGTTATTACAGAGCTTAAATAACTAGAGGGTGTGTAAGAAAGATAAAACAAGACTCTTTATGAGGGTCTGTAGTGACAGAAAAAGGGCACCAATTTTAAACTAAAAGAGGGGAGATACAAGAAGAAATTCTTTATGAAGATGGTGGTCGCCCAGTGAAACTGTGCATGCCCCATTCTTGGAAGTTGTTGAGTTGAATGTGGCTTAGAGCAACCTGGTCTAAGTGGTAAAGTTTCCTTGCTTATTGCAAAGGTGTTGAGCCAGAGGATCTTTTAAGGTCCCTTCCAAACAAACCATCTTATGATTTTATGACTTCTTCCTTTAACTGAATAATCTAAACCCTTTATAGTTTTCAATCATATTTCCTTAATAACTCAAAGGCCTTTGTACAATACTTGATTGTTCTTCGTATTCCCTTCTGCATTGAACATGCCTCTCCAATGCAAGTGTTTTTATATATATGTATTAAAATATATATAAATAAACATTCCTATGTGGTCTGCAAACAAACCTTAATTCATCATCATTGACATTTATATTTATTTTTATTCCCAACACATTTCCCTTCTTATAGGTTACTGCATGGCACCACAGCCCCCTCAGCACCTCCAGGAGAGTCTCACAACAGCTGTTCTGCTGTGCCTGAGAGAGCTGGTGTTCCAGACAGGAAAAAATTCTCCTTTTCTTCATACCAGAATGTAATTTTAAAGAAATATAGATAAATTAAGCACCTGCCACTGCCAGGTGCTTGATTTTCATCCCAGAAATCCATTATTCAATATTTTTAAAAAAAAATAAATAAAGAGGTAGGTGTAGGGAAATTTAAGTGCTACTTGGAAGTATTTTCCACACAAGGAAAAAGTTGGGATCCCTTACTCTAAAAATACAGGTTCCAATTTTTCAAGGGAGTTTAAGTAGAATTGACTGACAACTTCTGGCTTTTAACACATATTTTTGTACAAGGGCTATATAGGGTCAAGTTTCAAAGAGAAGAAAAGTACACAGAATCACTAACAAAACTTTACATTCCCTGTTCCCAGCTGTCCTAAAGCATGCAGATGTGGTCCCCCACAATTGGCTTAATACTTTAATATTTCCTTTTCACAGCAAAATGACAGTGTATTTCTAGAGGAGTAGGAGACCCATACCTAAGTTTCCAAAACTTTACATTTCACTCAAGCACTTATACACAAATGAAAAACACCAGCCCTCTAAAATTGACAGCAGTGGTTATATAAGTGAACTGTTGACTGTGGTAAACAGTAATCATGCAAAAAAAAAAAAAAAAACCAAATTAAAATCAAGCATAAGACTTCCATCAAGCAAATGGAAGAATAGTCTCCCTCCAGTCTGTTGTCAGACATTTACATGGGTAATTCAAATGCCCATAAAAACTTATCCACTTCCATTGTTTGCAAAATAAACAAGCAAACAAACCAAAATAAAAAAATAAATTAAAATAAAAACAAACCTCTTCTAAGTCTTTTATACAACTAACCAAACCCATGGGAACAAGCACAAAAAGTACAAAAAAATTAAGATGCACAAATTCTGCCCAAACTGTTATTATGAAATATTAAGTCAGACTGGATAACTGTCAAATATTTTTTGTTACATTCAGTTCAGGGAATTAAAGTCATCCCACCTTGTTAGGGACAGAAGTTGTTTTCATTTACCATCTGCTGAGTGACTTTTCTGCAGCATGCCAGTGATCCCTACCAAATTCAAAAGCTGATGTGTCTGTAGCACAGCACTCTCTCAGATGCCATTTGACAAAGCATCTTGTAATCCTACTCAGACAGAACAGATGTTTTAGATGTCTCTTTTCCACCAGTAATTCTTCCAAATAAGATAGGGTATATATGAGTGAATTACATGTACAAAGCTGTTACTAAGGATGTCAAACCTTCATTGATTTCACAGGAGTACAAAGCAGAAGACACAAGTTCCTCACTGCTCTCCACACAGGGGCCAAAGAACAATGCCCTGGGAATTGTTACAGCCCTCATTTGCACAGGACACAGCTGCAGGCCTTTCCTGGCCCTTACCCAACTGCAAGTGTCACTATGGCTCAGGTTTATCAAGGCAGCACCAAATTTTCACACTGCCTTGCAAACTTTTTGTCAGTCTCTAAGTCCACTTTAAAAGCCCATATACACAAAAGTCAAAAATGAAACTGTCTAAGAAGATTTAATGGTTTACTAATACTATTTTAAAATGTCTTTTAATAGAGTATTATGGTACATAATCCTATAACAGCCATGGCTTGAGGCTTGCTAAAAGCCTTTGGTAGGCTTGTTGTTTCTGCAGCAAATGGAGACAGATATGTTTGACTGCCTTCAGTCCCTTTCCATTTAAACCATATTTAAAATTGCATCAGCTTTAGGTCAAGAAATGGAATGACATAAACATACAGCTTTTTGTATTTCAATTAAATGGCAGAAGTGCCTCGCTGAAAAAAACAGTTTAAAAGGTTGACTGTTTTTAACTTTGTAGATCTTTAACAACAAAACTGAGTGGGAAAAGAGTATGTCAAACCAGAAATGTGAAATAGACATAATTAAGTATAAGGAAAAAAAGGAAACTGTAACATTATCTAAATTCATAATTGACTTAATTGGAGTGTGCTCAGGTTCTTCCATATTCACATATGATTTTTCTTCCAGGAAATCTTCAGTGTTTATTTATATTGAAGCCAAATCTTCTGGGCAAGGGAGAGCCAGCTCTGCTTCACGGAAGTGCTATGTAATAATTGATACAGGGCTGTGTTAAATACCACTGTTATATGGTCCTCTATTCAGGACTTTAGATGTATTTCTGAGCTGCTTGAAAGTTTGAGACTGAAGGAAATCACTTGGCTGACATTTGTGATACAAATTCTGATACAAATCCCTGTCTTGACAGAGAGGAACAAGTGCAGAAACATAAGGTCCAGATATCAATGTTACTCATCTTCTTCCCCCTAGCTTGAGCTGATCCGCTTGATCAGCTCAAGCTGATCAAGAAAAGATCAAGCTGATCTTTTTTTCCCTTGAAAAGAGCCCAGATAAATGCCAGTAGATCTGAAGTAGGGCCACTGACAGCATGTGCCTGGTCACAAGTACCACAGGAAGCCAAGACAACACAGTTCTGGTGCAGATGCCATAGGAAGAACCAGACCTCTAAATAGGACCTCTGTGCAACTCCAGTGGCTCAAAAGGTCTCAATAGCCTGGATATTGCACCATGGAATGAAAATACTGACCTGGCAAAAAGTAAGTTGAAGGACAATTTTCCATTGCCATAGAGAAATAATGAGTCTATGAGGCCTGAACTTACCTACAGGTTTTTATAACTCAAAATACATTTTTTCAGGTCTTCAGTGTTTTAATAGCTTTGTTTTAATTAGTTTAATTAAATTGTATTTCAAGCAAAGTATTTATCGTAATACAACACAAGATACATTCATCTTTCCTGTGCATGAAAGTTAAGGTTTTACAATACCACAAATAACATAAGGCAAGGAAAAACCAGCCTGGACTGTGATGTGAAAATACGTAGATGACAATGGCTTCTGGGCAGCAAAATATTTGAAATTCAGTTTTTGCTGTGCCTCTGTCCTAAGAATGTGCAAATCTGCTGCTTCTCACCTACTGTGTTCTTATTTGACAGTCTCCCATCTGCTTTACTCCTTAGATTTTTCATGCCTTTGCACCTATTAGTTTAACTGGTCCCTCCTTTGTCACCCAGCACATATCCTGAATGAGTGGTGGCAGGACAAAGCTTAGTATGGACAAAATACAGTTTTTTCCCATCTCACATCAGCATTTTTCTATTCCTTTTGACAAACCGCCTATTGTCACCATTATTTAATTTTGCAGCAAACAAAGCCTCATGCTTTCATTCATATCTCATTCACTAAACTTTTATCAGCATAAAGGATAGCTAAGTTTTCTTTGTCCAATGGCTTTTAGCACTCACTCAAGCTCAAGACATTAAAACTTCATCTCAGTACTCACAACACTGCTTTCTGGAAACTCTAATAAACATCTGTTCAATCTCTCTCTTTATTCAAATCACATCCTTTCTTCAAACCTCTACAGTACTTTCCTCCACACTTCCATATTAGATCAGGTTTGGTCTTAAAGGTTTACCATCCTAAATTAGCCCTTGGACCTTGCCTCCTGTCACAACAACTTAGTCAGAAACGCCCATTTGTCTCCTTCTCCTGCTACTTTTTCACACTCCCTCCATGCTGCCCACTCTGCTAAAAAAAAAAGAAAAACCTTCACACTCCAATATGCCATCCCCCTCCCCCACACACGCACTCTCATTCAAAATCCTCCTGAGATCTGTTTTTGGTGGATCTTAATAAAAGTCACAGTTCTTCAACCCCAATATTGACCTGACAATATCCTGAAGATCTAAAGGGAAAATTTAGATGCAAATAGGCTTTTCTTTCCATTCTGCCAGAGCTTCTCTTTGTACCTTAGCTTCTCATAAAATCTCTGCTCCATCCTCATGTCCTCTGCAAATGATGCAGTTCTCACCTTTTCTGTGCAGTCACTACTTCGCCAATACACAAATCACTTTAGAAGATGTAGTTCTGAAATGCTGCTTATCCTGTCTCAAAACTGATTTGTGATTTAGCTAGATTGTTTTAAAGCTCACTTCCATAATTGGTACTGAAGTCCTCAAAACCAGAGATGATTTCCCACCTCTGTTGAGATTACAGAGATGCAACATGCATTTCAAGCCCATCACATCTAAATTTTTCCCTCCTTTTTTTTGCATTGTATAATGATTAACTTTTTTTTTTTCAAGCCCTAAACAGCTATTACATAGTCAATGGGAAATAAAACAAGAGATAAATCAAGTTACATTCCCAACTGCAGAGGTAGAGTCTTTTTAAAACTTAGACTAATTAATGTTCCAGAACGATTAAGAGAAACAAGCAAGTGTTCCCTCAAAAAAGGGTAGACAGTGGCTTTAGATTAAGTAACTGTTTCATTCTAAGTAATTCTAAATATTTGCTTAACTAAGTAAATGTTTAATTCTACTGAAAAAATACGTCAGTAAACAATCAGTGAAAAGATACAGTCTTGGAGTACAATGTATAGACTATTATGGGTTTTTTCAGTCTTCCAATATGAAAGCTGCTTATGTCTACTAAGACTAAAGTGAAAGATGTCCTTTCTCATTTGCATTGTAAATGCCCACAGCTACTCCCACTGCCAACACCAAGAGCAAACCTGTAGAGCAATTGAGAATAGATTTCCTTGCTGCAGTAAATTCAATGCCTGCTGTCACTGCAGCAGACTTTTCTGAAGTGTTACTCAACTGACAACTTAGAGCCAACTTTGAAATAATCCCATCACATATTACAATTAAAATCCTGTAATTAACTCCATTGTTTTTGCAAATCTATGAATTCTCTATGAATTTCCTAATTAATAGTTGGAAGCCACTTGCCTATTTAATCTCAAGGGGAATAAGTAGTGTGAATTACCTCAGTCCTATCACAAGTTCCCTAGAGGTACAGAGGGCCCCATGAGAGCATGCTCCTTCTCCTTCCTAAAGGACAGCCCATTGAAATGTAATACAAACCAAAGAGTATGTTCCAAAAAGAGGATTTCATTATCTCTTCCATCACATTCTGATTCAGAAAAGTTTTCTATTTCTCTTCCTGACTAAAAATAAATGCTATTGCTTTACTACTCCTGGCTTTTGGCTCAGAAGAGCTGCTGAGACCTTATTTAAAGGAGTTGTTCTCATGTATCATAAAGATTTTGCTACGAAACCAACTGTAATGACATGACTGAACATCAGCAGCATTGCACACCACATTTCCTTACAGAAATAGTTTCTGGATGTTTTCCTTCCCTTGTAAGACTGTAATTTGAACAGCCTCTCTACGCACCTAAAATTTGTTTATACTCAGAAATCATTAGTATCTCAAATCAGCAGCTAAATTGATGCTGTGAGCAGAGGAAATACAAAAGAAAGCATTTCTTTTCTGCATAAGTTTTCTGCAGCCATTGGCCCACTTTTAAAGATGTTTGCATCAAGAACACAGATTCAATTCATCTAACCTTGTTTTCACAGAAAAACTCACAAGTAACAGAGCTGTTCTAAATTGAAACTTATAAAAGATGGGATTTGTCTTAATTTATAGCTATATATTCCATTTCTCTCTGGACAGGACCTGAGTGAATGGCCTGAAGTTGTGTCAGGGGAGGTTTAAGTTGAGTATTAGAAGAAGATTCTTCACCCAGAGGGCGGTTGGGCACAGGAACAGGCTCCCCAGGGAAGTGATCACCACCCTAAGAGAGTTCAAGAAGCATTTGGTCAACATGCTTCTTCTCAGGCACATGGTGAGACCCTTGCAGATGGTTCTCTGCAGGGCCAGGAGCTGGACTCAATGATCCTTGTGCAGCCTCTCCAACACAGCTTATTCTGCAACTTGGACACATCCAAACACATGGGTAAGACATACTACTTCTTATGGAGATATGCAAAACATACTTTCCTGGTTGGTCTCTCATCATCAAAATGAGTGTCTGTCATGCATAAGCTGCCCACCTGTCACAGTTTAACCCCACTGAACAGCAAGCCCACAGAGCTGCTCACTCACTCCCCCACCTGCAGGATCAGGGAGAGAATCCAAAGGGTAAAAGGTAAAATATTCATAGGCTGAGATAAGGAAAGTTTATTAGGGGAAGGAAAACTTGCACACAAGCAAAGCAAAACAAGGAACTAATTCACTACTTCCATGCACAGGCAGGAGTTCAGACATCCCCAAGACTGTAGGGCCCCATCACAGGTAGCTGTGACTTGGGAATACCAACACCATCACTCCAAACATCCCCTCCCATTGCTCCTTCTTCTCCCCATGTCATACACTGAGCACGATCCCCTACAGTCTGAAATATCCTTTGGTCAATTCATATCTCCTGTCCTAGCTGTGTCTGCCCCCAGTCTCCCACACATACCCATTGGTAGCATGTCATTACGAAAAGCAGAAAATATCTTGTCTCTGTGTAAGTCCTGCTCAGCAATAACAAAAATCTCTATATAGCAAACCTTACATTCAGCACATATCCATGTACTAGCTACTGTGAAGAAAATTAACTCTACCCCAGCTGAAACCAGCATACCACCTCATAACCCCTCAGCAGTCATGAGGCTACCAGATGCTTGCAAGAAAGAAATGCCAGTAAAACCATGAGAAGGATTCATTTATCTGTTGACCCTCTTCCTGAAAAGGTCTGAGACACCTCTGAAAATCATGGGAAATGGCCATAATCCTAATGAGATTTTCTAGTAGATAAATTATCAGCAGAGGGAGATGGTACCACTCCACAACTAAATAAATAAATAAGAGAGCAAAACTCAAAGAAATGGACATTCCTTCTCACATTAATTTGCAGCGAACAGGCATTTATTATGCTTGAGTTTTTAAAAAAAAACAAATGCAAGCAGCTGGTTGCTATTTATTTTAAGTACCCAGCATGAAGTTTTCCATGAAGTGACTGTCTCCTAACAAGACATGAAAGCAGCAGGTGTCGAGACCTGATCTTCTTCCTCCTCCCAGCATGCAGTAATGTTAAATGAAAAAACATTGTAATTTTGAGCTTACAACATTACAACAACAAATCTGTTACTGCGCTGAAAGCCAGACAACTTAAACAAGAGAACCTTTACAGCTCTTCAGGCACTTTCACTTCAATGCCTTTTGAGAAAAAACCAAGAAAGGCAGAGCTATAACCATTTTTTAATTGTTTTTCCTTGGAGCTTATGGCTTTAGGCAGCATGGCAGGTTTGGACAGAGAAAGCAGGAAAAATTGATAGAACATGGACCATCAGTGTCTTTTAGGGCATGACTAGGCTTTATGATCTTTTATATGGGCTAAGAGACTACTGCATGGTGCCCAAGCCACACACAGGAGAGGGGCTGAGTGCCACTGGTTCTGCTGGGGGCAGCTAAGAGCACATCCGTGAACTGGGAAGGAACAACTCTCCAGCAAAGGAAATTTGATCCTGAGACAAGTTCATTAATGGAGATTGATCAGCCTTCAAAAGAAGCTGACACTTGAAATATTCCTATTTATTAATAACAGCAATCATCTTTTGGGTTTTCTTCTCTACAGTGCTTTAGGCCATTAGCAGTGGACACAGGAGGAGAGCACTGACATGCCATGGCAGCATTGCTGATGTTACAGATTACATGTTTGTGCAGAGGCATTGTATAACACTGCTCCTGGCTACAGAGACAGCAAAATCTACATCACATGCCTACAGTCACATCCTGTAATCACTGGAACATGAGAAAACACAAAAAACTGAAGAAGTTGTCAGACAGCTACTGCCACAGCTCACATCACACAAACAAATGCTGCCTGATGTCACAGCAGATCTCTTGTAAAAGAAGGATCATCCCTACAGTGTAAACTCAAACAGCTTTGATCTGTTAGAGCAATGTATTGGGATGAAATTCAAAAGGAAAAAAGCTTCTTTTTAGCCTTGTTACATATAGAGTTATAACCAGGACTTCACAAAACTTTATATTGGCCTTTTACCATTTCATTAAGAGCGCCTGGCCTCAGCATCAGCAATTCAGCCTCCCTCCTTTTGCCTCACTTTGAAAAGGTTTGCAGAGCACCAATGATACAGCTTTTCCTACCACGGAGCTTCTGTTGTCAGCCACAATTTCACAGCTATCCCCCTGCTAGCACTTCATGTTGCAGGAGTTTTGTAGAGTGTGTGCAAGACTTGCTTTCTAGCTGTTTTGAAGCCACAGGAGGTTCATCTCTTTTGCAGGAGAAAAATGATAACTGCAGAAGCAGAGACCCGGCAGAACATATCCCAACTTCATGGGTAAGTGTCTCTAGCAAGACAGTATAAGGTGGTAGCAATATAGCACTGATTTCCTCAACTAATGCATTTCTACACCTGGTTTTTATTGTTTTCAATACAAAGACCCATCTGTGTCTTTGTCCATCTCCTGTTCTGTGTCCTGTATCTGGTCTCTTTTTTTCATAGCACTTTTTACTTTCAGCAACATAGCATATTCCAACAAATTTTTAAAAGCCTTGATTTTCACAGCTAGGTCCTTTCTACAGAAATTAGAAAGAGCAATATAATTACTTTTACATTGATTATAGCATAAGTCAGCCTGACCTTCACATCAGATGCTTCCCAGTATCCTTATTAATTACCATTTATTCATGGTCATAGCTATGAAGCTTCAAGTAATTAATATTTTATGTTTTTCTGTTCCACTCCTGTAAGTCAGCCTTCCTTTTTGCTTTTCAAATCTGTGGCATCTCTACTGGAAAATTTCAGGTTCAGAAGAAACTATTTTTCTTTCTTTCCTCTGCAGTAATCCTTCTCCATCCCTCACATTATCTTTATGCTCTACCTAAAAGGTGCATATTTGGTAGGTTTTCAGACACAAAATGCACTTTTTTTAGGAACACAAAAGAACTTATTAGGTATAGAAACCTCATATTAAATCTTGGTTTTTGTTTCTTGCCAATATAATTACAAGGTCTCAAGCACACAGGGACAAGAATCCAGGCATGTGCTAACACACAGCAAGGTCCAAGTACTACTAATCCAAGAGGTTCATATTTTATCCAGTGCTGATACTAGCAGCAGACATGTTCAAAAGGTTCTACCTAGAACATGTTCATTTATTTATTTGTATTTTAAATATGATATAATTTAATGAAGTAGTTTGTTATGGCACAAACTATGTCTCAGTTCTCAGCAACATTTTGGTTACAGTTTACAGAGCAACTGTGAAAAAAGTTTCAATTAGGAGAACAGCCAGAGGACTCTGTCATAAAAGTCAAGTAAAAAATTTGTTATAAAATAAGACGTACTGTTCTTTATATTCATTATGAAACAATGACTACATTTCAGCAATTACTAAATCAAACAAATATGAAAGACAAAGCATCTACTTGTAAGCAAAATAATTCTCAAAGCAGGTTTAAGAAAATTAAGAGGGATAGTGTACATTGCTGAGCATGACTCCCCCAGGCTCTTCAATCTGTAACAAATATAGGAGCAACATGATTGATTCATAACATGAATCAAGAACTCAAGTAAAGAAAAAGGAACAGAAAGAAGATTACAGTAGCTGAAGTCATAGAAGTCCTGAGGGCTCTAAGATGTGATAAAATCTGGCTCTGCTCTGTGAAATAAGATTATTCAAAGTGCAAACTCAACGAGTGAAACACAGTACATGTTCATTACACTTATGGCTTCATAAGAGTCCAAACAGCCTAGATTTCCTTATTTACATCACTCACAGAGCCTGAGAAGCAACAGAACCTTGTACTTTCAAAGAAAACTAAAAGGATATCGTTTTTTGTTTTGAACATTACAGTCAAATTTCAAAGTGTTTAGAGGTGGTAAAATCCCTATTTTGAGCTCTACTTCGAATACAACATCTCAGTTCTATAGCATATAGCAGACAACAGGCTTTCACCAGCAATGAGGTTTAAGTACATTCAAAAAATTAAGTATGCCGAGGTTTTTATCAAAAGGGAAAAAAATTCTTCTACACAATGAGGCTTACAGGCTATTCTGTCTTCTGTAAGCATTAACATTTATTTATTAATTTTTATCCAGGTTAAATTAGTGGTTACCAGGCATTTTAGATTTTTTTCCCTACCTATGGGTAAGTGTAGCAGTAGAACCAGCACATGCCTTTAGTCGCAAATGAGTTTGCTCATGCACAAGTAGGGCCATTCCAAAAGCTAAGATGCTGTCTATCCTAGGTCCATCTTGTGCTATGTGGATTTTCAGGGGGTTTTTGTAGGCTGCCTTATGTAGGTTTATTTATTCATTTTTGAAATGAAATTAGATAGCAGTCACCTAATGGGAACATACAGAGAAGATGGACCCAGACTCCTCTGCAAAGTGCACAGAAGCAAGAAAGTTACAGAAAGGGACATTCTGTTTAGGTACAGAAATTTCACCATGGTCAAGTATTGGGATAGGTTGCCCAGAGAGATGGTGGAAACTATTCCTGGAAGCAATCAAAATTCACATGGACAAACCCCAGATTGTCCAGGTAAATTTTGAGCATCTCCAACCTCCTGTTGCTTAAACAAGGTTCAAAGCAACTCCCACAGCTCCTTCTCAAACTAAATTATTCTATGATTCTGCAACAGACAGGTAAGTTGAAAGACCATTTTGGTCCATAAAGAAATCAAACAGCTGCAATCTAAGCAGAGACCAGGCCACAGCATCTCAAATTCTAATTTTTGAGTTAGACTTTCCTGAAAATGTACAGCACCTTTTTCATAATCCTTCAAAGAACAGCACATGTGAGACATTATCACATTCTGAAATCAGACCACAGGGCTTGCTTTCTTTACAAGTCAGCTTTCATTTAGTCTTTCATTATATTCTTGTTGATGTTGAAATAAGTAACCTATGGCTTTTAAACAGCAAGTTAAAAAGGCCTTGCAGGTGGTGATTATTTTTACTCGTGCTTGCTTTCCACAAGATAGATGCTGACAATTCCTCAGTACTTTGCAGCAATGTTTCCCTCTAAAAATATAAGACCCAAACTACACAACACCTACACAGTCATTTCCTGATACCTAATGGTGAAGCTGTTATGCAAATGGAGAGGTGGTTTATACAACAAATAATTTTGGCTGCAAAAAAATAAGTTACATTAAAATTTTCTCAGTAGTTGGACAAGGCTGCATAAGTGGGATCCCCCAGGAGAAGTGGTATTAGAAACAGGTCCTCAAGCACACAGCTGGGAGCAGTGGTAAGCACCTTTGCTCCAGCTATTCAACAGCTGGTACTCCATGCATCCCAACCAGCCACTACACATCAGATAACAGCTGAGGGAAATACAGATGCTGAAAATGTCATGGGCTCAGTCTTCATACAGCACTTCCTGCAATCATATAATACTTCAGTTCTCTGGAGTTGAACAAGGAACAAAAACTTCCCAGCACAAAACTTTATGCAGTGTAACAAAAACTGAGTCACAACTGGCAAGACAGAAGTTAAAGCATTGCCAGTAGACTCAAAGATATCTAATGATTTTAATGAGATGCTGTTGTTTTAGTTCAGAGTACTAATCACTCCTCACACTGAAGAGAATAGCCCATGTATGCCCAGAAAAGCAGCATGAGCCAATCATAACAAACCAAAATAGCAAAGTTAAATTTGGAATTTCACAGTGATTCATTGACCTGCCTGTTTCAAAAGAGCCTTTGAACAGATGTCATTGCTAAGTCATGTTAAAAGAAGCAAATATTTTAGGAATGCTCACTTTGCTCCCTTATACAATTGAAACAAGCCATCTGTGCTATAGTGGTCCTTAACCAATATTCTATCCACTCAGAAGGTACCAAAAATCATCCCTGATTAGTTCTCTGAGCAGATCCTTCTATAAGATACACCTCTAAGGTGTTCTCCAGAGTTAGACATAAGTGGAAAAAAACACCAAAAAAGCCCACACTTGTTTAAGATAGGAGTTCTGATTCTTGTTTTGTGTTCCCTTTCCTGTTCACAGAATGGCTTGGGTTGGAAGGGATCACAATGAGTCATCTGATCCAATTTGCCTACTAAAACAGGGTTATCCCAGAGCACATGGCACGGGATTGTGTCCAGATGGTTCTTGAATATCTCCAGTGAAGGAGACTCCACAGCCCCTCTGGCCAATCTGTTCCAGTGCTTGTCACCCCCACAGTAAAGTTCCTCCTCATATTCAGGTGGAACTTGCAGTGCATCAGTTTCTGCCCTTTGCCTCTTGTCCTATTGCTTGGCACCACAAGACTCTGCCTCCATCCTCCTGCCACCCTCTCTTCAGATACTCACAGACAGTGATGGGGTTCCCTCTCAGTTGTTTCTTCTTGAGGCTGAACAGGCCCAACTTTCTCAGCCTTTTCTCACAAGAGAGATGCTTCAGTCCCTTAATCATCTTTGGCACCTCCTCTTGGATAATACAAAATTTAAACTAGAAGAATTACGTGAATATTTGGAATCACAATGTTCCCTAAAGACTAGAAATATCCTTCTGACATTAGGTAGAGAACTGCATGTTCAAAAGAACCATAATTCTTAAGAATTTCTGCTTTCAAAGGACAAATTTCAGTCCTCTTCTAGATACATAGATTTGATGACTTGATTACAAAGCCCAAAAATAGCCTCTGTTTAATGGCAGTGATGGAAAGGCACAATCTTATCTCTGACTGTTTCCAGATCTGCATGACTGTCTCAATTAGCACTGGAGCATTCAAACTTGGCACCCTGGGGTTTTTCTGTGTCTTTCTCAGCAACAAATGTATTGTTTTTTCCACAAGACTGTGTTTGTATATTTTGCTAGAGCAGGGACACAATTATGGGTTCATCAGGGGTTGCACAGCGTAAAGCAGTTTAATCGGTATTTTCTAATCTCTGGAAACAAAAAGAAGAGAACATTTTATCATTAACTCCACCCATGCTGAGACAGAAAACTCAACTGGCAAACACAAAATTATGACTGCTGTTAGCAACAGGTAACTCCAAGAAGTCACCTGGATTTCTTCCAGTTAATCTCATACTCAAGAATACTTAATAAGTTTTGTTATTGTGTGCGGATTTTTTTCTTTTCAACAAAATATTTCAGTATTTCCCACTATTGGATGATGAATCCTAAAAGTTAACACATTTACAAAAGGTTACAGAAACATTTTCTCAACATTCTGTGAGGAATATTTTGGAAGCAAAATGAATTTAAGGGAGTAGAAGAAAAACAAATGCTATTATTGAATTTCTCCACGCAGTTTTACTTCCAAGTACCTTCTAATTTTTTTCTCTGAACCGCAAGCGCCACTTCCTCAAGCTGCCATAGGAATGGAGTGTGAGAGTAGCCAGTCTCCCCACTTCCTTTTGCTGTGCCATATTGCTAAGGCAGCCAGTTGGCTCAGAGATAAAGCCAGACTGAAGGTCAATGTGCAGAAAATACCAATATAAGCACAAGGTAACAACACTGACCTCAAGCTAAGAGTGCAAGGCAAATGCAACATTTTAATCCCTTCACCTCACGTCTCTGCTTTCGGATTCTCATTCTGAGCACGATGTTCCTGCTCTCCTGCAGAGCTGGATGGCCAGAGACACACCCCATCAACAGACCACACTTCTTTTCCCTCTGGGAGGTCTGGCAATTGCATGTCATTTGAGACATGTTTTTTACTCCACACAACTAAAGTCTTGTGATTCTGCGCTTCCAGAAGAGGATTATTTTGGCCACATGTGAAAGTTATCACAAAAATGGTGGTAATCAGCAAGAGTTACACAAATTTACATTTCTTCTCTTTTTTTTAAATAACTTATTGCAAATCAGCTCAAAGCCAAGAAATGAAAAAATAAATGAATCCATTTTCTATTACTTGCTAACTTCTGGAACACTATCAGAAAATCTTTAGATGGATTAAATGTTCAAACATAAAATGAATTTACTGAGTCAGGCATCCACTTCAGGAAGCTTCAGTAGTACATTAACTCATTTCTCACTTTGAGGTGAATGTGTTTTTCCTGTGAACTAATTATTATTTAAGTATAATCCTGATGATACAGAATCTAATCTTATGGGGGTTATTTTGAGCATCTCCAAATGTGATTACATAGTAATTGTTAGACTATAAAAAGGAAATATTACTTTAAGTATCCATTCAGGCTCAAGTTTTGGAACTGTTCCCTCAATTCCTTATTTCCACAAGACAAAGTTCTAAACCATCCTGCATCTAATAAGTCTCTGTCTATTTACTTTTTTCTTTAATTATAATCTATGCAAGCAAGCCTAAAATCACATCCTAAGGGGTAGAAAAAGCACATCTCTTCACTGAGGAAAATGTTGCAAACACACAGATCTGTTTTTTACAGATATTTAAATGAAAGACTGTGGCTCTAAATCAATGTAACAGTTTCATTAGGTCACAATTTTCTATCAAGCCAGTACATGAAGCAATGAATTATTTCTATCCCCATTGCTGAGGACTGTGCTTCAATACATACCTAACAAATTAAAGAGATCTGAAAACGTTCAACTTAAAACCAAAAGAAAATTATTTGGGTGCAGCTATCTATGTAGAACTCTGCAGCAAAGTGCTCAGGGTACAGTGGCCTTACCCCAAACACATTCCTGTGTGCCTACCCAAAGGGTTTGCTTGCATTTTGAGAAGCAGTAGTCTGCTGACTAACAATTATTAAGATGTTAAAACATGTTGATTTGGATTGCAAAGACAAGAGAAATCTTTACAGCTCCCCACAGCATGTTGCATTCCTCCAGCTTCCTGCTGGACAAAACCTGTGCAGTAGCCACAGGCTCACGTGGGTTCAACCACAGCTGCAGGCTTCAGACAGGAACATTCAGGATGTTAAAAGTGTGTTTGAGCATCAAAGTCCAAGACTCTCAGAGCAAAGACAAGCCTTGAGTGTACACACCAAAAAGGTTTTACTAGCAAAACAAAGCCTAACTTTGCTTTTTGGTAACTGAAAATATCAAATAAATCCAAACATCTGTGCTCACATGATGCATGAAAGACTACAGTGGAATCAACTTCATTACTAATAACAGAAATTGTTTTTAGAGATCACATTTTTCTACACGACACTTTAGCTGAAAGCTCTTTTCCTTGAACCTGATATTCATTTTGAGACTTCCATTAAATAAAAGTCAAATTAAGTTTGAAAATAACATTGAATTGTTTATAATTTTAAGACCATGTCATTGCTGTGACATGTGAATTTATAGTTATGAAGAAGCGTAATTCAAGGATTAGATGTCTCTCTCATCCTAACACTAGATTATTCAAAATTCATTTTCAGTCTTAAATTGCAATAAGAACTTTTACACAAATATAGGACACCTATGTTAATATGATCCAGCTCAAGTAAAGCCAGCAGAGCTTTGTTTATAGAAATGCATTTGCTTTTAAAAATTAAATCTTACTAAAAATTTTCTTTGTACCCATCAGAAAGGTCTATTTTAATTCTCATATTGCTACCAACACCATTTCCAGAACACTGCTAACAATAACATATCACCTTGAAAGTAATGATACTCTTCTTATAATTTCACTATGATTTTTTTTTTATCAAAAATAAGTTCAAATATTTTAAATGGCTATATCTGGGGATGGTAGACATAAATTACCTTCAGCAGCCTGATTTGCTCATAAAACTGATCCTTTTACTGTAGTTAGTACAAGTAAAGATTTACTCATTTACTATTGCATCTCATAATATCAAACATACCACTTGTGTAAAATAAAGCCATTAAAGAGTTACTCATCAATAAAAAGAACATCCCTGGCCCATGCACTCATACTGCCTTTATCAGAAAGAACACACCTCTGCTCAAACACCAGCCTCTCACCCCCAACCTCCACCCCCCCAAAAAGGCCTTATTCACAGCAGGAAAAAAAAATTCTCTTATTTAAAAGTGACAGCAAAGCAGCTTTTAAAGTTGGTGATCTCCTGGGCTAAGCTGAACTTCTACTTAAATATTCTTTTGTTGGTTCATATTTTCATTGAAAGAACCAGGGAAATTTTTAGAAAAATATGTAGCTGCATGGTTGATAAGGGAAAAAAATATTTTACATGTTATTTAGAAGAAAGAAGAGTTTAGGGCATATCTGCAGAACAAGGAACCAAAATTAGCACAGCACTCCCCTGAATAATACCTTCTGCTTCTCAACAGAACTATTTATCCCAAAGATTATGTGCTGTGATGCATCTCTAACAGTTTGATCATCTAAGCATCCTCATTCAAAGCTCTATAGGGACAGTGTCTCATGTTATGCAGATGTAGCCTAAATGTCAGCATCTGGAAAAGAGAGAACACATTACAGGTATTTGTAGAAAGAACAGCAGCTTCATCCCCTGTGTTTCTTCTGATAAACCAACACAAGGGTTAGACTGGAAAATACTTTCTTAAGAAAGCTGCAAGGAATAACCATAGCTATAGTCTCTATTCTCACCCAAACTCACAGTATTTATCATAGGGTTTTTTGTAATTATGCATGATGTAGCAAACATGAAGTTGTAGGTTTAACAACTAATGATTTTTTCTAGTCATAAAATAGAAACACTTTAAGGCCTTTGGAGATGAACCATTCAAAAGCAGAACAGTGGCCACACTCTAGGAGCTTTAAGATACCATATATAGCATTTCATTTGTGGTAAAAGGACAAGGAATACATTAAAAAAATACTTGGTATTCTAAAAGTATAATCAAATCTGTAATAATTATGATACTGTCCACAAACAGCATATTTATCATCATGACTGAAAGTTCTTTACAAGCTCCTTTGATCAAGCTTCTTTCTGTGACATGTTCCCTAACAACCTTCTGCAAATTGACTCAAAACCATTAAATTGAGATCAATAATACAAGACCCAAAAATTAAGAAATTTAGCAACATTTGCATGATATGAGCTTCATGTGGCAGGAGAAGCTCACCATTTTCTTACTCTACCTTCAAAGAATAGCAAATTTGATGTATACTCTCTAAAAATCATAATATTTGCTAAATAGAAAATATTTTCTATTTGGGGCAAGAAGCTATTTTGTGACTACATTCACTTGGTGTTAGCTTCTGAAACAAGTATTTGGAATACTCTTTCAATTCTAGTATACATCTTTACAAGTCTGGCTAAGAAAAATAAACCAAAAAGCTTTTTTATTGCCCAGAGAAGCTGAGGATTTTCAATCCTTAGAAGTGTTCAAGGCCAAGCTGGATGAGGCCCTGGCCAACCCTGCCTCATGGAAGGCGTCCTTGCCCAGAGCAAGGGTGTTAGGAATAGAATCCTTCAACCCTGCCAGCCCAAATCATTCCATGATTCCATTGACATATTTTGTGAGCAAACAGTTCACTGGATGCTGCTCTCGTAAAACACTTGAATCAGTCATCAGCTCCTGAAGGTTCAGTCTGAACATTAGACACAGTCTCTGGACATTTATGTAGCACTGGCACAGACTCATTAAGATTGTCATGGAATTTCCAGTCCTGAAGGATCTCATGATTTGACTAGACCATGCAACAGCTGAGCTGACCTAACATTGACCACAGTCCTACCCTGAGCATGAGCTCAGACTAGATGACCAACCCAGGTCCTTTTTAACAAGTCTTCCACAGTACCACAAATGCACAATAATTTGATGTAGAAACTTTATGATGGACCTTATCCATGTTAAGATACACTCTTGTCTTTAGTTTCTGATGGGGTATACATTTTTAGTACAAGATTCCACTCCCCCACATCAGTTTCCAAGCCTCTCAGTAGCACACAAGCCATTATCTTTTAATATTCCAGTCAACTGTTTTCTAGTAATAATCATCAAGCTCCAAGACACTGTTCACTATGTTATTTATAGTGTGAGTCTCAGTAGCCTCAAGTGCACAGGACTCTGAAGGGAAAGCACAGAGATCTCTTAAGGGAAAATTAGTCAAGTGTGCAATATTGCCTGGAAAAGCCTGTCTGGCACTTTTGTATGGGCAGCTAACTTTCAAATACCACTTTGACTGGCAAAATACTTGAAAGAGGCTTTCCAACAAACCATCTTCAAAAATTCTTTATGCTCTTTGAAAGAAAGATCATGAATCCCTTTCAAACCTCAGCTTTGATCACCCTAGTCTCCACAATCAATGCATTCTATAGCAAATATTTTAAACCCAGAAACTGATAACTAAATGTACATGTACTCAGCTCCTCCATGTGAAGAAATCCTGAATTCCAATAATTGCAAAAACATACCAGCACCTCTCAAATAATGTAATGTTTTTTAATCTCTAAGTTAGCCTTTACTTGGCCTACATTTAAGACTTGCTTCTACTAAAACCAGGATTCATTCAATCTTTTTGTTGTTACCATCATTCATAAGGGCAGTCATAAATAAAACAGAAGTCAAAATTTCTGTGTTAATTACTTAAAAGAAATCCACTCATCCCTTTTTTTCAGAAATCAGCTTTTACAGTTACAGAGGAACATGGAGAATGTCAGTGCTCTAGAAGAAATAGGCAGGAAAACAATACAGTTGTTCTACAAGTGTTCTTAAGGCTGTATTACCCTTGCTGCCAGTGGCAAACAAAATTTTCAGGAATCCCTTTCTAATAGTGTGAAGAATGACATGAATGTAAAAGACCTGGGGAATGAGTATCACTTGTGTACCTACTTCCTCTTCAAAGTGAGCCTGCTGATGTGAAGCTAAATTTTACAGGTCTGTAACAAGCTCAGAGAGACCAGAGTGATACTCTTAGTTGAACTTTTTCCTTTAGGCCTTCCAGTTTTCATCAGTTTAAGATACTTAAGTGTCTTAAAACTAGATAAATCTGGAATCTTCCAGTTGCAGCCTGCAATTCTGGAAAAATTAATTAGCATATCAGTATTCAAATAATGCATATTTACACAAGGCTAGAATGAGTTCCAGCATTCAAAATTAATTACACTTCAACTGTTACACTTTCTCTCTTTGACCAAGCCTCTTTTTTGCTAAGAATTACAAGACTATCAGAGAAACCAGCCCTGGAACACTTAGAACTTGATAGATTCAATAAAAACAACCCTGTCTCCAAATAAAAATCCACTAACATCATGAAAGGCAAAGGCTACAGACTAGGACTTAAATAGCTACTTATCAAGTATATATAAGTTCTTTTCATTATTGCACATTGAAAAGATTTTGAAGCTTAGCCTATCAGTCCAGATACTCACACAGAAAACCCATTTGTGCTATTTATGCTTACATTTGAACTGGCCCTGCATGGGTTTTGGTGAACACGAAGGATTTCCCTCAACTTCAGGCAATTTGATATTTGGCAATCTAAATAGGGTAGATAAATACAGCACCATTACTCACCACCTGATTTTAAATTATTGAGGAAGTAACAAATGTCATCAGGAACCCTAGAGTGCTTTCATGCAACCAAATGTCACCTCTTCCCATGCAGTTAAAACTCTCTCTCTCTCATTAGACAATCTGCTTTTCAGAAATATCTCCTTGCTTTGCAATACCATCACTGCTAGCACCTCACTCTGTATTTGCTTTCACTAAGCCTACTCTTTGATGGCAGTCACAAATTAAGAAAGGAATTTAAAAAAGGAAAAGGGTCACTCATCCAACCTATATTTATCAGGGTCTTTTTCCCCAATGAACATTAAGGAAAAAACTTTAAAGAGGGCAAGGAATATGCTCTCTTCAAAAAAGAGATGTGCTCCCTACAAATCAAACTGGCTTTGGTTTAACTGAACTTGTAATTGTGGATTAAGTTATTTCTCAGTTAAATCTGTTTTTTAATATAAACTGCTCCATATTTCTTTTAATACAGCTTTCCAAGTCAAAATTAATCGAATTAGGGCACCCATGGCAGGTGTTTCAGAACTACATGGTATCTCACAAAGGGAAAGCACTAAACTTCATCCTAGAGCCATAAATAAAGCATCTTCTCTGATAAAACTTTGTGACCTAGTTCCTTCCCTAGCTAGGAAAGGATTTGTCAAAGGACATGCACTTCACTTTCTCATTATCAAGATAGTAATAAATTGTCAGTTAAGTCTCTAAATTAACAGATTTTATTAAGTTTTTATATTTGCAGTAACCCCTTTGAAATACTTACCTGTGCAGAAAAATCTAGTCCTCAAAGACTGACCCTGACTTCCTTGAAAAACAGTACTAAGGAATACTAATCTCTAAAAGCAATAATTACACTGTTAGAAAAGGCCCAAGGAAATATCAGAAATAAGCACAAAATAGAGATTTTAGATTGTAAAAATGCTAATACACATATATATACATTAAATATACATTTTACATCAGTATGCCACATATATATTAGACATCTAGAAAGGCTGTGATATAAAAATGCCACATCTCAATAAATAGTATATTATGGTTACAATACACAATGAAATTGTGTTCCAATGTGATCCTCTGTGATGCCCACCCAGACAAAACCAACTGAAAGACCCACAAGAGTTTTTGGTAGGGCTTTATTTGAGATTCAGCATGCAGTCTAGTTTTTAATCCTGTCACACTTTCAAGGCTCAGATACCAACTAGATTTTCAGATAAACATTCCCTGATTAGTGAAAACTGGTCCTTCACATATGGCTCAGAAGTCTGCTGTATGTCTTCTGATATCAGCATCACAACAACCATCTCTGTCACCTCACAGCAGGTCTACTGCAATGACAGGTGGCAAATATTTTAAAATACTCCATTGATGCCTTCATTCACATCTCTATTAAGCTGATGGTACATCTTTAGCATTTCCATATAATGCTTTTACCTTCAGGATAGGACAGTTGTAAGGGCTTTAAACCACTTTTATGGTTTTATTCTGGAGCTCCTATATACTAGGATTTTTTCCCACTTGGTTTCAACATTTTCATCCTATTTGAATATAGCCAGTCAGGAAATGACACTATCAAAGCATAAAGATCCCTTCAAAATTCATTCAGTACAGATGAAAAAGCTTATGAAAATACAAAAAAAAAATTAGTTCAGGAGCAACAGATCCATAGAATAAACCTTGGGCCGACCCTCCCCCAGTTCTGCATGGTCAAAAGGATTTCCTGTCTTTACTCTCCATTTTACAGCAAAAATCCCAACCCCTCCGGAGGAGCTCTGATTTTACTGACACCACAGGAAAGGGAGACAGGTAGAAGGGAGAGACAGCAGGAACTGCAGTTCCCATTCCCTGAGCACAACTCACCTGAGCACCTGCACACCAAGCAGGAGAGGCAGCAGCTGCTGTTTCACAGGTGGCCTCTCACCTATTTCACTTTTTTGCTGTAATGCCTGGTGAAATAACCTCCAGGGATTTTTACACCTTTAGAAAAGGGCAACTCTCAAGATCAAAAATATTAAGGACACCCTCTAAGACATCTCTGCTACAGCACATGCTTTCCACCTCCATCTCCAGCTCCAGACATTCCAGGGAGAAAACTACTCACAGAATATAAAAGGCACTTTGGGTAAAAAAAAAATCTTTCATGGGTTTTTATTTTCTGATGTTCTTGTCTTTTTTGGTTTTTTTCTAAACAAAAATTAGGAAAGTGAAAGCACAGATACAAGATAGCAAGTCAGGAGAAAGGGCAGCCTGTGTCACATCACCACCACCCTTCCTTATTCATACATTTACAATGATTTTTAAATGTATATCTGAAAGACAACTGCACCAAGCAAGTTTCCTCCTCTTTAAATCATGTCTTACAGTAACACTCCTCCACTATACTAAAAGTTGAACCTAAAAGCATTTCACACTCTGAATCAAGCAGAGCAGTGATGCATTTTCTACATTAAAAAAAAAAAAAAAAACTAATGGAAAGAGGCAAGCCTGCTGCTTTTAGATAATTCTATTTTTATTTCTTCTAAAAATCCTTTCATCCATTTGACCCTTACTTGACTTCCACACAGCTAAGGTTTCTCCTTTCTTCTGCCTCTATGTCAAGTAGTATTTGCAAGTACTTTTGAAGATATCCCAGCCACAATACCATTAGGCTATAAACATTTAACAGGTGCTCATACATTTCTGAAAAGCAGGGTGCTGTTCTTGTTACCCGATTCTAATGGGAAATTTCTATCACATCACAACTTGTAATTAATCACAAGAAGGCATGAAACCTGCATTCAAATGGGAACTTTGCTATTTACATTTTCTGCAAACTCAGTTTGCTTGCAGACACACATTACACTTAAGTAAAATAAAAACCCATTTTGAGATCCCAAATAGAGCATAAAATGACCAATATTTGATCATTTCCCAGACCAGGTGTCATGGTTTAACCTCAGATGACAACCAAGCCCCACACAGCAGGATGGAGGAGAAAACTGGAAAGGTAAAATTGAGGGAAAAAAAACTGGATTTAGATAAAGACAATTTAAGAGGTAATGTAAAAGCAAATCAACTCAAGTGATTTGTTCACCCCTTCCTGAGGGCAGGCAGATGTTCAGCCATCTCCAAGAAAGCAGGGCTCCCTCACACATAGCAGTGACTTGGAAAAACACACACTAGCACTCCAAACATCCCCTTGCCCTTCTCCTTCCCCCTTTCAGGCATGGAACATCCCTTCAGTGAGCTGGGCTCAGCAGTGTTCCATCCCAACATCTCCTGCACCCCCGGCCTCTTTGCCCGTGGGGGGGTGAGAAGCAGAAAGGCTTTGCATTGCTCAGCTGTGACAAAAACACCCCTCATCCCTGTGCTATCAACACTGCTGCCAGCACAAACCCAAATCACAGCCCCATACCTGTCACTGAGAAGAAAATTAACTCTACCCCAGTCAAAACCAGCACATTATGCTTTCCTTACTGGATCCTTCTTCCACTATCATTTGCTCCAGGGCTGTCACAGCACACTTCTGTTGACCAGCTGAATATTCCAATAATTTTAAAAATAAATAAATAAATAAATAAATAAAGCCTCCATGCCTGATGTTATTGAATTAACTGGCTTTTTATTTTTTTACTGCTTAATTTACTTGACACAAATGCCATTGGGCAATCTGGGGGAATTTTTGAGAACTCTGTTGCTTTTCTTTACAGACACACATTTGGTATGGTCTTCTAGCTCTCATAAAGACCACAACCTCCCAAGAATATAGTATAGGTATAGTATATCCAGCAAGAAGGAAGCTTCTTCAAAAAACTGTCATTTACAAATAATAGCAGCTGCAGTTATACTAAGGATATAATGCTACAAGAGCTGATCATATCTAAAATTAGGTCATGAGCTCATCACAACCAAGTCCTAAATAAGTTCTTGGGAAAATATTGCACATAGTCACGGGTACAGCCCAGGCAAAGAGAAGCAATTGCTCATTCAAAAGCAGCTAGTCATTGCTACTTAATTTTATTAGTCTTCAACATGATTCAGGACAGAGCCATGTTAGGAATCATGCAGAGACAACTAAATAAATTCACCAGAGCAGGCAATCTACAGCAAAGGGAACTGCCAGCTGCTAAGAGGGACTTGGCAGTAGTTGTGGGGAAGACATCATTCAGTTATGACTAGAAAAATGCCACAATTGTCATAATACTTTGTTTAGATTTACTCACATGCTGTGTAAATCACTTTACATGAACACATGTAAACACTAGCACCTGTGAAGACAGGCTGCAGACTTACCAAATCAAGGCAACTGTGGCAAATACCCACTTCAACTTCTAATTTAAAGATTACCAAGTGCAAATAAATGAAGGACCAGGCTCATGATCTCTAGTAATGCCTTCCTTATTCAGCAATACCACAGTTGTTCCTTTGTCATCTTAAACCTTCAATGAGCTCTCCTTTGAATTCAATTTTCAAAATGCTCAAATCCATAGATATCATCTGTGAAGAACAGCTTTTAGGTTAAAGTTAACAAGTCCTGTAAGAAAATAATTAATTCCTTGGTATAGCTTGAGAGAAAATAAGCATGAATATGTATAGCATAAATATAGCTCTTCACAGGTCTATAAGAAGAATTTATGTGACCAAAAAAAAAAAAAAAAATAGATCCAGCAATCTAAAATCTCTTTAAATGCCTTTCTGGGGTTTGATTCAGTATGCAGTAGTTAGTCCAGAAACGGCTTCATTCCCTATTTTAAAATGTTAATTCCTCTATCCTTTCAAAAACAGCAGAAAATATCAGGAAGAGGTTTAGTCACTTGGAAGCCATTTCAAATGCAGAACACAAGCACTACCTCATACAACCTAAAGATTAAACTTACACGATATTCAAAAGTTACTATAACAAAAAAGTGAAAATACAAGAGACATTTCTTTTTTTTCCCCACACCTCTTGTTTAATGTCTAAAAAATTTGGGTTTTTTATGGCAAGACAAAAGACTAATATGGAACTTAAACTTTAGTTGTACATTGACAGGGACAAGAACTAGCCTGCCAATTGGTTCTGCTCATGATTATAGGCATACTAAAAATTTAGTTGCAATATTAATTAATTCTCAGATTACTTTCTTTTGCAACTATTTGCTCTTAGGATACACATATTTTCACCCAGATATTGTGTTTTGCTGACTTTTAAAAAATAAAACTCTTACTGTGCTGGACTGTAGTGATGCAGTAGCTCTCAGTTGAAAAAAATACAATTCAAAAATATGCATTTCACTGTAAATAAGAGTATAAGTACTTCTCACCAGTTTATTTATAATGTACTAGAAGTGATAAGTGATTGCTTTTCATGAAGAGGAACTGAAATGCTAATTAGCACTTTTTAAATAAGTGTTTCAGTTTATACAAGTGTTTACTTGCAACAAAAAAGGATTAATATAACTCTCCTTTTCTACAGCTGCATTTAAATTTTCCACTATATTGTCTTTATACAGAACTTGTTTCTTCTTGGAAAGCCAGTATAGTGGTGTATGCAATAATCCTTCTAGATTCCTAACTCGAACAAAAATAAGTCAGTGAAATCATGAATTATGCAATGTAGTTTAAAACAATTTATTCCTACTGATCTCCAGAGCTAAATTCCCATCTTATGTGCTTTCTTGTCCAGTAAATTGGATTGATTTTCATATCATCAGTTAAAAAAGCACATGATCACTTTGGTCTCAAGCATATTCTTTTTCACAGAATCTGCATTTGTTTTCACAGCTATGACATTTTTCATATGACTACAACTATAGCTCTCCTCCTTCCACCTTGTTCATGGACAGTTTTATCCACAAACAATTCCACGTAAGTGACCTCTTGATTGATGTTCTGTTAAATATAGAGTGTCCCTGTCCAAATGTGCTACTTTCCAAAGTATGTAGAGCACTAGTTTCTCATTTCTTTTTATTTCCTTCCTCCTCCTCCTCAGCTCAGTAGGTCACCAT
Organism: Peucedramus taeniatus; assembly: GCA_013400575.1. NCBI lineage: Eukaryota > Metazoa > Chordata > Aves > Passeriformes > Fringillidae > Peucedramus > Peucedramus taeniatus. The sequence goes on along the minus strand of WBNO01006532.1, from coordinate 153,454 downwards.
ATTAACCTCACATTTGATCTGCACACAAGCCATGTGCAAGACACACACCATTTTCCAGACAGATGCAGACAAAACAATACAGGCATACCCCAAATTAATAACCTACAGTCAGGATGGCAGGTAGCTTTGGAGTAGCTATCAGAAACTGAGCTCAGTATGGCTTCCAAACCCAGTTAGTTTGGCTTGTGACAAAACTGGGGTATTACTGGCCTCCCACCACCAGGCAGCTGAAAAGTGCAGCCCCATTGCAGCGCCAGCCAGCACCATAAATTCAGGTACTTACAATGCAATCCATGCAAGGTCAGGGAGGACTAATACTTCAGCTCCAGTTTGGATTAACAAAATAAAGTTATAAGGCTCTAAAACCTCTCAAATCCTACCTACAGAGATCTCACATTTACTTGGAGGCCCTGGCAGTGCTGTGCATGTGAGAGCTGTTCTGTCAAGTCTGTTGATCTTTCCCATTCATTTCCACAGAGATGTCAGTTCACAACTTACAAACCATACGTGCTTTGGCACTCATCTGTCTGTGGTCTTAATCTTAAAAGCAAACGAAATACAGTAACCCTTCAGCTCAAAAGCAGTCTCATTTAATCTCATTGGTTTCCCTACAGACAGGAATATCCTTTTTAATTTTCTAGTGGCTTCAGAACATTAAAGAAAATAACCCACCTGGACATCTTTCAGGCAACAGTGTCAGCCACCGAGGCAGCATTTCATGCATGGCTTTAAGACTCAGATTTCACCCTCCCTATAGGGAGAGTTAATGAACTATCATGTAGCATGAAGCTGGTTATTTCCTTCTTAATGCATCCTTGACTAAAATCAGCACATCTCCCAAGAGGGAATAAAACTAAGCCAATATGCTTAAAATTTTACTCTCAATATGCATTGCAAGGCCTTAGAAAAGGTAAGCTTTAGAACCCAAGCCAATTTCAATTTGACAAAGGCCACCTGTCTCAGAAAATTCAGGTCTCTTCAGGTTCAGGGAAGTCAACAGAAAGGCAAAAATCTAATTCTCTGCTCACCCTCCTTCCTCAGACACTAGGCTGCCAAATTGAGGCTTAGACTTTGGTAGCTCCAATTCTCAGAGGATTTCCATGGATACCCCTTTGGAACACAAAAAGAACACTTAAGTTGGAAGGCAAACCAGTCAGAACCATCAGGAAAGAGAACTCACCAAGAGATCTGTATAAAGAACTCCCAATTCCATTTTCTCTTACCAATGACAGAAAAACAGATCTTTTTATTACAAACTCTGGATTTGCTGCACAGGAAATGGCATACTGAGCTACAGCAAGGGCAGAAGTGTTTACATTTGGATGCATTCATGAAAACTGAAGAAATAAAGTACAGAGTTCTAAAGAACTTAACCTTCTAAAGAACACACAAGGTTAAGGACCACCTGAAATGCATATTACATCCTTGCAAATTTCTTTCAATGGTTTACCATAAAAATATTTAAGTAAAAATCAAATAGTAACTACAGATTATTGCTGTTTGAGTCCACTTTATGTAACATATTCATTTCACTCTTAAGTTAAATCTCAGTGGTCACATTTGTAATAAAAATCCACTTAGGCAAACAGAAACTCTGTTTTACCAGCGAGAAGTCTAAGAATACATGCCAAACTGGAAAAATCAGGACATTTCCATCAGTGAATTTGGCACAACATGAAATGTACAAAGTCAAAATTTTAATTGCTAGAAGTGTGAGCACACCTACTTTATTCCAGCTCACATAAAATCGTTTTTGAAGGAGCAGCTTCACCCTCAGCTAATTCACTGTTTAGCAAACAAGGTAGTGTATTGGAGCCAGCACAATTATACACATCAACACTTACTCAAGATTTATATGCACATTTATATCAAGACTAATACAACCCTTAAATTTTCATGACTAGCTGCTTGTGATGAGGGCCTATTTTCTCTCTAGCTACACCACAATTCATGGGCTGCCATCTGGTCGAGTTAAAGCAGCCTTACAGAGACAGAAATAACACAAACTTTCATAGTTCATCCACATAGCAAGAATAAAAGTAAAAACTGCTTATTCTACTCCTGAAGCTATTTTTAAAACTACTTATCCCAACATGCACATTACTTATCATTTGTATGATACCCAACAGGCTTTATGTTGAAATGAGATTTTACTCTGCATTAGGCGATTGCGTCTTGTGCAGAATGCTTGCTGGCTACCAAGAATTGTTTGCCATTCTGCTTTGAATACCTGACTCAGTAACTGACATCAGGAGCATCAGTTTGACATGAATATGTAGATATGTGAAAATCTGTGCTCAAAACAAAACAGACTATGATGAAAGGTCAAGTTTGACAGCTGGAAAGAAGCCTTAAGGCTCCTCTTCAAATCAAGTTTGAGTTTTATTCAAAGGTCAATGTCACTGTGACCTATTTCAGTTTTCTTCACTAGAGGGATTTAAGAATGCTTTGAAATACAATTGGTCTAGGCATTTGGAGAAAACTTAAAAGTTGGTAAAGATTTACCACTCCATGACCAGCACAATGCCAGCTCAATGTGTCAGTTCTTGTGATTTAATGGGCTTCTCTATATCATACATTTTTGCATCAAAATTTAGAAGTACTTTCAGTTTTAGAATGTTGCAAAAATCACTCTATCAAAGTGGTCAGTCTAATGAATACCTCCCCAAATACAATATATATCTTTTTTACATAGCGTTACTTTAAGTAACTTGATTTCTTTTGTTTCAGAAAAGTCAGTAATTTTTGTACTCCTGGTATGTCAATGGTAATTAGAGCACTCCCATGAGAGTGATCAAAATGATACCTACTTGTGATTTTTTCTCCCAGGAGATTTCCTCCAGCATCCTCTAAAGATGGCATATCCTGTTTGTTCAAGTCTGATGGGACTACTGCATCAACCAGCATTGCAGATAAGATCCATAGCTACCATCTAAAGGTACCAAATAAGACATTTCTCACAAATGAGATCTGAAGGTATGGAAGACAGTTTTACTCAAATTTCTGTCAGTTTAAGACCTACACAAAATACTTCACTGTATGAAGCTCATTCCTATTTCATATTTCAGGTTATTGCAGCTTTCAATTTAGATCTTGAGGTCCTGCCTGATTATAGATGAATCCTCTAACTCTTTCTATTGGAGTTACTAACTGCATTAAAAACATGCTAGAGCCATTGCTTTCCTTTAAATACTTTGCATTAAAGACCATAAAGGTTTAAAGATACAGTAAACATTCATTAAATGTCCAGCTTCCTCAAACAAAGTTTGGTCTAACATTTTCCCCTTGCATGGACCCTGTTTGAGAAGGGATCTAGACCAGGCAGTTTCTAACTACTTGATGTCTTGGAAGCACACTAAGTCAGAGGAGTAGCTATAGCAGGAAGAAAGATACAAATTAAAGTTGCAAAAATAAACAAATCTTAAGAAGATAGCAACACATATTTTCCTACATCCCCATCACCGCCCACAGAAAAGAAAAAAAAAAAAAAAAAAAAAAAAAAAAAAAAAAAAAAAAAAAAAAAAAAAAAAAAAAAAAAAAAAAAAAAAAAAAACAACTTCTATGGCAGGTATCTCCTGATAAAGCTAACATTTTCTACTTTGTTCTCAAGTTCAAAAAATCATACAAGCAAGAGTTTAATGAAAAAAAATCGGTATTGGAAGACCTCATGATATACTACTACTTTTTTCATTAATTACCTCCCAAAAGTATACAATTTCCCTGAAAATTCACAGGTAAAGTTCCTTATTATCAATATCACTACACATCACAATTATATACAATATAAGAAAATAAATGTAATAACAACCGTATTTCCTGATGCACTGACTGAGGTTAACCCCTCACTTTAAAAACAATGTTAGTACAGCTTATACCAAAGTACTTCAATGCTTTGCAGCCTCAGGACAAGAGATGCACAAAGGGTGAAACAAATATTAGTTTTATGGGTAATTTAGTCAAATACAATTTAATGTGAGGCAGCTTTAGCATAATCTAACCCTTATAGACAGTGACATCTAAACAATGGCATCTCTCCCCTCTCAGTAATAAATTGTTTTTTTCAGCTGAAGTGCATCCAGAACACTTGGGGAGAGAACCTCTTTGCATCAGCACCTGGCTAATTTCAATTTTTTGAAACTTTGCATTTGCACCTGGCAAATCACAGCATGAAACACCCCTTTACAGCAAGAGCATGTGTCTGACACCTGAAAGAGAGTCCAGTATTCCTCTGCTTCAACACCTGTAGGCCACACAGAGCTATTTTGCAGCTATAGAAGAGGCGTGGGAGAGGGCTGGGCATTCATAGACAACATATGTCACTGTAGGACACGAAACGAACAACGCAGCAGCAGCTCTTTCTAAGGTAAAAAGAGACTGCTTATTAAAATCTAACTCCAATTTATAGTTTTCTGAAATTCCAGTGTCATTGGAGGGTGACAGTGTCACCTCCTCAATGCCACTGGGCAACCTAACAGTCTATCAAGTTGCTCGTCTCCCATAAAAGAATGTAAATAATAAGTTATTTCCATAAAACACATTAAAAAGTTCTGTACAAGAATGTCAACATCAGAAGGCTTTAAAAAAACTTGAAAAATCAAAGCAACAAACATAAGCAACACGAGTCAGTTTACTGGAGTTGGAAGCTCTGCTTACAACTCCCAAAATTTCTAAGTGTTACTCTGCCATTAGTGTTTCCATTATACTCACATAGACAACTTTCTGGGGTTGTTCACTGCACAGATTTGGACCAACTTTCATCCAAGCTCAAAGCTGCCTCATGGGGAAGCACCTTACACAAAAGCAGAGGCCAGTCTTCAAGTAGCTGCTGTAAAACTTAAACCACTGTCTCTGCTCACTCACCCCGAGCCCAGACACGAGCTTCACTGGCCTGTATGGCTGACCAAGCAGGACAAGAACAGCACTCAGACTGGAAAGGGGCATATCTGGCTGTCTCAGGGGAAAGCTAGACTTCAACACAAAGTAAAATATGCTGACTTGAGAGAACAGTGAGAAAGAAGGACGTAGTATTTCTATTTCTACAATCAGGTAGGGATAATTAGCTCATCAGCACAACTTTGTGGTTACTAACTAACTTCAAAACCAAGCAAGCCCCTGTTCCCCTCACCTCCTCCTGTCAAAGGATTTGCTTTCTCTCCTGCCACATGCAAAGCAGTGCAAGCATCCTGGAGAGCAAAATTCACTTACATAAAATCTCCTCTGGTAAGAAGGCTAGAGACATTCTAGTTCACCTCACCAGGCTAGCAGCAAACCAGGATGCATGAGGTGTGCATACAGAGAAGGAGGAGATGGTTCAATACCTCAATTTAAAGATATTTTCAATCATTAAAGGAAAGTATTTTGCACATTAGCAAAAAGCAGCTCCACAGGAAAGCCTGTTCAAACTTGACTACACTGTTAGTGCTCTAGCTGCTGTAAGTAAAAAATAACCACCCTCGCAAAACAGAAATATTGCTCAGACTGAATTGCACACACTTGCATAGGCTCTATTTTTTTAGGTAGAGCAATAACCTCCAAACACAATCACCTGACAAAGGTATCAGATGTGCACTTGAATGTCTCTTTATCAATAGCCACTTTACAAACCTTACAACACATGAAAGCACTTCCTCGGCCTTTGCATATTCCCTTTTTAAGGCAGCATGTGTATCCCTATAGAATCAGGGCATTATTTGAGTGAGATCATCCCAAGCGTAAAATCACAAAAAATTAACACAAAAAGTTTCTTATTAAGTTTTCTTTCTCCTCCTTCCTCTTTTATTTCCATGGAAAACTCATCACAAGCCAGTAGATCACACCTCCTTTATCACCAATAAGCTACAGCTTCTTTTCTCACACAGCTGTACACTTAACTGCATTTCTCTCCAACTTCTCCTAATGGAGTCATGAATTCCCTCTCAACTTATATAAACAGCCAGAAATATTCACAGAGTATCTCTCCTATGTTCAGAATTAAAAATCCAAACATGCCAAAGCATAGTACAACACCACAAACACAGCCACACCTACAATATTCCTCTACTCTTTTTTTTTCTAACCCTACTTCCTAGAGCTTTTCTCAAAAAGAAATCCAGAGCCCTTCCCTATTAACTTTTGTTTGTCTCTCTCTCTTCCTTAGCTTCTGGAAAAGCAAATCTCTATTTACCCTTTTGTCCTCCAATGTCCAGGGAACAAGCAGACAGAAACTTCTAGCATTTCTCATAAAAAAAAAAAAAAAAAAAAAAAAAAAAAANACCAGTGTCAGCAAACCAATCCTCCCATTACCTTTCCTACTACAAGAGAGGCAAAGAACACAAAGTAAACTGGAGGAAAACACATGAAGGGAAGGCTAGCTTTCCTCTCCTTATTTCTAGGTGCAGGTGTCACCTGGCCTGCCCCTGTCCCCATTAGAGCTGGATGGGGAAGACCTGCTCCATGGGGCAGCAGGGAGGGCTGGCCCTATTTGCCATCATGTGCCATGAGTCTGTAGCAGCTTTGATTTGCTTTCATAGCTTAGAAAGAGCTGGAATATCAATAACTTAGTTCTTTCTAATGAAACCCTGCCCAGTTTCCATTTTTACTTAGAGAAAGTTAATGGTATTGCTTTTTTAAAAATCCTTGTACTGAGTAACTATCTTTTATGAAGCAGCAGCTCAGAGGGTTTTTTTTTAGCTTTCCTTTCATGATCTATGAAAAGTGTAATTCTGTGCAATCTGGAAAATATTTTCTTAAATCAAATACTAACGTTCATTTTGTAGGAAAAAAAAAAATTCTTCATTATATCTTTTGGACCCTATAAAAACAGGACAGTTATTCTGTGACATTTTGATGTCCCAGGAATTGCTGAATACTCTTCTTTTACTGATTTAAGCCTTTTGCAGATTCTGAAAAGCCAAAGACTGGCTTATAGTTTACGAATCTTGAAGTACCAGAAAGGAATTGACTGAATAAGTCTTAACTACCAAAACATGATGTGCTAGCACCAGGGAGAGTTAATCCCAACCAAGACTAATCTTCTAAAAAAGATGACCTGAGCCAGCTTTAACTTTAGCTGGGCATGTATATTATAGTTTCAGCTGAATTATTACTTTGTAGTTTCTCTCTTTACCCAAGGCTCTAAAAGAGTCACTTTTTATTTTGTGCCCCTCTCAAAAAGAAGAAAAAAAAAGAAAAAAAGCTGAAACAGCAATAGAGTAGCAGGCTTATGTTAAAGAAAATTTTAAAAGCATGATGCTTGAACAGTGTGTCCTCCTGTCTCTGTCCCAGTTGTGCTTTGTCACAGGGGACCAGTCAGGCTGCTGCTGCAGGAACAAATCCTTCACCTCTTGCCCCCAGTCCCGAGCATCTCCCCATCCACAGCCCAGCAGTACAAACCAACTCCCTGGGTCAGGCAACAACCATTTCCCCTGCTTCTAGCAGTGAGAACAAAACACAGCCCACAAGGGATCTGAAAACCCAAATCTGTCCCATACAGCTGACGAAACTGGACCACCCAACAGGTGGGAATGAGCACACTCATTATCGAAGGGCTGGATCTCTCTGCGTTAGATAACATATGCTGGGGGTTGTTGGGAAATGTTGTTTCTTCAATTTCTTGCAAGAAGTCTAGTTACCCTGTGTGCATCAAAGTTCTCTCACTGCTAGCAGCTGAAGAAGTGTGGGTGCCAGCGTGTGAATACCAAATAATAACAGAATCCCCAGGAGACATCTGATTCAATTTCCTCTGCAGTACAAGACAAACATGAAAATTCATTGTCTTGATTAGCTTTAGTGCAGGGAAACAGCTTTCACAGATGATTGTAAATCTTCTGAATGATCTCATTTAGCTTTTAACCTTCCTCTCCTTTTTATCCCTACTCAGATTATTCCAGCCAAGACATTCATTTACTTGAAAAGCCTAAGACATGCATGTGTTGTCTCCAGTCAGAATGAGAAGCCTCTGAAGTGCAAAAATAATACTAAGACCATTATAAACATCTTTCAGAGTTTCTTAGTACAAATGCACAGTTCAGATCTTATTCCTAGAAATAAGAAAACTACAGGGAGCATCACCATCACAGATAAGATACATCTACTTTCCTCAAAACTGCTCATGTTAAAACTGGGGAATGGGGAAGCTGTTTAAAAACTGGCAATGCCCACTGTGTTTTAAATCACCTTTTCAAGGACCTCCAGAGTGACATGAAAGCAGTAATGTGTGATGGCACAGCATCGGGGGGGTCATGAGAACAGGGGAGGAGTGTTGTGATCTAATGAGACGCTGGCAGCATACCCACATAGCTGTGTTATTCTTACAGTCACTGCATCTGGATTATCTGTGCCAACTCTTCTGCTCTTCCATGGCTTCATCTGTGATGTTTCTGTTTGAGCTACCAAAGGAATTCTGCAAATGTCAAGAACTGTTATGACCAATAGAGAAATCATTCTCCAACATGTTTTTCCAGAATTTTATTAATGCAAATGATGATGGAAATTACTTATCTGCTTTCAAACGCATATGGGAGATTAAATCACAAACAGAGCATCATATCTCAATCTGGTCTCTATCAGTATTCATCCTCATAGGTCAGAAAATCTAAAATCAAAGCTGTTGCACGTTTCACAACATAAAATATAAGGAATCAAAATCTTACAATATGTAGTACTATCTCAGATACTCTTTGACTTTAATAACGTTTTAGAAACTTTATTTAGCTATAAATTCTATGGAATCTTCACAAAATAATCAAAACATTATCTTCTCAAAGGCACAAAATATCCAGAAAAATGGGATGTGCTTTTTCTCACCATCTTTTCCTAATGTAAATAGGAGACAGTGAAGATCAGCAGGAATATTTTGTTTAGCTTTCCATCATTCATACACAGGTCCACAAGACCTTGGGAGAAAAATGAAAATGAATGCTTACCTTCAGATAGAATTTAAAGACACAAATATTCAGGACATCTCACTTTCATTCTTCAATTTCAGACCTACTCTAAACTGGTTACCTCAGTTTCCTCCACAGCCTGCAGGAAGGGAGGGACATGTTTAACCAGCTATTCAATTCATACAGCCTAAAGACTCTCAGGATGCAATGTAGAGGAGATTTTCTCTCATTGTGAATTATGACAGCCCAAATGATTGTTTAAACTGGATATCTGACTTTTAGAAAACTAACCCACAAAAATCCCACCTAAAACTCTTCCAGTTGGATTTTCCATATAAGCTGCACAGAAAGCATTATAACAAACAGTCAATAGCTGACACACATTTTGTCTTTTCCCAGTTATGATCAGTCAGTAATACAGAATACCAATAGCAGAGAGTCTGAGCATCCATCTCAGATATTCACCAACCACTGTACACACTTGTCAATGCCAGGTACACATCTGGTCAACCTATACCAGAGAACAAGTCTGGAGGGACTTGAGTGAAGGCTGCCACCTCTTGGTGAACTAAACAGCACAAATTTTGGCTTATCTGCTGGTAAATGACACACCATAGGTATTGAGTTAAAATTCGTTCATTCAAAAGTCAGTAATAGATCCTTTATGTCACACCAGTGTATGTTTTAATGTACGTTGGTATGACATTAAAAAAAAAAAAAGAAAAAGCTTAAATTATGCAGTCATCTACAGAGGCCAAGATCACAACATTTAAAAAATAAATTAATTAATTAATAAAGTGAGTTTCATGACTTTCAATTCAGAAATACACCTAGACTGTGAAAGAGTAACACCAATTTAAATGGTGTTTTATATTCTAAACAGATGATATATCACGAATAGCATTAAAATGTCCCCTTAAATACATAGCATGTCAAATAAATACTGAGACATGTTAACATCATCTTTTCCCCTCCAACTGAAATGTAAGATTGATTTGTAAAAAAGTTGCCAATTTCTTTTCATTTTCTTCTGGTGCAATGATGCTATTTGAGTACTCCAGGCTTTTTCTCTTCCTTGGCAATTTTTCTGTAATATTGCTAAAATCCCCAAAGCAGCAAGAGCAGCAGTGCAAGAGTTGCTGCTGTTGCTGTTGTTTTTATCACAGACCTTTATATTGAATTAAACCTAATGATGAGTCTGCAAGATCTCAATAAATATCAGCATACATTTGAAATAACATTTGTCTCATATTTTACAGCTATTATCTTGTCCAACTTGTCCTCAAGTCTTACACGGGACAGCAATCTGACAGTGACATAATCCTCATATTTTTCTTCATGTAAAATCCTACAAGGTAAATACAGCATTTTCAAATACCATTTAATTTTACTTCTGTTAAATTTCTGCTTGATGAAGAATTAACATATTGACTCCTCTGGCCAATACTAAAAGGAGAAAAATTAAATGAGAAGACCAATTTAAAATGATACTTCTATTTTAGTATGAAGCAAGCACACCATGCATTTATTAGTATGTGAATACAATTACCAGAATGATGCTACTTTTACTGACACTCTGTGTTTTATTTTAAGAAGTCAGACAAGAGTACCTTTTTCTGACTACACAAAACCCATTGCAAGAAAAATCAGAGAGGTCATTTTTTCCATCTGCAGTATTTAGCCCGGGTTTCAGGTGTTAGGATGGGGGCTTGAATGGAAGAGATGAGGAACTTTTAGACTTCGAACCAACATCCACTGAACTTAATGAGAGAATCTCAAAAGAAGGTCCCCTTCTTCCTCTCAGAGGAGCCATGGTTAAGTGGACAGTAAGTTCCTAGTTAGTCTATAATTCTGTTTCAGGTAAATCTAAAGGGCACAGTCCCTGCAGAGGCCAGTACAGCTGGGGTTTGGGGTCAAGACATAAATGGTGGGTGGATGAATGCTCAGCAAAGTGCTTGTTCTACACAGCACCATATTCGCTGTTCTGCTGGGATCAGCACTGCTGAAAGTTCCTGAAACATTTTTAAATTACCCCATTATAGCTGTTAAAGCCAACTGTAGGAATTGAAAACTTTTGCCAGGTATCTGCAATGCTGACAGATCTTTTTATAAGCCTGTAGAATGTGTTTCTAAAAAGTTTTATCACGTTAATTGCTTTGCAAAAGGCTCACTTTGACATTGTCCTTTGGCTCCAAGTTTGTAGCTCACTATCACATTAGGCAGTATATCCTCCTTCAGTGGCACCAGATATTTATGGAAAAAAGAAAATATTTTAGTATCAAAGAAGTATTTAAGCCTTTAACAGGATGGATTACCACCTCTGTCTCCAAAGAGGTATACAGACACGTATAAATATTGTGGCTAAACTGACACTGTAGAATTTCTCCCACAATAGGCATATCTCAGAGAACAGGAAACTAATTAATTTGCTCACAGTGCAAATAATTTTGCTTCCTACTACTTCCTGCTCCCTAATTTAAGTAGCACAGTAAGTTCTGGAGCCAATTTTTTACAGAAGATCTGCACAGTATGATTTAGCTTAACAGTATCTAGTTTGCCAATGCCTTTTTTTCTTTTTTATCTTTTTTTTTTCTATCTGCTGCAGAGCATTCTGACTTCTAAACAAAATCCTCAGACAAAATTTTGTTTAGAGTAGAAAAATCATGAAAGAAACTTGAATGTCTGCATGAAGAATTTGATTTTATAATAGCAAATACATTCCTAGGAGAATGAAACATTCTTGTAGCCTCTTAAATTCTGCTTCCTGGACTTCGAAGTATGAATTACTTCTAAAGACTGAATATCTTCCTAGCAGGCATTTTCAGATTATGTATGGATGGCTTGGTCTGTCCTGCTATACAGAACATACTCCAGGATATGTTCATGGAACACATTTTCCTTAGGGTAGGGATTATATGTCCTTCCCCATGGCTGGTGTCTGAGCATTACCTATATCCCAACTCCACATTCATATGCACCTACCAGAGCATGCAGAGCATGCAGCATCCTAGATTTGGAGTCATCCAAGCACATAATGAAAAATATGACACGGAGTATAAAAACCAAGTTGAGATCAAGCCAGGATTTCACCTGGAATTTGGCCTCCTTCGTATTTGTCACTCGCTCTCTGGACACTAAATAAACCTTTTCCATCCTGTTCTGTAACCTCTTAATAAGGCTGACATTCTTCTCATAAAAAGCTCAAACACTTTTCCCTCCCACAGGAAAGCTACAACTACCCTGCAAGTGTCTGTTCTAACCAGATTGACATATTAGGGGCAATTTGAAAATGTGGCAACCAGGGCATGCATGTAGTTTTAGTCTAATCACTTTCTTCAAAATTTTGCTCCAATGCGTGGACCTGTTCCATCTGGAAACAGATGATTTGAGTTTGGGAGGAATGGGTTGCTTCTGAGGGGTCAGCAGGTTCCTGGGTGGAAATGGGGGTGTTTGGTGATTTGACAGAAGGAACTACTTTTATCTTCAGAGCAAAATGAGTTTTCAGTGTGGAGATATGAGGAGTAAATGTATCATTCGTATCTGAAGAAGTGTTAAAAATCTTATCCCTCCAGCAATGCAGTAAAGTAGCTGTACTGCTATGTCAGACTGTGCTCCCACAGCAGAGTCACATCTATGGACTGTATGTCTGAAACGTTGCTATCTCTATTTTAAAATAATCTAGCATGGAATCAGAGCAGGAGCTCCAGCCGTTGTCACCAACAGTTTGTGGTGTCTAGGTGGGTGAGTCAAAGATAATCCATATGGTGGTGATAATACAATATGGAACTTCAGCTTAAATTCTAAAACCTACAGTTATCTACTATAAGAATATTTTTTAAAATCTGATTTTAGGTTCTTCAAGGAAACATGTTTAAATTATGGCCCACACCATTTATCATTAAATCAATAGACAATCATCCTTGTTCATAAGCTCTATTCTGAATATCTGAATAATCTGAATACTTTTTCTTGGACATTTCAAGGTTACTTTTCTCATAAAATTTGCATTTGATTCTGACTAGACAAAGGCATGTAAATAAGCCCGAAGTCATAGTACAGTGGCTTTCCCTATATAAAATATGTAAGTTGATTAAGTAATAACAGAGCCTCCTCATGTATCAAGATAATTACATGATATACCAACACTTCTCTGGTTGTCTTAGCCACTGCTCAGTAATTTTTAATATCAGCTTATCTTGTGCTTTGACTAGCTATGAGCTGTCTGGACTAACAATAGTAGAGAGGATATTAATTTAGCACTGGAGATGCATGCTGTAGTTTGACCCAAATACATCCTATTGTTGAGGACTGCTTGGTGATATCTTATGGCTTCTGCTACTTAGGAATTAAATTCAGTGGAAATGTTCCGATGAATATTTGTCAGAAAATGTCAATGTGTGGAACACAAACTTTTATTAAAAATGTCTTGGCCTTGACAACCTTTTGCCAAATGCTTGAGCATTCTAGGCCTGGGTGTTCTAGGTCATGGAGCCTATAGCAGACTCAAAATCTCCATGGTGTGCCTATTTCCAGGACCTTCCCAAAGACAGGAGCACAGCTCTTTCAAGGTCCACATCTCCAGGGTGGATCTTTTGATAAACAGCCCAAGACTCTGGCTCTGCAGTGGAGCTGGGAATCAAAACCCCTACCTCTATCGAACACAAACCCTGCAATTTTGGACCACCCCTCAGTGAATTCAGCACCTGGCCAATATGAATTAGACAAGGGTTAGAGGTTCACAGAATATCTCCAAGGTGTAGCAAGCATTTTTAATATTGAAAAGACCACAAATATTTAGAAACAATTTCCTTAGTAACTTTTGAAAAGAAGATGGTTCCAGTCCAGTTATCTGAAAAAAAATTTTCATCATCATATACTTACAGAGGGAAAGGACCCAGCCTTGATCAGTGGCCTTGCTTACTAACAATATATTCATGCCTGCACATCTGTGCATGAGCAGTGGATCTTAAAAAAGCCTATATTTATGCCCACTTATCTGATTCTAGAGCTGAGAGCTTTAAAGACAGATGTTTCCCACTAAATAGAGAAAAAGACTCTCCCTTGCTTCTGAGAAAAGTTCTTGCTAGCAAATAGAATAGGAGCGTCTTTAAACTTTACAGCATGGATGTGGAATGGAAACATTGATGGTTCCCTTATGATTCCATTGACCTTTCTGTCAAAGAGTAAAGAACTCTTCAGATGGAGATACTCTTTAGTGAATAAAACCTGATTAAACTCTTTGGAAGCCAACTGAAAAAAATGAAAGTAGAAGGCACATGCAGCACCTTTTCTACCTCAAATAAGCATAAGATAATAGAATAAGTTAAGTATATTGATGCACTGAAAATATTACTTTAATCAGATTCATGTGAGGAAGTCAAATTGCAATTACTATGGTGATCCATCTGAGCAGTGACCTGTTTAAAATGTGCATTTAAAATACTAGTTCTGGATTTGAAATCTGGTAGTACCTGCCTCTAACACAGACTTTCTCATCAGCTTAAGCAAACTAGTGGATACATCAATATCTCCTGTGCAAAATGAGTAGAGGCATACAGAAGTCACAGGAGCTCAGGAAAATATCCATTGAGAACTGCAGAGTGCCCAGGAAACTTAATAAATGAGGCTTCTGAGTTTTTTATAAATATGGAGGGTTTTAATGAAAATGATCCTCACAAAGTATAATATGTAAGCTGTCTTACTGATAGTTCTTGCAGTTTTCATCTTTTCTATATTTAGGAAAAAATGTATCAAATTCAAAGATATTAAAATGGTAGGGAAAAACCTCAGGATTAGAAAAGAAACATAATGAAAGTAGCAATCAAAACAGATCACTTAAGATTTTTACTTTTTCCCCCCAGTCTCACTGAAAATCTCTGAAGACTTACTATATCTTATTTGATGAATAAAAATTAAGCCTCTCTCCTGTAATTTAATTCTGTTAGGAATAGCATTAGAGCTGTTATAATAGTTTAAATACAGAAACTATGTCCATAAAAAATATTTCTCAAAAGAAATATTTATATTCCACCTCCTCTAGAAGATCACAGTAATAATGTGAGTTTTGCTTCAGCAAACTCAATCGAACAAAAATCTTCAATTCACTCTCCTTCAAGATTAGATGTGCCCCCTCTTTAACACCTGGATGTTCCCAGGTTAGGTCCTCAGGCTTCCCTCCATTTTTCATCCTTCAAAGTGCTTTTTTGCCTCACATCCTTCTATAACCCCTCTCTGAGACCCTTCTCTTGGGAACTGCTCTGGTATCTTCCTGCAAATGCCTTTTGCTGCAACATTTTTAAGCATCTCAACCTTACCAGATGGGAAATAGTGGTGGGATCAGGACACGGCCTCTCTGCAGTTTCCTACACTGACTGTCACTGTGGGAAGGTGGCTGCTACATCCTGAGTTTCTGAAAGCAAAATACCTCCAGGAAATACTATTATAGATCTTTCAGATTTAAATAAGCAACAGAATATATAATTGACTTTCATTCATGACATAACCTAAGGGCTCTATGTAAATAAGCTAAATGTTTCTGAGTCTGGACTGTGGAGCTCTCCCTACTCCTGTGCATTCAACCATCTTTCTCCTGCCACAGCCTCTTTCCTCCTCCATAACCTTCTCCAGCTTGACTTGCTACTTTACTTCTACTTTTTCTCTCTTTTTGTGTCTTGCCTTCTCATTGACATCCAAGGAATTGATACTACCTTATGCTCTCAAATAAAATCCTTTAACTCCAGTTTCTCTCTTCAGCCTTTGTTCCTACTATTATCAATGAGTCTGACTCCTCTGCAAAAAGAATCAAACATCCATTTGTGATTCCTCCTCATTTAAAATTCCTTTAAAAGGGCAGTAACCTCTACTACTCTATGTTGTTTCAGCACTTTTCTGGAATACAACAAGCAGACATACAAGTTTGGTTGTGAAGAGCCATTAATGTTACACAAAATCACAGACTTTCCATTTGATGAGTACCTAGTGAACATGAGTAAATACCTAAACGCCTGTAAAGAAAAAAGTTGTGCAATGAAAATATCCTCTTCACCAGAATATTAAGTGCAAGCTTATGCTTGGCAGATCTCCTTATATTTTTATAGATATTTTTGAAAACCTTTCATGAGATCCTGGATGAAAAAGTGTTAAAAATTAATTCCAGTTCATGGAATCACAGAATCACAGAACAAGTAAGGTTGGAAGGGGCCAATGGAAGTCATCCAGTGCAACCTCCCTGCTCAGTGCTCAACCAGGGTCATTCTAGATTACAGTACTCAGGAATGTGGGCAACACCTGTCTGGGCAAACCTGTGCCAGTGCTCAGTCACCTTTATAGGTGACTTTAAGGAAACTCTTCCTTATATTAAGGCGGAACTTCCTCTGCATCAGTTTGTGCCCACTGCCTCTTGTCCTATTGTTTGGCACCTCTGAGCCTGGCTCCATCCTCTTGACACCCTCTCTTCAGATATTCATACACACTGAGGCCCCCTCTCAGTCATCTCTTCTGAAGGCTAAACACAGCCAGCTGCCTCAGCCTTTCCTCAGAAGAGAGATCCTCCTGTTCCTTAATCATCTTTGTAGCCCTTCACTGCCTCTCTTAGACTCACTCCAGGAGATCCATGTCCCTCTTGCACTGAGACCAGAACTGGATACAGCACTCCCCACGAGGAGTCACCAGGGCTAAGTAGAGGCATCAAGACCTTATCAAGAGGGAGGATAGTAGCAGACACAAACTCTAAGAAAACCTGCCACAGGCCAGGACCCTAAATTTACTTTGCTGAATGGTTCTCTATACCTGCTACCACAGCTTGTTCCCAGAATGCCACAGCTGACAGAAAGCTCAGCTGTCACACCAAAGGGAAAGGAGCAACACAGCCCCTTTCATGGCACAGGGCACCATTGCTACTTCTGCAATCATCTCACAGGCCTGAGAGCTTTGTCCAAGGTGTGATGCTATCTAGAGCTGGATGTAACTGCTGCTTCCACCCTCTCATTTTACATCACAAGTTACATGAGCACATTTAACAGTTCCTCTAGAAAACTTTTTCTAGAGAAGATAGGGCAGCCTGTGATATGACACTTGTTAAATTATGGTTAGAAGATAAAGGAAACTAAATTAAGCAAAGCGTCAGATGAGACACTAATCCACAGTTTGTTCAAAAAATGCTGGAAAGGATCTTCATTCTCCTGGTAAGAATATCAAATAATATTATCCACTTAAGCCCGTGACACAGAGTTCCAAATGCACAATTCAGAAAACAAACAAAAGGTTGGTCTTTTTATTTTCTTTAATTTTTGTTTGGTTGGTTGGTGCTTGTTTTTGGTTTTGGTTTTGGTTTTGGTTTTTTGTTTTTTGTTTGTTTGGTTGGTTGGTTGGTTGTTTTTTTTTGTTTTGTTTTGGTTTGGTTTTTGTTTATTTTGGATAATTTTGGTTAATTTTGGTTTCTGTAACCCAGTTTGATGAAACTACTAAAGCTAGTTTTCTGCTCAACATTTGCCACCTTGTTTTGCTCAGTCCTAAAAATTACCAGCCCTCTTTGCAAAAACACAGGGTCCCTTGTGACCACCAGGACATCTAGGAGGGCAGTCACTCTGTGGAGGCAAGTGTCCAGTGTGACACTTCATTCATTCTGCTGTAGGGTGTTTGTTTCTGGAATGCTGCCCAGTTACTTCTGACAAACTGGTTATGTTGCAAGGCCAATAATGTGTTGTGACACAACTAAAAATGAGGGGATTTTGCACCAATTTCTATTAATTTAAAAAGACTGATCCCAGTTGCTTCTTTTGTCCCCAAGAGAAGTGCATAATGAAGTCTGCAGATTGTGCTGCTTAAACTGTAGGTTTTTCCTTTCATTTGGGCAAATAGCCAGGCAATGAAGAATTTCTTATCCAGAAGAACTAATGGCTGCCTCTGTCACCTTTTCCCTTCAATTATTTGGACTTCCTCCACACTTATGCTGGCTTCCTGCTGGCAGTAGTGTGGACTGTGTCTATTAATCATTAACTGTCATTGTGCTTTAAAAGAAGGAAAGTGAAAAGATTGCTTAAGAACAAAAATAGACCTTTCTTTTTTTCTCATGAAAAATAAATGACAGCTGTGTGCTACCTGGATTTACAGTGTCTTCAAATATGCTTTCTTTTCTTTTCTTTTCTTTTCTTTTCTTTTCTTTTCTTTTCTTTTCTTTTCTTTTTTTCTTTTCTTTTCTTTTCTTTTCTTTTCTTTTCTTTTCTTTTCTTTTCTTTTCTTTTCTTTTCTTTTCTTTTCTTTTCTTTTCTTTTCTTTTCTTTTTTTTTCTTTTCTTTTCTTTTCTTTTCTTTTCCCAAGGAATAATTAACACTCTAGACAAATGAGAAAATTGGCTGATCCAAGTAAATACATATTCTAGGGCTTCCTTTTTTCCTGTCATATCAAGGTCTGGTAGCCTCTGATAAAGCTTAAAAGTCATCCTCTGCCCCCAGCTCCAGACAAATATCAGGAGAGCAGGACCACTTTCTCTGTGTAGCACTGAAGGCTTAGACCATTAGATCAATGGAAAACTGTCTCTTCCCAAGGACCCCCTTCACTGCTTCCCAGGAGCCCTCCAAACAGTTTGTGCTCTTTAGCCTCCTGCAACAGACTTAAAAATCATAATTCTTAAACACTGTAAAGGTCACCAGAGGACTTTGACCACTGTAGCAAAGTGTGCAAAGAAGCAACTGCTCATCTGCACCACCAAAGCCCACCCTCACTGAGTGTATGTACCCAGTATGGCTCCTGGATTTTGGGAGATTGGACTGTGAGTTAAGCCACCAGATGGGAACTTGAGATAAAAAAAAGGTGGTTCTGTAGTCCAATCCAATAGTTCTGTCAGTCAGGCCTAAAAAGACATAAACAAGGCTGGGGGAAGCTTTAGCCCACAGACTCATTTGCTGAGTCTGGGTTTCCACACTCTTCCCCACAAACCAAGAGGAAGCAGGAGAGTTTTTGGGGTGATGAAAGAACCTCTGGTCTGCATAAAACAGAGGGAATGAACATCCACCATCAGAGATTATGAGCTGAGTTTTGGGCCAGATAAGAACCAGACCCTGCAGATGGTGCTTTTTATCATGGCAATTGTCTTCTCTTATATAAACTAGCTTGGTTGTAAAACCCCCCTTCGCCCCAAGGGAAGATCACATTCAAGTGGGATATTCACATGAGAGGCATCTCTCATGTCTCAGAAGGGTGCATAAACCATCAAAGACCCCTGAAGTGCTCCTCAGATGCATTTCTGAGGCCTTGCACCAGAAGACTGCACACAATCCACAGATGTTGCAACAGATCCAGTGTTGTAAAAGACAATGTAAAATTACCCCCAGGGAAGGTGCTTGGGCATTCCACCTGTACCTGAGCATACCCTAACTCATTGAGCTTTGAGTTTTGTGGGACCCTCACCACTGAGAAGACCAGGAGAAGAAGACCAGTGGGACACTACTGGATCTACAGAAGTGGTGATTATCTTTCTACTTAATTTGTCTTTCTGTCACTCTTTTCTCTCCCCTGCTCTCTCTTTTCCCTATTTCTTTCTATCTCTCTCTCTACCTCATATTTACTGTTAAATAAAATTTTTACTATTGGCTTTGGCATATGGTCTTGTTTGCACCTTAATTCAGGCAGAGGCATCTCTAATAATCACAATAATTGGATCATAACACCTGCTGTGCTATCCTTCCCTGGTGGACCGTAGACGGGATCCTCCCCTGCATGTCCTCCCAAGTGGCCTTCTCACTGAGGAGTCCACAAGAGCATCCCAGGTCCAGATGATCTTTCCCTGAGCTTGGATTCCCCACAGCTTGTTTTCCTAGCAGTTCTTCCTCAGTTGTGTGCTACACTGGAAGCCACAGGCAGAGCTGAACATTGTACCAGAGCAGATAGAACAAGAGCACTCCCCAAGCCTTGAGCTTTAAGAGCACATAAAGCTCATGCCATGTCAGAAAACAGGAAAACAGTCCAACATCCACTTCAATACATACTCTCAATTTTGGTTCTTAGAGACTGAAAGGCCACTATAAGCAGAAAATCACATCAAACTGCTGCTATTCACTGCACACTGTTTTGAAATACACTACTGCCACATACCTGACCCAGTCACTCCAATAAATAATTCATTGCATCTCTCACTCCAGTGCTTTCCTACAGGGTCCAAGAAAACAGTATTTCGGAGAAAATAACGTCTGTTGAAGAAATGGCCATTTGAGTGTATATAAAGAAAATCCCCCTTGAGCTGCAGCACATCCTGACAGAGATGGAAGTCAGCCCCAGGTGGAGAGGCAGATGTGAGAGCTGAATCTATATGACCAAAAAAAGTTGGCATTGATCATCTTAGTGTCCTGAGAACACAGCAAGACTCTGGAATATAACAGCTATAAGGTGCCATCTGTTTCTATACTGTTTCGAAATGTCCCAAAAGCCCTTAAGAGCACAAAAGTAAACAACTTTATACATTTCACTGTGATACATAATTAAGTTTGTGAGTAATACATTTATTAAATTTTGTGACACTTTACTATTGTCAGACATTTTCAGTGCTGTTTTCTCTGAGCTATCATGATATTGCTGCACTCTGAAGGCACAGACAGTTATTTGCTCAACAAATTATTCAGAACTGTGCTTTTATTTTCTGAACAGCTCAGCTGCCCATCTCCCTTGGAGAGCAGCAAGCAACCTCTATGACACCTTCTCTATGAAGAATGAAACTTTAATTCATTCCTAAATACAAGTCACACCTATGTCAAGAAACCTCTGTGTTGCTGATGTCCCAAAATACTGCCAAACTGTAACCACATTACTTGCCAAGCAGTGCTGCAGAGGGGGAGAGACCCAGCAATGCAAATAGCCCCAGCACCTGCTCTGAGCTGCTCATGTTTCACACCTCAAGCTTGTGTCTTCAAAGAGAAACATTCAGTCTTAAAAATTCAGTTTAGAACAGAACTCAGTTTTAGAACAAAAAATTGAAAAAGGGACACAATACAAACACACCATTCCAGGATGCAGTGTTGTGAAAAATTCAAAAGATACTGCTGCTCAGGGGAACCATGAAGTGGAAATCACCAAGGAGGTGCCATGGTAACTTGTAACATCACTGCTCTCAGTGATTCAATGCCACGTGTTGAATTTAGCAGAGAATGTGGATTAAAATGCTATTTTCCCAGGGAAGAGTTAAATTACACCTTATGCAGTTGTGTTATGACAGTGCCAAGATTAGTCCTCTCAAGACTAGTAGACTCAAGTCCATTGTCCTGGCCAAATCCTGATTTGGTAAATTAGATTATTTCAATTTTTTTAATTAAATTCTTTCATTTTAAGTATCACAACTACTGAAATTTGTAATGGACATCCAGCGCAACCTGGAGGGTCTTATGCTTATGTTTTTCTCATTATTTCTAATGCTTCCTGTGAGGCAAGGAGATACTACAGCTTGTATTTCAGCTTTCTCACAGCTTACTAATGAGGAAATGATGCATATAAACTTACTGCTATTCAGTCATCAGCTGCAGCTTTGACTCCCTAGCTTCTGCATATCCCTGGAAAGAATCATTTTCTAAGGAAGGAGGCTCTCAGAAACCATAAGGCTGAATGACCTAAATTAGCAATTATGGAACTAGAGATTCAGCAGCAGCAGCCAAAGATGCATCATGATCACCTGGAATTATATCCTTAAATTTCTCAGATGAGCTAGTCCTAATTAACTTGTTTAGTCATTGCAAATATTGACAGGCCTTGGAGTTAAATCCTGACACCTTGACCATACCTCATTCAGTAAAAAATTCCATCAGCAAGTTGAAGAGAATACATAACACATATTTGGGACAAAGAAAACCTAAAGGAAAACCATTTTACTTAGCAGCATATTATAATACACCATAACACATTTTTCAACACCCAGTAACAAACTGAAGCCTGCATACTTTGTCATGCATACAGCACTACAAAGACACAAAATCTGTAGGCATGAGAATTTGTGGGGTAAATACATTCAATGCCCTTCCTGGCCTGGAGGGAATCATCTTCCTGACTCAGATTTAATAATTTGTTTGACTGTATGTGCTTCATCACAGTTCTAGCTGTGCTCTGTCTCCCACTGAAATCACCAGATGTGAGCACTCACATCCTCAAAGGAAGGCACTTCTCATCTTTCACATTTTTATATTCTTCCATGAACAAATGATTTGGGGTGGGGGGAAGTGGTGTGTGATAAAATGCTTTCAATTGCTTTGATTTGTTTTTTTTCTTTTTTTTTTTTTTTTAAACAGAAAAAGAGTAAAAACAGCCACCTCAACTGAGACTCGAGAATTTGGGGTTGGATTCCCCAAACATGCCTGAACTGCCCCTTTGCATCTTCAGGCCTCACTTTTGTCAATAGAAGGCGGCTTCAAAAAAGCCAATAAATCAATTTCACACACTCCTACTGGGAGAACAAGCTCTAATTCTGAAGAAGAGGGAATTTATTATTTTTAGATTTTTTTGTGGGTAGTTGGACACCTTAAAGCAAAGCTTTTACATAGTTGTTTTTATAAAAGATTTAAAGCCATCCAACTGGTTTCAGTTGGCATCCAGACAAACAAGAGAAAACCGTGTCTCTTGGAAGAGCATCTGCCAACTCTCTTACACAAGAAAACTAAAAAAGGAGTGATTGCACTCTTCAGGCAGCTCAACTGATAGGAAATATCAAATGGCATGTAAAGCACACTTACCTGCTCACAGAGAACTTGGCAAAGATTGAGTCAGAAGTTGGTGCCTGGAGTTAAGCAGCCAGTGAGTGTCCAGGCACTTGCCTCTGCCTGGTGCCTGCTGCTTCTCCCATCCAGCCCAAGGGCAGATTTTCTTCCAAGGCAGATTTTCTTCCAAAAAAAAAAGGAATGCAGAAAAGGGGCTGGTACATCATCTTACCCTAACAGCAACCTCAATGACTGAGAGCTGAGAGCCCTGAAACATTTTTGCTGTTCCTCATAGAATAAAATGTGTCTTGTGAGGAACAGCTGAGGGAGCTGGGTCTGTTTAGCCTGGAGGAGGCTCAGGGTGGATCTCTTTGCTCTCTACAAGCACCTGAAAGGAGGTTGGAGGGAGGTGGGGGCTCTCTTCCAACATACCTACAGTGAGAGGAGTAGAGGAAATGACCTTAAGCTGAGACAGGGGAAATTCAGATTAGATATTAAAACAAAGGTTTCACTGTTAGGGTAGTCAGGCACTGGAACAGGTTGCCCATGGAGTCACATCCCTGGAGGTGTTCGGGACACATCTGGATCTGGCACTGGGTGATGTGGTTTAGGGGTTACAGGGGCAGTGCTGGGTGGATGGTTGGACTTGATGACCTTAAAGGTCCCTTCCAACCCTGACGATTCTACAGTTCTATTTTTGCATCTGCTGGTCTATACACACCTACATTTATGAAAGGACAGATTGATGTAATTCCCTACAAGAAGCAATGCATAACTCATGGAGGAGAGTTACTGAATTATTTAAATAGCTTGGCAAATATGATTAACTGCCAAGAATAGACTAAACTATTCTTGCTTCTAAAAAAAAATTAAAATCATTTTATTGAAGCAATGAACGAAATGACCAATTCTTTTTGTGGATAAAGATTATTTTGAATTAAAATTCACCCTTGGATGATGATAGTTGTCTTCATGATCCTTCAGCAAATGTTTTTACATTGAGGCTGCCTAAGGGCCTTCGCAACACTTCAGAGCACAGAACCGTACAACTCTGACATGGCAATGATTGCAAAACATGTCTGTGAAGACATTTGGTAATAAGGTACTCTGTGCTCCATCAACTTACAGAAATCACTATTAGCAACAGTAGACTAGACACAGAAATCCACTGCCACCACTTCTGTGCCAGAATAATCAGATTCATGCAAAGACACTCCCTTTTGTTCTCACTGCTTGCCTCCAAGATTAGGTGCATTGTTCTGGACTTGGAAAAGTGGAAGTTTCCTTTTCCTCCAGCACAGCTGCAGTATCAGTTCAGGATCCAGATGAAAAATGATGGCATATACTAAATAAGACTTTAAAAAGTGACAGCTGCTTTTCCAGAACCCCTGCAGGTTCAACAAAGCTTAGCAAATTTTTTTTTCTTTTTTTTCTTTATTTTGTTCTTAGCACTAAGAAGACAAATTAATGTTGTTATTATAATCCTACTCCCCCAGGTCTTCATATGTCTAAAATAAACTTGCAATGTCAATAAATCCCATAAAATCACATTAACAATGGAGTGTAAATGGCATCATTTTCTATTAGGGCAAACACGTCAGAGAGCAGGGATTTTATTCTCCATGTAATGTGCACAAATAAATAAATACATACACACAGACACAAATGCAAAATCAGATTGTTAAATTTTATTCACCAGCAACCTTGTAACATAAATATTTTGACTTATGCATCTAAAATTGGCTTGCCACTTGTGCAGTAGGTAAAGTTCACTTAGAAGAAGAAAACCCTCATGAAACCTGCACAGCAGATGGGCCTCTCTAACTCAGCTGCAGACATGCACATGCTCCCCAGGCTCAGCCTCTCCCTAATTTCTGTTTCGGATATGATTCCAAGATTCCTTGCCACAACAATCTATGCAAAAGCAGTGACACAGAAACTTGGACAGGCTCTCAGAGAAACATCTCAGCCTTCTGTCCCTCCTCTTCCTTTACTTTCTGGTTTGTACTTGGATTGCATTTCCTCAGAGAGAGTGCAATGTGTATCTTTGTTACCATAAACAACTTCTAGACCCAGAAGCCTTTGGGTCCATCTCAAGTGTTCCCATCATATGGGACTTTACCACGCTTGTCACCACTACCAGGATATATTCCAGAAGGCCAAAGATCCTTTTCACTGTCTTAGGAGAAGTGTCTATCAGGGAGGAGCAGGGGCCACCCCACTGCCCTTGGTAAAGGGAAGAATGAAGTAAAATAGGGAACTGGGGAGAAGAGAAGCTCAAACCAGCTAAGGGAAGTCATGAATCCCAGAAAGCACAGGGAGAGATGAACTAAAAGGGAGTGGTTGGCCAAAAAAACGAGGCAAGGAGGGGAAGGGAGGGGGAGGAACAACAGAAGACAGACACTCACATTGCACAAAATGAGGACCTGTAGCTAGAAGAGGGGAAAAACAGGGGTTGGGCAATGGAAAGAGACAAACATATTGGACTGGGAGATGTATGAAAGAACTGGTTAAGACAAGCAGAATGGGATAAAGAAATGGCGAGTAGAGTAGGATAAAGTCCCTAGGGAAGCAGATCAAGTATGTGAGAAGACTCGGAGGGTGGGCTAAGGAGGGAAAGTGTGGCTTAATGAGTAAGTTAAAAGCACTTGGGAGCATATTTTGCCTATTTTATTGTAACTACCTTTAAGGATGTTGCAGGACCATAAAATAAAGCAGATTGCAAATTTATTTTTAGCTGAGGTTAGGAATGGGACAAGGAATTTAAGGAAAGAACCACTTTCACAGCTAAGAAAGTGAACATTGCAGAGGGGGAGGGAATGACATTTTGTCCTGGCTTCTACCCCAGATTTCCTATGATGCTAATTAAGTAATTTAAATTTTCAGGGGTGGTCATTACCTCTAGGTTCTTCATTTTCTGGGGACCTAACTTGGAAGTCCTAAGGTTGATATGCAAAAACACTGAACACTCTCAGCTACAACAAAACTGATAAAAAATCACGCCTTTTACTCAGTATCTAATACCAGTTACTCTGAAAAAAATGCAGTCCTTTCTGTCTCAGAGAGGGCATCCAAAATTAATTGATACTTTAGGTGTTAGTTTTCCTGTGCTTCAGGAACAAATTTACTTCAATAAAGAAACAGGAAACTTCCTCTGGCTTGGGTGTTACTCAGTTTTTGGAAATGCTTATGTACTTACTAACTTGGGAAATTATATGGGACTCTTCACAAGTTAAAAACCTGCTTCTAACAGGGTCTTCACAGTGACCTGCAAGTGTGCCTCCAAGCACACCCTGACAAAGAGCTGAAAACTGTTCATTAAATGAACACCCCTCTTTTCTGCACTGAGTTATGAAAAGGGGTTGTAAAAGAGAGTGCTGGGTCAGCTAATTACAGGTTGTTATTAATGCTTATGTGCAACAGGGTAAAATTTAAAGGCATATGGGCAAATTTGAATTTATTACTGCATACTCCATGTGAATTTAGTTATCCATCTGTTCTTGTGTGTCTTTTGAGTGTGTACATGTGTGTATGCACCTATGCTTGGGGAGTGTACATCTACATATGTGTGCAAGAGAACTCTAATTCTGCATGAATTAAAAGGGCTTCTTTTAATCTTCCAGTAGAAACTAACACACACTAAAAAAATTAATCATGTTATTTTAGGTCTGAAGAACCTTTTAATCAAGCGTGAGATGAGATAAAATTATAGATGTGCTGTAGCCACTTACAACATTAGAGAAAAGGCTATGTTTGCCTTGCTCAGTTTCAAAGAAAACAGAAAATTTCTAAAGGAGATTAAAAAAAAAAAATCCACACCAAAACACCTAAACAAACAAACAAAAAAACCCAGGGTGCAGACCTCTTCAATTTCCAGTCCATTGTCAAGCCAGGGGTTAAGGCAGATTCCCAGGCAGCAGGATTTAGAATAAAATAACTGAAACTTGGAGGTGGAAATGAAGTACAGCTGTGCTTACAAAGGTACAAACCCAATCAGGTATTAACCTCTCACTTTTCCTTGAAATACAAAATAATCTGTGTATTGTACAGGTGCATACTCATATTTCTTGACAGCTCCTGAAAGCCAGGATTGCTCTTATCCTTCCGTATTTGTAAATCACATTCTAGGCTGGAGTCCTCTCCTTAGCATTTGTGAAAGTGATTTGAAAACCTAACACATATCCCATTACTGCACATTCAAAAGCAAAATAACAAAAGGAAAAAATTAAAAAAATCTTTATAAAATTGTGCAAAGAACATGGAGAAGTTAGCAGAATTTTATTACAGGCTCACCCACAAGAAAAATGTATTCCTGGATTAGAAATACAGAAACTCAAACTTGTCCTTGTTTTATGAGACCCAAGTTTAGCATCCTCTTTGGATGAAGTAATGTAGGTGTTACAAAGCATAAGAACATTCCAGTGGGCCAATGTGGGATAATCTGCCTCCCATGAATCTCCTCTTGATGACACAGTGATTGACTAAAGTTGCAAAGTCTAATGAAATGCAGTATGTTTTACAAATTCTTATTACTTCTGATGAGACTAGATTGTCTCTTTTTTTGTAATCCATACATGTTTCCTTTCTTTCTGTTACAGACCTTAATGTGTGGTGAAGGCTGACCTAGCAATGCTTTCAGTGCATGCCTTTGGATGGCACAGCAAACCAACTGTGAACCTAAAGCAAACCACTACAGTGTCACCTCAGTCCCTGCAGTCAGCTCACAAATCTCTGCTGCTCCAAGCAGCTCCTCTGAAAAGCAGTAGGGCAAAATGACTGTCACTCCAGACAGGCTCTCTGTTACAGCTTGTTAACCATGTGGTCAGTGATACTGAATTCTCCACTGAGTCTATTAGCAAAGCCTGATACAGCAACCCATTCACAGCATGGAAGAGATCCATCCCAAAAGCCTAGAGGTGTCAGAGCACAATCAGTGGAGCAAAGGAAGGAAACATTTTTAGCACCCAAAATTGGGCGGAAAATGGAAGTAGTGTTAGCTGAACCCTGAGATGGCAGTAAAAGGTCCATACAGCAATCCAGTACCCATGGAAGATTTCCTAAGACATGTCTTATTTCTTGCAATCAGTTTCTTGACATAAATATAAACTCAGTAAGTTTCAGCAGCTTGTCATTCCTAATTTGCAAGGCTAATAATAACAAGGGGATTTTTAGTGAAGCATGAATTTTGTGAGCTCTCTAGTCTCAGCACATCTGTCCCTGCTCTCCTGCCAATCCAACCATTTTGGCAAAAGTAATACAGCACTGTCAAGAAAAAGGAACAGAGGAGGAGCATAGAAAGTTTCTCCACTTAGTTTCAGCAGCAGCAAGTTGAAGCAGAGACAAGCACAAATACTTGGGATATTCAGACAGCCATGACCATGGCTTCTGTAGTAAGGAGCTTGCTCAGTCTCAGCACATCAGCACCTTGAGGCAAATGGTGCCTGGGGAATGCACAGAGTCCTCATTAAGCCGCCAAAAACAGGCACAGAGTCACAGGGTCTCGTTCTTGCTTAGAATGTGATTTTATTGCCTCCTTCTGTCTGTCGCTCTAGGCAACTGCCTTCGTCGCCTGCTCGTAAAACTGGGCCAGCTTGCTAGGGAGCAGCAAAGTAACACTCAGCTCTGAGTTACTATTTCTCCAGATGATGTAACTCCACACAGGAATCTTTTAATTTCTACACGAAATATGAGATGCCGGTCAATTTGCTGATCCTGAAACTTTGATTTTTGACCTGATCTTAAAACTTTGCCTTCCCAAATCCTGCAAATAGTTACTGGTTTAGAATGAAGACAATAGCAAGGTTGCACATGCAGCCCCTAGCAGAACCAGGCTCTAAATATCTGAGGAGAACTGATGGGTATTTTAGGTATATACCACAGTGTCTGTATTTTAGTGCACGGCAAAATACTTTACTTGAAAGATAGAAATAAAACCCCTCAACTATTGTGAGCCTGTCACATACTTGGTATAGGTTTTCCAAAAGTGCCAGCTACAGGTATGCCTTCAAACAGAAGTACTGGGCCTGTCTCCACTGATAGCAGCGAGACTGAAACTGAAGTTCTACCCAGTGCTTTTGCACACCCCACAATATATACTGAAGTATTAGAACACATACGAACAAGAACTTAAATTTAGCTTGCAGACAGAATAAGTGTTTCTCATAGTTAAGTTTGCATCACAACACTACCTGTAGCAAATCATTCAGGCTACTTCCCAAGCTCTTCAATACAGTAGAACTGATCTGTCATGGTCATCTTTAGACAACTTGACTCAGAAAGCTGGTTCTAATTTGCAAACCCTTATCATGCGGGGTTTAAGCCAAACAACTTGGTGCATTTTTTACTGGCCACAATGGATGTGAATCAGGACAACTGAACTGTTCTTCCTACCTCCAGTATCTTACCATTTCCTGTGGGACTACTCAAGAAATAAAGCACTACTCCATTTGAATTACAGCAGGATCAGACCATCAGGAATAACTCAGCTTCACTCATGTGTTTTACCAAGGAATTAATTCTGTAGCTCCATTTAACTGTAACTCAACTTGGAGCAAATAAGTACAGAAGGATAACCAAGAAACATGTTGAAAGGGAAAAAACCATACACCAAGTGCATATGTGCAAAGATTGCCTGCTACTATGCAGATTTATTGTTTTTCAGGATCAAGCCATGTTTATATGAAGTGATTGCAGAATTATAGATGTGGTTTTACTCCTGTTTGACACAAGGAGACTTCCTGCACAGACACTGTAGATCTGCTGCAAGTACAATAAAGTCAGGGTGAAAGTTTGGAGATCATGCCTTCAGGCAATGCTCTACCATCTTCCACAGGGCAAGAACCTCTGTCCAGGTGGCTTCCACATAACTAGTGTGGGGACACAAACACAGACACTGATTTTAACACATCACTTCTAAATGAACAATTTAAAAAACATGTTATTCAATATGAAACAGGGTCATTTTGATGTATGCCTATAATGAACACAGAAGAATCCTAGACATGATTTTCATTTTGGTTTACATAATGTTAATTTTGTTAATTTTCTGAATTAACAAAATAATTCTTTTTAATTTGAGAAAAGCTACTAACTAATCTCCCAACTCTGTTCACCCAGAGTGCTTTCATACTGATAAAGTCTCAGGTAAAGCAACAAATTAGTTTCTCTGTAGTCATTTCTTTATCCTCTCAATTTCAGCCTGTATTTAATTCCCAGAATTTTATATTCACAGGTGCTAAAGCTCAGGACATTGAGCCCCAAACACAAACAGATTGAAGCCGGGCAGCAGAAGAGATTACCACTCTGAGGCATCTGTCCATTTCAGCTCTCACAGAGGTGGCAGCTACCGTGACAGGAAGCTGAGTCATGCAGAAAGGCAATCCAGTGTCCAGATCAAAATAGTAATATAGATCAGCACAGGTTCTGAGCTGCACAGGGGCAGCCTGCAAGCTGCATGGGCTACCTGCTTCATATGCAACACAGCTATGCCTGCCACCAGCACAGCACCAGCCAGGCAACAAACAGACAGGGAGAACAGCTGGAAGTGATACGCCTGGTCCCATTTCACTCAGCCTGGGTTCACGAAACAACATGTTCAGTTAAAAGCTGATGTTGTTGTCAATGCTGTCAAAGACAAAATTTCAAAGGAATTCAAATTATGCAAACTCGAGTTTTCAACTTAGTAAAGATAACTGCCAAAAAGAATCCTAAAAAACCACTGCATTATGGCTGGCATGGTGAAGGGGTAGATCAATGAGCCTCTTCCAAAGAAGCTGTCTGAGGAAATGATGATAACACTAAGGCAGCAGCAATATGAAGTGATAATCTCTGCATCCTTACCAGGAGCTGCTTCCACAAGCAAATTCCTACCTAAAACCTGCCTAGTAGTTTATGCAGGAGAAGCAAAGGAGATGGCCCAGCTGAGAGTTAGTCTCAGCAAAGTACGTAAGACGTAACTCAGCCCACACTATAAATCATTTCCTTTGTGCACTCATTAACTGTCTGCAGCCTCAAGGAGCTGTTTTTCATCTCTGTATTAGAGAAATTACCTGTTCACGACACCAGCCAGAAAAAGGCACACCTAAGCATATTGGCTACACAAAGGCTAAGGGGAGTGCAGATAAGACCAACAGTCTCATAGGCAATGACACATATGAAGCCTCATTTCCTGGGGAATTGCATCTCATGACTGTCAGATTTTTAAACCGAATTATACCAAAGCTTCAGGCTTGTCTTAAACAGAGCATCAGAGAATCCAGAGAAAAGATAAATATGCATGTCTACCATGACAGGCTTCAAGTGAGATTAGCTCCTTATTGGACACTGCTGAATCCTACAGGAATACATTTGGATTAAAAGCAGGATTTTTCCAGTTCCTGGACATTCAGTTCCCAACAGTCCCACAACCCTTCTGCCCAATGCTGACATTTCAATACTAATAGTTTAAATATATGCTGCATATTTTTCCTTATTGCACATAAGCACATTCTCCCCTGCCCAGCTATGTTCACAGAATTTAGAGCAATGTTCTTTCTTTGAGAACTAATATCTGAAAATATACCCCTCTGTTTCATTTGTTTGCAATCAGCCCAAAATTTATGGGGTGCAGAACTAACAAAGCAACAGCAAGCAAACAGCACCAAATTTACTCCCTTATACTCACATGCAAATACGTACAGGATGCAATTCTACATAAGCCATATTTCTTTAAGAAATCGGGATTTTTTTAACAAATCTGCTCATCAGTACTTAAGCAGCCCATCTGGCTGTCACCTTCGTTTCTGAAACAGAGCTGAGCAGTTTGCTTTCGCCTACTTTAGTAGCATTGCCTCCGCGAAAGCCAGCTCAGGCTCCCCTGCTGCTGTCACAGCGGGCAGCTCGTCCGGCTGGGACCACGGCAGCGCAGGGGGTAACGCAACCGAGTACAGGTCTTAAACACTGCGTTTAAAAACACAGTGAGACTGTTTCGTGTACATGGTACATACTGTATTATATATCTGGAAATAGACAAATCAGCTTTGTATCAGTTACAGCGCATAAAATGTATCAATACCACCCGCGTTAAAGACTTTTGTCGCCAGCCTTTCAAACAAGGACAAACACCTGCAGAGTGTTTGAGAAATCCCTCTGTCGAAGTCTCCATCCTCCCTCCTAGAAGGGATTCCCATGTCCAACAGACCCATCGGGCTGTCTGCAGCTCCCTCCCCAGCCCCTCCTCTCTGCCGTGCTGCCATGTCCCTGCCTGCCCGCCCCTCCCGGGGAGGTTTCTGAACTCCGCGGCTCGCCCAGGGCCCGCCGCCCGCCGGGGCTGGGGCCGCCGCTCCGCTCCGC